>JAESVK010000197.1:216493-275969 GCA_017140935.1 Hamamelis virginiana | reverse complement strand
TCTGTGATTATATTCATATTGGTTGTGCAATAGTATTGATTGAATACGTTTGTATTCATTAGTTTGTTCATACTTAACTAGGATAACCTGTGCATGCTTCGCTTGACAGGTTATGCCTTATTTGGATGAGTTTACTATATGAACACAAGCGTAATATATTTTCGATGATTTATTCTTATAGTTTAGATCATCACTGATCATAAACGATTGCGAAGCCTTTGCGTTAATCATATGCATAATGATTCCCTAACTAAAGTGGATTCGAAACCCGGGGTTTTCCTTTAATTTGATTTAATCATATTTTCATGTTCTTTAGTTTAAACAAACAACCAACTCTTCAAAATCAAGAAATCGTTTGGTAATTAAAATCAGATTCAAAACAACTTCTCATAACTCAGCCATTAGTCCCTGTGTTCGACACCCGTGCACTAATTACTTTTCTAACGAATGGAGGTTTTAAGCACGAGTACTTTATAAATTTAAATCTTGATCACGAACAAGGAAATAACCTCCCTTGTTTGGGCCGATCAACCAGTTAGGGGAAGACCTATCCCCATGAGAGATCCCATTAAAGAATGGGAGGAAAAGGGACCAGTTCGAAGAGAACCGGTTCCTATGAGAAATCCCATTGAAGAATGGGATGAAAGGGAGGAAGAACATAGACCTCCAAGAAGGGATGATAGAAATAGGATAGTCGAAATTATCCAAGAAGTAGTAGGTCCTCTAGCTCGGGGGGTAACTACTCCAGTATACAGAAAACCTTATCCATAATGGATAGACAGGGACCTTAAGTTCACCCGAGGGTTTAGAGTCCCAGAATTCACTCTTTTTTGCAGGGGATGGAACTCAATCAACCATAGAACATATAGGTAGGTTCACTGGGCAATGTGGAGAGGTAGGAAATAATGACTATCATAAATTAAGATTATTTGCAAGTTCCCTCACTGGGGTTGCTTTTTCCTGGTATGTAAATTTACCTACCAGATCAGTAACAATTGGCAGCAGTTAGAAGAACTTTTTCACGCCCAATTCCTTCGAACTGAGCCAGAAGTGACCATGGCTGGTTTAGCCAGACTGAGACAATTCCAAGAAGAAGATGTATCTCAGTATATTTACAGGTTTAAAAAACTTAAAAATAGATGTAGAGTAAACCTACCCGAGGCCGAATTTGTCAAACTGGCCTAGAATGGATTAACCTTCGAATTAAGGAAAAAATTCGATGATGTAGATTTTAGAGATCTGTTTGAATTAACCTCGAAGGTCTCTAGATATGAAGCTCTCCTACGGGAAGAAGCACAAAGAAGAAATTCTTCCTACAAAACATATTACCATGACCCTAATCTAGAGATAGATGCAGCAGAAGTAATAGGGAAAAGGCCTTATACTTGTGATGCTCTAGTCAAAATCGAAGATAATTCTATAAACCCTCGAGGAAATTCTGAGTTTCCTCCAAAACAATATTCTTTCGATATCACAAAAGCTGATGAAATTTTTGATCATCTCCTTAAAGGAAAATTCCTCAGGCTTCCTCGAGGACATAGGATGGGAAATAAGGAATATTGTAAATGGCATAATTCTTGGAGACATTCTACTAATAATTGTGTAGTCTTTAGGAATGTAATTCAAGAAAATATTAAGAAAGGGCTTTTACCTTTTCCTGAAAATACTCCTACCATGATAGTAGATGAAAATCCTTTCCCTAATGTTCACGAATTGCAGGTAGAAATGAACAGCATCCATTTAGCCAAGGGCAAACAGCAGAAGCCAATCTTTGGCTTCGGGAAGCCAAGATTGATGGCTCAAGCTAACGTACAGGTAGAGGCTAAAACAGAAATCCCTACTGAAAGCAGTGCCACCTCTCCATATACTGGGGTAGAGGATCTGATGGATAAACTTTGCATCAGCTGTGGAAAAGCCTTAGTAGAAGCTTGTTATGAGAGATACAGAGAGGAAGCAGAACTCTCTAGTAGAGCAATGAAAGGGAAGGCAGTTGCTGAACCTGAAGAAATAAGAAGGAACATTATGGATTCACAACTTCGAAGGCCTGATTAGCAACAACCATACTACCAAGAAGAACTAAGGAGACCAAACCATGTGCCTCTCAATAGAATGATGAAAGACAAAGCAATTGCTGAACCAGAAGAGAGGATGAATAAAATACATCCTTAAGTTCGAAGAATGGGCCAGCAGCAACCATACTACCAATAAGAACTAATAAGGCCAAACCAAGTGGCCTACCAGAGAGGTATACAGCCCACCAAAAAGCCTCGAATGACAGGAGTCCCTAGGCCTAATACCTTCCCAGGCATTCAAATTGGAAGGCAAAACAACACTTGGCCTCATCAAAGGTATACCTATATTAGGCAGGAATCAGAATTCCCAGTCAAAAAATATGGAGTGGTCCGAGGACCAGCCAGAGCCTTCAGACCTATTACTAAAGGGTGTATACCTCAGGAGGATTCACTAGATCAATTACTAGAGAAACAAGATGAAGAAATTCAAGAGACCTTTGGTGTATTACTTTTGCAGCAAAACCTGACCAGCCTTTAGAAACAGAAGGGCAGGTCGAGGATTGGTAAGGATATTACCCTGAAATTAGTGTTGCTGAATTAGAAGATGGTTTCTTATATAACTTCGAACCACCTACCCATCAAATGACTCAACATATTAAGCCTTTATATATTAAGGCTTACTTTGATGGGGTTCTAATTAATAGAGTCCTCATCGACAATAGAGCTTCCATTAATATTTTACCAGTTACCACCATGAAGAAATTAGGAAAGGAAGATATGAAGTTGACCAGTACGGAAGTAGTAATCTCAGGCTTTGCTGGAGATGGAAAACAAGCTAGAGGAATCCTACCAGTAGAATTGGGGGTAGGTTCAAAGATTTCTATAACAACCTTTTTTGTGGTAGATGGAAAGGCCAATTATAAATGCCCTATTGGGAAGAGAATGGATACATGCAAACAAATGTGTCCCTTCTTCGATGCATCAAAAGTTAATGTTGGTAAATTATGACCAACAAGTAGAGATAGTTCAGGCCGATCAATGGCCTTTTGGAGTTGATTCCAACATAGCAGAAGCCAAGTTATACGAAGGAGATCTTGGTCCCATAGAAGTAAGTTTTTTGCCTGAAGGGGTAATAAAAGAAGACTGGGACCAACTCCTTACACAATTATCATCAGTTACCAATGATGAGCAAACCCCAGAAGAAGGAAAATAAGCTGCTAGAGCAGCTCAAGGCCATCAAAATGGCCTTAAAGAAGGTGACAGCTGCAATGGTACAAGAACAATTACAAGAAGTGGCAGCCATGGTAGAAGATCAGGATCAAGACACTCGGAGGGTACAGCAGCAAGACCCTTTGGGAGAAGTAAACTTGGGGACACAAGTTAAGCCAAAAACTACTTTTGTCAGCCGCCTTTTGAAGCAGGAAGACAAAGAGCAACTGGTTGAGTTATTAAAAAAATACAAGGATTGTTTTGCCTGGGGATATGATCATTTACCAGGATTGGATCGAGCTCTAGTAGAACATAAATTACCTATCAAAGAAGGATTCAGACCCTTCAAACAACTACCTCGAATGATGTCTCCAGAAATTGCTCCAAAGGTGAAAGAAGAAATAGAGAAACTGTTAAAAGCAGGTTTTATTCGAACAGCCAGCATCTAGAAACTACCTTCAAAAGGATGAGGACATACAAGCTCAAGATGAATCCACAGAAATGTGCATTTGGAGTTGCTGCTGGAAATTTCTTAGGATATTTGATCCATAAAAAAGGAATTCAAGTAGATACCAACAAAGCTTAGGCTATAATTCAAGCTAACCCACCATCAAATAAAAAAGAACTGCAAAAGTTCTTGGGGCAACTAAATTTCTTAAGAAGATTTATATCTAATGCAGCAGGAAAAACAAAGGTCTTTTCCCCATTGCTAAAGCTTAATGGGAGGAAGTACATCAGAAGGCATTCGAAGCCATCAAACAATACCTATCAACTCCACCAGTTCTTATGGCGCCCCTTCTTTAAAAAGGCCAATGAAGCTTTACATAGCCGCAGCTGAGGAGTCAATTGGAAGCATGCTGGCTCAAGACAATGAAGAAGGCAAAGAGCAGGCAATCTACTATTTGAGCAGATTTTTGAATAAATATGAATGTAATTATTCATCAATAGAAAAATTGTGCTTAAGTTTGTATTTTTCCGCTGTTAAATTAAGATATTATATGTTGCCTCGAAGTATTCTAGTGATCTCCAAAATTGATATAATAAAATACATGTCGACAAAGCCAATCCTTAATAACATGATAGGAAGATGGATGATCACATTAACTGAATTTTGCTTGAAATATATTCCTCAAAAAGCAGTAAAGGGCCAAGCATTGGCTGATTTTATTACTGATCACCCCACTGTTGAAGTCCCAAATAAAGAGGTGGTTGCTTTTATAACAACTAAAGGCTGGAAACTCTTATTCGATGGGTCCAAAACCTCTTAATTTTCTGGAATTGGAGTTATTTTGGAATCTCCAGTAGGACTTCGAACTAAGTTAGGAGTAAGAATACAAGAAAAACTATCTAACAATCAAACAGAGTATGAAGCTCTAGTTTTAGGGCTCGAAGTTTTAAAAGAAATGAAATTCTCGAAAGTTGAAATTTATAGGGATTCACAATTAATAGTTAAGCAAATTCAAGGTGAGTATCAGTGCTTAAGTGATAATTTAATTCACTATTACTTAACTGTGAAACATCTCCTCTATTGGTTCGAGGAAGTGAGTATTACTTATATACCTCGAAATGAAAATGAAGAGGCCAATAAAGTGGCCCAAAATGCTTCTGGGTTTAAGACCATAGTAGAAGAAGAATACTACAATATAGGCAAATATTCCTGCCCTTAGCTAAAAGAGGAATCCCAATTGAAGTAATGGAAGTTCACAAAAAAGAAAATGAATGGAGAATTTTAATCATTAAATATTTGGAAAATCCAAATCAAGAAGTACCTCGAAAAATAAAGTTACAAGCTATCCATTACGTTTTATATCAAGAAGATTTATTTAGAAAAACTGCTGAGGGTTTACTATTGAGATGCATTAATGAAGCATCAGCCATGATAGTAATGGCAGAAATTCATGAAAGGATCTGTGGGGCCCATCAATCAGGGTTTAAAATGAAATGGTTAATAAGAAGACATGGGTATGATTGGCCTATAATGACCAAGGACTGCATAGAGTATGCGAAAGGATGCCAAGCTTGTCAAAAACATGGCCCTATACAACATGTACCAGCTATTGAAATGCATTCAGTCATTAAACCTTGGCCATTTAGATGATGGACAATGGATTTAATTGGAAAAATTTATCCACCTTCCTCTAAGCATCATGCTTTCATAGTAGTGGCAACTGATTACTTTACTAAGTGGGTTGAAGCCAAACCTATAAAGAGTGTTGATCAAAAGGATATAATTGTTTTTTTAACGAAAATAATTACAAGATTTGGAATTCCTCAAACCATCACAGTAGACCAAGGTACTGTTTTCACTGCTGAACAAATTAGGGAATTTGCTCGAGAATTAGGTATAACCCTTACCCATTCAACTCCATATTATGCACAAGCTAATGGCCAAGCAGAAGCTATTAATAAAGTTCTTAAGAGCAATATTCAAAAAATGATAAATGAAAATCCTAGGAAATGGCATGAAATCTTGGTGGATGCTCTTTGGGCACATCGAACTTCAAAAAAGACAAGTACTGGTACTACTCCATTTGCCTTAACATATGGACATTATGCAATATTGCCAGTAGAGATAAATATAAAAAGTCTAAGGATTCAAAACTAGGATAAGTTATCAAAAGAGGAATATCAGCTTGCTATGCTTTTATAATTGGATGGAGTGGAACAGGCCAGAGTAGATGCTCTCAATCATCTTGAAGTACAAAAGAAAATCGTGGCAAGAGCATATAATAAGAGGGTTCGAGCTAAAAGCTTTTGTGAAGGTGATCTAGTATGGAAAGTAATCCTGCCATTAGGAGCAAAGGATCCTCGATATGGAAAGTGATCCCCTAATTGGGAAGGACCTTACCAGATTCATAGAATACTAAAAGGTGGGGCATATCATTTAAGAAATCTAAATGGGTATGTTCACCTGAGAAAAATTAATGGAAAATTTCTAAAAGCTTATTATCCTACTATGTGGGAAAGTAAAGCACAGTAAAGTATAAAAGCACCATTTCTCAAAAAGGTATATGTATTTTCATTAATAATCAAAATGAAATACATAGTTAGCAAAAAGCTTTACAAGAATAGTTTTGAATCTCCCCTAGCTCTAACTAACAGCTGCTCACAAAAAGCTACGGTATCTTGAGCTTCACCCCTCACTGCAATTGATTTCTTTAAATCAGTCTTCGAGTTGACAGCTGATGCAACCAATCCATCAGTACCTTGGTATAAGTTCAACAACTCTTGATCAACAGTAGAAAGCTTGTCATTAACTTCAGCCATTTGTTCTTGCAGCTTCTTGATCTTATCAGCAATTTCTTGTTTAGATTGAAGGAGTTGTTGATTTGCCATAGAAGTTGATTTCAGCTTGGCATTATGTTCTTTGAGTTGATCTAAAGCCACTCTGGTATTATTTTCTAGCAGCTTAAACTGTCCTAAAGAGTTTTGAGCAGCATGGGCATTGATGGCTGCATTTTGAAGTGAAGAATGGAGTGGGGTAAGAAAGATTTTTGTGGCATTAGAAATCTCAGAAGAAGAAATTAAAAAGTTGCAGGCCTTTGAGAAAGAATCAAAGGCCGCAGAGTCAAGAAAAAAAGGAAGTGTTTGGTTAAGAGCATTTTGTATTACTAGCTGGGCTTGAAGAATCTCTTTCTTTTCTATTTTTGGTCTAGGTGGTATTTCCTCAGTATCAAAAAGCCAATCCTCAGTAAGAATGGCTTCGATAGAAAGAAATTGAGGTGAAGGGCCAGAGGAATAAGGAGATTTTGAACCTGTAGGGATAAAAGGAGAAGGGCTTACAGAAATTAAGGGCGAAGGTGGTCTCGAACTAATAGGGGTTGGAGACAAAGGTTTGATTGGAGAAGAAATAGGAGGTGGAGATGGAAATTCAGAAGATTCACTAACCCTAACAAGAGAAGGAAGGGTTAATGGAACTTGAGAAAGAGGTTGGTGAGGAATTATGGCTAAAGAAGAAGTTGGCCTAGGAGAAATTGGAGATGGAGATAAGGTAGGAGAAGGAGTTGCTCGAAGGGTGATAATTATTCCAGGGTCAGCAAGAACAAAAGATGTAACCTGAAATAATTAACAATTGATAGTTCAGCATATGAAAAAAGCAAGGAATTCTGCTTTCAATAATAAAAAAATATATATTTTTTCAACAAGGGAATTTATACCTGTTCGAACAACCTCTTTGGAGCAGACCTTTTCCTCTTAAGGAGACCTGTTGATTGCTCAGTGGCTTTCTCCTCAGCTAAAGCAGCCTCCTCAACAAGTTCAAAAGCAGTAGGGAGAGGCATCGAAGGAGCAGCACTGAGAGGTTGAGAAACCTCGTTTTCCTCTATCAGATTACGGGCTTGAGCTTTCTTTCTACCTTTATTTTTTACAATCTTCTTGATAATAGCAATTGGCTTGGTGTCTTCAGAATCCTCAGAATCTTCTGAGATCGCAACCATACCTCGAGGAGGATTCCTACGAGAGGGAATGGAAGTTGAAGGAGGAGGAGGAAGTGCAGGCCTAGCAACAATGACTGAAGATGACTTCGAACCACCTAAATAATCAAAAAAAAGAATTAGCAAACTGTTGCATGCATACTTTTATTGGAAAATTAAAATAATAAATAAAAGAAGTCTTTACCTTTGTTTTTTGATTGTCCCTTAAACAAAGCAGCAGCAAGTTGATGTACATCTTCCACAAAGAAGAGAGTTCAAATGGTATCCCACCATTCTGCAAAAGCTGGAAGAGTTGATGAAAACCATGTGTGTGCCTCATAATGAGGAAATTCAGCTTTGTTAGCATCAAATCTCACAGAGAGTTCGATGAAGTCCTCACGGCAGGATAATTGCTCTCGACCCAGCAATGTAGGGTTGGCTACACTTACATAGGGGAGAGGAATGGCCTGGACAAATCCAAACTGCCTTGCAAATTGGGCAGGAATGTAGACTTCAGCTCCTCCAGTAAAAATCATTATTATCTTATGCTTCGAGATAGCCTTTGTGCTATGAAAGCCCATCTGAATATCCCTTCGAATTAAGAAATTGTCCCATTCAGGCTTGAAGGTATCATCAGTATGAGTAAGAGACTTCTTAAAAGTTTTTAACCAAAGGGGACCTAACAGAGAATTACGAAAAGGATTGAAAAAGAGTACTGAAGGGTTTGGGTCAAGAAGATAGAAATGATGGAAACAGTTCAAAAATGAGTTTGTTTTTGGAGTGACATTTAAAATAGCCTCTCCATAGCAACATCCATAAGGAGGTTCATCAGAAGAAAAGGAGGGGCCAAGAGTAGGAAAATAGGCTTGAAGTCAGAGCTGAAGAATCCATAAGGGACCTCCAGCTTTACTGGTGAGACCAGCAAAACAGAGTTCGAAGCAAGTCTTATATAAATGGGCCAAAACTAAGCAAGCTAAAGGTAACTCTTTACCTGAGGCTAATAATTTTGCAAGGGGAATATACTGAGTGACTACTCTCTGGGATCGAAAGCAGAAAAGTGACCTGCAAAGACAGAAGAGAAGGAAGGCACAATGCTCTCTATCAGATACCTCAGGAGCTACACCCATATGATCTCGAATGAAGGTAGAATAAGCTAAGGCAGCTGAAAAAGTATTGATGTCGAAATCAAAGTCAATCTCTGGCATCAGTAAAGGCGTGAACTCATCACCTCGAGCTTTCAACCCAGTAAGCTCACAGATATCCAGTACTGTAGGACCCATAAATCCACAAGGAAAGATGAAAGCATTACATGAAATCGACCAGAAGCACAGAGCACTGGCAATAAGAGGTTTGTCACTAGGAAACCTTCGAGTAGAAAACTGAATGGCTTCGAAGATGCCAAGTCGTTTCCATTCTTCCCTTTTGAAAGGTTTAAGCCATGCTACCCAATCATTCCATGAGGATGCTTGTGTAGGCCAATGATCAATCACTATAGTGGCCCCCAATCGGAAAAACCCAAAAGTCGAGTCCGGACCCAATGCCCTGACAATCGTATTGGAGATAGTGGAATCATAGACATAATCCACATCAAGAGTGATGGGAGAAGGATCATCATCAGCCTTTTCAGCCCTACAAGTATCTTCGAGGAGCTTTACATTGTCTTTAAGAGCCAAATTGAGAGCTTTGATAACAGTAGGGATTTTAGATGAAGACGCGATGAAAACAAGAAGGTTTTGGTTGAGGATAATAATCAAACAGTAAGAATGCAAGTAACTTGAGAAAAACAGAGGAGTTAGAAAGAATATGAATAGTAAAGGAAATGGTAGCAGGGAATGATGATCTTTAAATGCTGAAATGACAGTTAAGAAAAAAACGGCTATAGGAGTTGAATAAACACCGCTAATTTTTATTTTTTTTCAAAATATTTAATTAGCACGGGGGGTATGTTAATCCATTTTTTAACACCAGCCATTGATTGGCTAACACGTGTTAAGGATATAAAATTTGAATTCGAATATTCAGTGAATAATGATAAATCATAAAATTAAGGAAATATTGAGGTATTATATTTTTGAAATACAAATAAAAAGAGATTAGATTCGTATCTCTTTAAATTATGCAGGGAGTGCTAAGTGTCGAAAGGAGATATGATTTGAAGCATAAAGGACTCTTAAGATAAACCTCAAGAGAAAGTCAACTCGAATGAGACTTTACAATTGGAAAAAAGCAGTTTTGCAAACAATGGAGTCTAATGAAGTCAATTTCGAAGAGGAAACTGAAGTTCATTCTTATAAAAAGAGAATTCAGAATCAGAATCAGAAAAAGGCATCTCAAACATACACAACAGCTTCAAAGCTTCTTTCTTCTTCAAAGAAAAGTATATTTGGGAGCTCTACTGCCGCTGACCATCAAGGTTCCGCAGTGGGATAATTATTGGTTACAGTTCGAAGCTCGCAGTTTGGCAATACAGAAGGTTCGAGGATTCTGGAAAAGAAGGCCAGAAAGAGTTCGAGGTGGCTCTAGACGGTTTAAAACTCTAGAGAATTGTTCGAAGGAAGTTCAACAAGAGAAGGTTTGGGTTCGTCGAGAATTTTAAGAAGGCAGTTCTTTTCATTGATTTAATCCTCGAGATTCATTTCAAAGGGTTTGAAATTATTTTACTGCCTCGAGATATTATTTTTATCATTTATTAAGGTGACTGTTATTAGTTTCAAAGGGTCCGAGATTAGCTCGAAACATACTGGCAATATTCTTTATTGTTAATTTTTATAAAGTATTGTTATTATTGTGTTCTAAAATTATTGTTTATTTATTATTGTTAGGATTAATTGACTTGGCCTATCTCTTTAAAAAGTCCTCTTAATTGAGGCATTCGAACCCCATCATCTGATTTTAATAACTTCGAGGGACTCGAACTACCTAATAGTGGTTCGAACTCTTAGAAATTTAAAATTGGATCAACAGATTCATTATCATTATCACTCAAGGTAGCATTCATGGCACTATTTTGACTATTGTCCTTGTTTTTCTTCTTACTAGGACAATCACTAGCTCTATGTCGAAGTACACCACGAGTGAAGCATTCATTTCCAGTCTTTTGATTCTTAGAAGGATAACCTGTATTACCCTCATGTTTCTTCTGAGAATTTGAAGAATTGGAACTTGAGCCTTTCTGTTGATTACCTCTCTTCAATTCCAAATATTTTTTAAAATGTTTGACAAATAAGGCAAGTTCATCTTCATTAGCCAAATTTTCAAGAGCACTTGCATCTACATCTTCCTTGATGGTTTTCAAAGCAGAATTTTTATTTTTTCTTGGTTAACATAGATGAAATTCAAAAGTTTGAAGAGAACCAATATAGCATGGACATGCCTCAAAGCCATGTTTACACTGAAGCATTCAAAAGCAACAATAGACAAAAACAGTTAAAGATATGGAAATGATCAAAATGTGACATAAAACTACAATTTGTGCAATTACTCACTATGTGGAGAGCTCGAAAGCCTAGAATGAATGTTAACACAAGCTTGTGTCATGCCTCAACCATGCATCTACTCTCCTGAATTCAGCATAGCAAATGTTAGCAAAATAAAATACAAATGTTTTATTTTGTACTCTAATAGAAATCCACAATGTGCTTTAAAAACCAATTTTCCATTAGATCAATTATCGGTTGAGGCACACGCTAAAGATAATTAGGCTACTTTGATCTCTGCACTCCAGTTTACAACCCCGACATCCTCAACCCATACAATTTACAACCCCAACTAAGACAATCACTTCAAACCTATTAAAGGACGACGGGGTGGCAGCAGTAACAGGTTTTCAATCGCTGAGCTTTAGTTTCCATATCAATTGAGATGCCGAGACGAAGAAACCAAAATGAGAGAGAATATCAATTTTTATAACCGAACAATAAAAGGACAAAAAAGAAAAAAGAAAAAAAAAGAAGAGCATATTGATTCATCCAATCAACTTCAATAGTAATAATGGAAGAATCAAACAAAAATAATAAAAGAATGATTTTTATAGAAACAAAAAAAAAAAAAAAGAGCAGGTTCATTCATCCAAACAATATCAACACTAGTCTTATACATGTCCTCATATCATTGATTAATTTACCAAGTGCTAGAAATTATAAAACAATATTACCTCAAAAATAAAAGACAAGTGAAGTAAGGCGGGTTGAGGTGCGGACTAGGTCGCTCTCTTTAAGACAATTAGCGCCACTACAGAAAGATCCGATGCAATAGTTACTAGCACGTCGCCTACAGGATACAACAAACCCGGCCACTCACTGTTATTTTCTCTAAGCTTGCACAACTTTGAGAAAATTTGAAGCTTCTCACAACACCTTTCTTTGCCCAAAGAAAAACCCACAAAACACTTAAAAATATGGAAATTATAAAGAATGAAAAATAGAAGAGAGAGCCTGTGAATTGGTGAGTGAAAATGCTATGGAGAGGTCTCTATTTATAGGCGTAGCAAGATGTAACATATGATACAGAAATTAATAGGCAGCCATGAATGAAAATGTAAGTTATGAAAGAATTCAATTTAGAATTGAAATCTGATTTAAATAAAATTCATAACAGATAGGGGTTATATGACCAATTCAACATGTGAATCAAATTTGATTTAATTTGAATCTGTAACAGAAAAAAAATTTATAAAATGAATTGGAAAGCTACAAGTGCTGGTCCATTTTGAAAACTTATACCGCCTCCACCTTCTTTCCTTCTTGCGCACGTGAGGTGTCAAGTTCTCTAAGCCTTCACTAAGCATGAGTGAAGAAGAGAGCTAATAAATCATTTTCTATTCTCTTCTCTAACCAATGTGGGACAAGGGAATATAGGTAAGTTATTATTATTATTATTATTATTATTATTATTATTATTGTTATTAAAATACACCAACAATCCCCCACTTATTTTAATAAAAAAAAGATTTAAAAACAAAAAATTCTGGGCAAAGATAGAACCATATGCATCATGAAGGTGACACTGCCTTGAAACCTTCACTTAGAATTTCGGTAAATCTAGTATTAGAGTCAAAGTGGACTAAGCCTTGAAACTAAGACTACTTGAGGATACTAGAATTACGTCTTACATATATTATTCAAGGTGTCCTCTTTTAAGCTTCTAAAAGCCAGCACGTTATGGCCATGTGCTTTATCCCGATTTTCATAAGTGCTCTAGATAATTAGTCCAATTCTCATAGGAAGCGGCCTCACTTCCACACTATATAGGTGAGTCTATCAAGGATGCTCCCGTGACTCTAACATCCCACCCATAAGGGCTATAGAACTCATTAAGTGATTAAAGTGATCTCAACCTCTAAATCGATACAGGATGACATACACTACACCATAAGGATGGGCAATTAGTTTTTAAGACTTTTATTGTGTATGTCCATTCAAACCACTCTATGATTAATTTTTCCATTAACCTAGTTTTGGGATCTCCAGTCCCTAAGAATGGTATCCTTATAGGCGATATAATTTTCTTTAGGCTCAAGTCTCATCCCCCTCGATGTATTTCAGATCTTATATCTCTACCTAGAACTTTTGTTAAAAGATCAGCAAGATTATCACCAGATTTCACATAATTTATATTCATAGCACTCTTGCTTAAATATGATCTCACAGTACCGTGTTTACGCCTTACAGATCTGGATTTTCCATTGTAATATTTATTATGTATTCTGCCAATAACAGAAGTACTATTACAATATATTAAGACAGGTGGTATAGGTTTTTCCAATATTGGTATTTCCGACAATAAATCTCTTAACCAACCTTCTTCTTCACTGGCTGATGCCGAAGCTATAAGCTCTGACTCCATTGTGGACTTAGCTATTATTTGTTGCTTTTTAGATCTCCAACAAATAGCTCCACCTCCTAAAGTAAATAAATAACCAGTAGTAGACAATGAATCACTAGATTGGGAATTTCAATCCGCATCACTATACCCTTCAAGTACAGCAAGATATCGTTTATAAAACAAGCCATAATTAGTAGTTCTTTTTAAATATCTCATTACTCGATTTACAGCATTCCAATGTTCGAAATTTGGCTTACTTGTAAATATACTAAGCACACCCACAACATATGCAATATCAGGTCTAGTGCAATCTATAGCATATCTCAAACTACCAATAATACTAGCATACTCCTTTTGATTTAAAATATCACTATCTTTTTTAGTTGGAGTTAAATTAATACTAGAATCAAAAGGTGTACATACAAGCTTGCAATCAAAATATTTATATTTTTTCAATATTTTTTCAACATAATGAGATTGGTCAAGAAAAATACCTTCAGAAGTTCTAGTAATTTTCATACCAAGTATAACATTTGCTTCCCCCATATCTTTCATATCAAAACTATTGTTAAGTAAAGACTTTGTATTTTTAACTATATAGAATTGTTCCAAAAATTAACAAATCATCCACATATAAACCAATAAATCACAAGAGCATCATTATCAGTTTTATAATAAATGCATTTATCACTTTTATTTTATTTAAAACCATTTGTTAACATACACACATCAAATTTCTCATGCCACTGTTTAGGTGCTTGTCTCAAACCATATAAAGACTTAGTTAATTTACAAACTTTAGTAAAATAAAACCCCCGGGTTGACCCATATATATTTTTTCCTCTAAGTCTCCATTTAAAAATGCTGTTTTTACATCCATTTGATGAATTTTTAAATCATGTATAGAAGCTGTGGCAATCAACAATCTTATGGATGTAACTCTAGTAACAGGTGAGAAAGTAACAAAGAGGTCAATATCTTCTTTTTGTTTAAACCCTTTAACAACTAATCTAGCTTTATATTTATCTATAGTGCCATCGAGTTTAAGTTTTCTTCTCAAAACCCATTTACATCCTATGGTACTAGAACTAGGAGGTAAATCAACTAATTTCTAAGTTTTATTAGATAATAATGATTTTATCTCATCATTTATGGCTTCTTTCCAAAAATCAGAATCATTTGAAGATAAAACATCTTTTAAGGTTTTAGGATCACCCTCAACATTATATACTAAATAATCTGGCCCAAAATCTTTTTCAACTCTAGCACGATTACTTCTCCTAGGTTCAATATTTAAATCTTTAGAATGTGAGGAACTAAGTTCTTGAATTTTAGATTCAATTTCTAGACCCCCACTATCTTTAGATTTAAAAGGGAATTTATTTTCATGAAAGATAACATCCAAAGATTCAATCACAACATTATTTTCAAGATCTAGGAATCTATAGGTTGTACTATTCAAGCATATCCAATGAAAACACACCCAGTTGCCTTTGAGAATTTTGGGGATGTGAGTATCTTGAAATTAGGGTAACTTAGATTTACCCAAGTAGACTTAATTAATCAATTAACCCTAAATAATCTTTGCGTTCAATTATTAACGATATGCAGCGGAAAATAAAACAAAAATATGAACACAGAGATTTAACGAGGAAAACCCCAATAACGTAAAAAAACCTCGGGAAGAATGGAAGCACTATGAAAAAGACAACTTACAAGACTCTGACACTACTAACCAACACTTGATTCCACAAGCCAAGTAGTTGACGCCGTCTTCAAGCTTCTTCTCAAACGAATCCACAAACGAGCACAGTCTTCGCCTCGTATCGAACTCCACGACACATCTTCGCAACACACAATGTACCAACAGTATATCAACACCTTAACTAACGGCAGCCACCGGAACTCCACCGGCAAACCCAACCACTTTTGAAATCCACCAAAGCTAACAATGGCGAGATTCGATCCCTTGAATCCCTCTAAACACAACTGTGTATGGTTTAAAACCTCTCAAGATCGATGATCAAAAAGATAAGAACGAACATGCAACTATAAGTTAAGCACTATGGAGAAGGTGTTGCATGCTATGGAGGCTAGGGTTTCACAATCCTATGTTAAAGATGAATAAGGAATTCTCCACAATCCTCCACAATCCTCCATAATCCTCCATATCTTTAAACTAGGCTAAAGCAGCCTATTTATAACCCTAGGAAAGTTACCTAAACCTGTAGAAGTTATTATAGGTCAAACACATCAAAATCTGCAAAAATATGCAATTTTTCGAACTTTAACGAGTTGGATCGATCCTACCTTTTTGCTTGGATCGATCCAAACCCTTCTGCCACTTGGATCGATCCAGGTTTACCAGTAGGATCGATCCACTTTTTTAGCATTTTCATGATTTTTTCAAAAAAGTTATTTTTAATTCTTTTTGACCAATTTTCACTTGTGGACCATCCCTAGGTATATTAGGCATTCTAAACCACCTAATGGCATATAAAAACCTAGGTTAAAGTCACTCTAAAATCACCTAAAGTCCATGAAAACTTAGATGCAAAGTCCACTTACCATCCTACAAAGGAATTGAAAGATTTGAACAAAGAATCAAGCAAGCTTCGATCTCGATCTTCAAATAATTTTCAAGTAAACTTCATCTTGAGCTCTTCGATGCTAGATGGCTTGTGAAACAACCAAACGACATAAACCAATACAACTCAATATGTGTTTTGGAAATCAGAATTAGCCAACACATGAATAAAAAACCTAACAGCCTTAATCCCAAGTTTATGAATTTTGGGAAGGGTCTTTTTAACATAAGCTAGACATCCCCAAATTCTCAAGTAATCAAGATTAGGCTTTCTATTTTTCCATAATTCATAAGGAGTAACTAGAGTATGCTTACGCAGTACTCTATTCATTATATAATCAGCAGTTATGATAGCTTCTCCCCATAAATTCTTAGGTGCGTTCGAATATGCTATCATAGCATTTGTTAAGTCTATTAAAGTTCTATTTTTACGTTCGGCTACTCCATTAGAAGATGGTGAATAAGGTGGTGTAGTCTCATATACTATTCCTAAGGATTGAATATAAGTGATAAGTCCTAACACTTCATATTATTTTCCTCTATCACTTCTGAATCTATTAATTTTCCTCATAAAAATATTTTCCACTTCCATAATAAAAGTTACAAGTTTATCAAAAGCTTCACTTTTATTTTTCATAAAATAACATATCAAAATCTAGAATAATCATCTATAAAAGTAATAAAATATCTCTTACCACCTTTTGTTAATATACCTTCAAATTCAAAAATATTAGTATGAATTAAATCTAATAACGCACTACTTCTAGCAACTTTTAAATGTGGTTGTCTTGTAATATTTGTCATGCTACAATATTCACATTTTTCAAAATCATTTTCTAATTTAGGTAACAATCCTACATAATTCATATTTTTTAAATATTTACTGAAAACATAATAAAGACGAGCATGTCACATATCATAGCTAGTAACAATATAAAGAGAACTAGTAGATGCTTTATTGATTTCAATATTTAATTTAAATATACCCTCACATGTATATCCTTTACCCACAAATACATTATTCATGGTAAGGATATATTGGTCAGATTCTATAGTTTGTTAATTTAAATCCAACCTTATTAAAAAAAAATCCGGAAACTAAATTCTTTCTAATTTCCGGGGTATGAAGAACATCCCTTAGGGTCAAGATACATCCGATGTAAAATTAAGATCAATTTCACCAATGCCCAAAACTTGGATAGTATGAGAATCTCCAAGTAAAACTTTTCTTTCATTTTCTATAGGGGAGTAATTTTTAAACCAAGTTCTATCATGGAAAACATGTACCGAAGCACACGTGTCTACCCACCATACTTCCGACTTATTAATCATATTCACTTCACTAATCATTGCCACAAATTGCACTTCGATAACATTGGCTTGGAATGGCCCTTGTTTCCGAAATTGACAATTCCTATCACGATAGCCCGATTTGCCACACACATAACAACCATTAATAGTATTTTGATTATTAGTACTAACATAGTTGTTATTTTGATATTGTGTAGAAGGAGGTCCTTGGTTTTTATAGCCATTATTTTTATTTTGAAAATTATTTTGTTGGAGATATGCCCTAAAACCAATCCTAAAGAGCATATCAATTTCATATTATATTAATTAGAAGGTATAACTTGTCTTGTATATTTAAATATATATATATATATATATATATATATATATATATATATGATAAGGTCCATGAATAAATGATAAGAGAAATATATATCTCAAGTTATTGAGATATGGAGACTTATATTTCTCACACACATTTATTCTAAAGAAGTTCCTACTCATAGGTTTATTAAAGTGGACATTTATAAACCATTAAGAGTAGCACATATTTAAACTAGCTCTAATAGGAGGGTAGGTAGTATTTCCTATCTGTGTAGTGACACAATAGTTAATCTATGGGTGCAGATTAGAGAATATGTACACTAAACATGATCTGCAAGAATATTCTTATTGAGTTTAAGTCAAAAGAATATTATTATGTTACGTTCATTTATTTGGTAATCCATAGACCTGAGACACCATAGTTATCTTGTGCAATGTTTATTAGAGTTTGATAGTATCTCGTACATCTTTAACCATCAGGGTGTAATCGGTACTCATTGGCTCTACTGAGTTATGTATGAAGGTAATTAAATAAGTGTGCAAGAATAAATCATCACTCTCACTTTAATGAGTGAGAATGTCAGGGTTTGCTCACAAAGATAATTCTCAATTTGAATTTCTGGCCAGAGTGATAGGTGAACTGTGAAAGAGTTTCATCGAGTTCATCTTATTGAGATTATATTTTGTAGAACATATAACAAGTTGTTAAGACATGGATTTGACTTATAACCATACCTAATTGTCTTAACTGTGACATTAGGGGATGCAGGATTAAGTAACATGAAGAGTTCATTTAGTTCTACTATTCACACATACCCAGGGTACGTCATGATATGTTGCTAGAGGTCATCCATTACTAGTGAAGGCCTAATGATAAGTGTTATCATTAAGGGCAAAATTGAAATTGTTCCAATTGAACCATAAATAGAAAGTTTTTATTTTGGTGAACATGAGATGTCCCTGTCCACTACTAGGTTGGGGTGAACCCAATGGGTCACACACATAAATGGCATAAGTGAGTCTCTTGAATTAAAGAGAGATGAGAATATTCTAATTTATAATTAGCATGGACCTTCTTATTAATTGTTAATAATTAAGGGGCTAAGTTATAAATATAAAGAGTATTGAATAGAAACCTTAGTGGTTCTATATAAATACATGATGATGGGTCAAGCTAGCACTAATTAACCACTCATCATAAAGAGAAGGAGGCAAAAAGAAGAGTGAGAAACCCCTAGGGCCGTGAGGTACTCATTAGGATTCTCTCTCTCTAAACCATGCTCTTTCTCTCCCTCTCCAAGCTTGCCTCTTCCAAGTGTTGAGAAGTTGCAAGGGTTCTTGAGGTCTTGTGTTCGTGTGGATACTGTAGGAGGTTTCATATATATACTATGAAGATTGATTCAAGTTCGAAGTTTCGCAAAAGGCAAATCAAGTAAGTATGTTTATTTAATTTGTTAAATATATGTTCTTGGTTTATATTCATGATCCTATGCCTGTGTTCAAATCTTAACTTGGTTTTTTATGAATGGATTCCATTTTACAAAAGTTTAATTGTTCGTCTTCCGCTGCGAGTCCATATTATCACAACCTTTCATATTTTTATTTTGAAATGGCTTCTTTTTCATAAACTTCCCCTTAGGTTTTAAATTGGCACTATTTTTAACATTTTGACCCTTAGGAGTATTATCACTAGTAGCATTGTGTACCTTATTTGGATTTGAGCCTCCATTGCCTCCATTGGTTTCTTCATTCCCATCTTTCTTCCTTGCTTCTTCTTCAACTCTAAGGCGTGTCATGAGATTCACTAGAGTAAGCTTCTTTTGCTTGTGACAAAGGCCTTTTTGAAACTCCTTCCAAGAACTTAGTAGTTTGTCAATAACAACCGCCACTTGCATTTGTTACCCACCTTGATTCCTTTGGTTTGAATTTCATAAACTAAATTTTGGAGTTTATGAGTTTGAGCAATGATAGACTTGTTGTCCACCATTTGATATCAAAAATAGTGACTACAAGCATATTTCTTTGCATCCGCTTCTTCGGAATCATACTTTTGTTAAAGAGCTTTCCAAATTTTCTTAGCAGAAGAGTAAGTGGTATTATAATAATCATAAAACTGATCGAACAAACAATTTAGCAAATAATGCTTACAATCCTCTCCATCATCCTCCCATTTTTGAACAAATTTTTCATGCTCTTTTTTCTCATCATCATTCATATTTTCAGTTGCTACTTTTTTAGGATTCTTAGAAGTAAGAACCCATGTAACTTTCATAAGCTTCAAATAAAATAAAACCTTACTTGCCCATCTTTTGAAATTTTCCCCATTAAACCTAAATGGCTTATTGAGGTCACCGGTGTTAGGAGCATTAGTGTTGGCACTAGTTCCTTACATGGCCGATTCGGCTTAAACTTGTTTGAAATTATAAAACAATAATACCTCAAAAATAAAAGACAAGTAAAGTAAGGCGGGTTGAGGTGCGGACTAGGTCGCTCTCTTTAAGACGATTCACGGTACTACGGAAAGATCCGATGCAATAATTTCTAGCATGTCGCCTCCAGGATACAATAAGCCCAGCCACTCACTGTTATTTTCTCTAAGCTTGCACAACTTTGAGAAAATTTGAAGCTTCTCACAACACCTTTCTTTGCCCAAAGAAAAACTCACAAAACACTTAAATATCTGGAAATTATAGAGAATGAAAGAGATAAAAGAGAGCTTGTGAATTGGTGAGTGAAAATGCTATGGAGAGGTCTCTATTTATAGGTGTAACAAGATGTAACATATGCTGCAGAAATTAATAGGTAGCCATGAATGAAAATGTAAGTGATGAAAAAATTCAATTTAGAATTGAAATCTGATTTGAATAAAATTCATAGCAGATGGGGGTTATATGACCAATTCACTTACCAGAACTCGATATATAAGCAGTCCGAGTAGGAAAGCTATAGGTGCTGGTCCATTTTGAAAACTCATATACCTCCTCCACCTTCTCCTCTTCTTGCGCACGTGAGGTGCCAAGTTCTCTAAGCCTTCATTAAGCATGAGTGAAGAAGAGAGCTAATAAACCATTTTCTATTCTCTTCTCTAACCAATGTGGGACAAGGGAAGATAGATAAGTTTTATTTTTTTATTAAAATATACCAACACCAAGTTACATGTATCAATATACACAAATAATCATATTTCGGTGTGTATATAAATATTTATTGTTTGATGTCATGCTATGATTAGAGAAGGATAAAATCTAACAATATGTGCACACAATGTGTGAGAGAGAGGGTCAAGCCCAAACAATTAAAAAAATGATTTTTAAAACCATACACACTAAAAAATAATAATAATAACATGAGGACCAAACCCAAGATTGATAACTCGCTCTCACTTTAACTGCTTCCTTATTTTAATCTTTTTTTTTTTTTAAATCTGGAATAGTAGAACAAAACCATCCTATAAAAAGCCATTAAGAAATACCTTATCTAGGCCATAATATTGAATAATGTTCTCACATTCAAACCCACTTAAAAGAGCCATCTACTGAATAAATTGCAAGAAATGAAATAGAAAATCTCAGTAAGAGATGATCATCAATAGCATACTACTTTCTAATTCCTTATATTACTCAATCATAAGTTCATAACAGGATAAACAGGTACATATTATAGGAATATCACACCAGGAAAACCTCACACAAAGGGCAACTTCAGCCACTATAACATTCAAAACAATCTCATACTTATAAGAGATTAAAAATAACAAATTCAATTTCAATTCTTGATACATTTGAGCAACAAATCAAAAGTATCTTCTCCCCTAATAGTGAACATTAAAGGAGCTCCTTTGTAAATCCATTTCATTAAAATTTTAAGCTAAACAGCTAAAGTTTGTAGAAATTAGGGTCCATGTCAATAAATAAATAAAAAAACTGATTTCAATGCACAAAAGCATCATGGAAATTATTTTTTATTTTTCATTTATTTTTTACCCAAGGCAATCTTACAATATTCAAGTGGGTTTTTTTTTTTTTTTTCTTTCCTTCCTTGTAACCAAAGGCTCATTAAAAGGAAGGGATTTTCTCTCTTAAAAGGAAGGCTCATTAATACAAAGCATTTATTAATTAAAAGTACTATTAAAAATGTAAACTTTATCTCTTGAAAAATACAATCACAATATGTAAAGATCAAACATAGTATTCAGAAGATCAATTTTAAAAGGGTCATGGTTGAGGTACATCTAATGCCAAAGGATCTCTTCTTAAGATCAATTTTTCCAACCAAATTCTGAGCTCATCCTATTGCCAAAGGTTGACATTAATTTTAAATTACTTAGAAAATTATAATTTCTCTTTTAATCTATCTATTCTTAGATAATATGTTTTAGTCACCATATATAATTTTTTAAATATGAATTTTAATTTTAAAATTACTTTGAAAAAAATTTAGAAATTAACATTAATTCTAATTTCTCTTTAAAAAGTTCAGAATTAATAAGTTTATTAGAATTAATATAACTATCATCAGAATAATATAACTATCTCTGTCCCAAAGTTGAATTTTCTACTATATTTGTATCTGACCTGAAATGAAAAAAGGATGAAGGGTATACAAATCCAGGTTACAGTAAGGTTATAGTAAGGTTCAGACGTGCCAAATGCCACCCCAACTAATGAGCTGGTAGGTATAAGCCTTGGTATTAACCCATTTTTTAAACATAATTAACCAGTGCAGCAAGGGTTTGACAAATTTAGATATTTAGAAAATAAGGATATATGCAAATGTGGTATACTTGAATAGGGTGATATATAGTAGTATATATAGCACAGAGTAAAGTGCAGATGATCATTAGATCAAACCAATTTGCATTCTATTTATTGCACCACAATGCAGAAGTAAACACTTTGCATTCTATATATATATATATATATATATAGTTTTATAACTTATGATTCTATTCGGTTTTACTAAAATTATTAAGAATTGAAGGCTATCATCTCCAACTCTTTGAGCCAGCTACTAAAGTCTGTGCTTTATATAACAGAATTAATAGGCTTCATTTCATGATGAGAAAAATGTAGGGTGGGAAAAGACCGAAATTTAACATATTGAAACCAAAATTTTCAATGGTTAGGACCCTGAGATAACACAGATAATCACTCGACTGAACCAGATTCAACTATTCCGCTTATCAGAGTTGAGGTTTTTCTTCTTGTTTTTCTTAATCATGTTCTGGATACCACAACAATGTGAAACATAAAAATGAAAACTTTATTTTATGTTCTTTGAAATCAGAGTTCTTGAATTTCTCAATCCAAACAGAATTCATAATAGAAAAATTAAAAAAAAAAAAAAAAAAGCTTCAACCAATTAAAAAGAAATTAAATGAATGAATTAAGGAAATAAGAGAATGGGAGAGGGAAGACATATAAGAGTGCCACGTAAGACAAACTTGTTCATGAATAAGTTTTTGTGTGCATGAACAAGTTTTGAGGGGACATTAGTAGCCATGGAAACTTCTAAATCATTCATAAATTGCCACATGGCTTAAGCCTAATTCCCACTTTGACAATCAATTTATTGAAATTTTAACAAGACAGGTACCAAACAAATAACTATTTGGAGGGCACAAAGCAACTTAGCTAATTTTCATGTGTTCAGTTTTTTTTGGTTATTTGATCGATCAAGGTGGGTTAATTAGATCATACGAGAAAATCAAGGAACATAAGTTATTTTATATATGAGAAATATAGAAGGAAAACACCAAGCTCGGTTGCTTTCCATGAATCCTAGTGGCAAGTTAATTAGTTACGTACCCCTTTTAAACATAATTATAATCATGTACGTAAGGAGGTTATCATACCGTTAGGCTATCCTCACTGGGAGCTATAAGATTGATATTTTGAAAAACTGACCGTTGGATTAAATAATTTTCTTATGAATATCATGTTTGCCAAAAATTAAAGCGTTCCAACAATCAATTTTTAAAATATAGACTGTGAAAAACTTTGATAGTATTTACCATTGGATACTGTCATAGTTGTTTAAATGTCTGTATTTTGAAAACCGACCGTTATAGTATTTACCGTTATAGACTGTGAAAAACTTTGATAGTATTTACCATTGGATACTGTCATAGTTGTTTAAATGTCTGTATTTTGAAAACCGACCGTTAGATCACCGTAACTTTTAGCAGACATGACATTCATAAGAAAATTATATAATACAATGGTCGATTTTCCAAAATACATATTCTAGTGAAAGTGGACAGAGAATTGAAGTGTAAGGACGTCCAGTTCTTATGATATCCCGACTGGTTTTAAGCATGTAATTATATGGGTTCCCTCAATTTTCTCCTAACGTTGTTGCACTAATTCCTTTAGAAAACGTTCTTAAATATTAAATGCGTGCTGTGGTTGAAATTCTATATATGACTCATTCAAACAAATCCCATCCTATAATCAGGATCTTTAGAATCTAAGTGTTTCATCTATTTATCTTTAACTGATACGCTGAACCTTATTATTATTCAACTACACATATACTCTAAAAACATAATCCTAGCAACTGTCATTTCTTGGGCATACTAGCTGTTAAATTACAGTTGACATATATAAATAGATATAGATATAGACAAGGTTATCCAGATTTCCTTAATTTTCTCAGAATACAGTTGCAGTGTTTGAATGACATGCCTTATTACGTGTTTTCTTTACTGTGGCTGAGAGAGTGTCTGACTCATTCAAGACCCACCACTATCTTAGGATCCATCTCTAATTAACTTCAAAATCTAAGTTATATTAATTCCATGCATGGATCATCTACCTTTCTTTAATTTCTACCTATTAATTTGAACCACCTCACTGAATCTAGCTTCTTCTCGGAAGATTCAATTAACTACGTACGTACTCGATCTCTCTGCAAACACAAAACTGATCGAGAGGATCGGAGAATGTGCAACCCTGAATCTCGCGTGGTATATATATTTTGCTCTCATCCATCACGAGTGAGGGAATTACTAGTTTGATCTAGCTACCTTGTTATCCTTAATTTTTGGTTTGTTTCAGTGTATATATATATATAGCTAGCTATATAATTAAGGCACTTCAATTCTTTGGAATACGTGCAATTTATTTCAGGAAAATAATGCAAAATGGAGCAGCTGCAACTGTACCAAGAGCACAAGGGCTAGACCCGAATAGTTGGCTACCTATAACAGCATCTCGGAAAGCAAAATGGTGGTATGCAGCCTTCCACAATGTAACAGCAATGGTGGGTGCTGGGGTACTAGGCTTGCCATACGCCCTATCCCAACTCGGCTGGTATGTTCCGTCCCATCGCCAAAACTTATCCTAAACTTCTAATATGTCTATAAGTATATCGATTAAGTTTTATGATTTTTTGCAGCATATTTTAATTTTTATGAATTATTTTCTCCAAATTAAAAAAAAATCTTGAAATTTCACCGATATGCGTGTAGACCCATTAGCAATCGAGGAGGATAAATACTGTATGTCCATTGTTTCCAACTGAAATGAATTAGTAATTGTGTGTAGGTACATTTAATTTGAATGGTGATGATTTAATTTGCAGGATTCCTGGAATTGGGATGATAGTAGTGTCATGGTTGGTAACATTTTATTCATTATGGCAACTGATAGAAATGCATGAAATGGTGCCGGGAAAAAGATTTGACCGGTACCCGGAATTAGCAGAGCATGCATTTGGAAGAAAAGTAGGGTATTGGTTCATCATGCCTCAACAGATGTTCGTGCAGGTGGCTTCAGATATAGTGTATATGGTGACCGGCGGGAAGTCATTGAAGAAGTCTTGTGATTTGATGATTCCGACTTTCAATAGAGTTAGGCAGACTTATTTCATCCTCTTTGTATGTTTCGTGCATATATTCCTCTCCCAAACTCCCAATTTTAATTCTTTGAAAGGAGTTTCCTTGCTCGCCGCAGTAATGTCAATGTGGTACGTCTTTACCTAACCGCGTTCATATGCTGATTTTCGTAAAAGTCAGCATATAGCTCGTTGATAGTTATGGGATATATAATTGAATTAGATACTCTTCTTATGGATATCGTGCATGTAAAAAATCACAGTAATCCAACGTCAATATATATCTCAAAATACAGACCGTAAAAAATTATGATCGCTGAAAATTATCACAGTTTTTCTCAGTGACATATCTAAGAAATTGACCGTTGGATCACTGTGATTTTTAGCATGCGTGACATATATATACATAGTATCTAATTAATCCTATGGCCATTTTTTCAAAATATGCATCCCACCATTTTCTATATATATATATATATATATATTTCTCGTCGATCTCATTTTATGTTATGATCGATTTTCATTAATTTGTTGAAATTGTGCATGCTGCATGCAGTTATTCACTGTTGGCTTTCATTGCTTCAACAATAAAGGGTAGTGAGCAGAGTGGTGGATTAGTAAGTTACGAAGTTCGGTCTCATACAAGAGCAGGGAAAATGTTTGATATATTCAATGGGATTGGAACCATAGCATTTGCATTTGCAGGGCATAGTGTGGCTCTAGAGATTCAAGCCACAATCCCCTCTTCTCCAGATAAACCTTCAAAAAAGCCCATGTGGCAAGGTGTTATGGTTGCTTATGCTATTGTTGCTTTCTGCTATTTCTCTGTTGCAATCTCTGGCTTTTGGGCTTTTGGCAATGTTGTAGACGATGATGTACTCATCTCTCTAGAGAAACCCCCTTGGCTTATTGCCACCGCTAATATTATGGTCTTTCTCCATGTCATTGGAAGCTATCAGGTAATAATAAATTCATTAATAAATATGCCATAATTAAATCACGGAGTATAAACTATCAGTTACGATGTTATAAGGTACCTAACATGACCCGCCTAGAGTCCATTGCAGAACAAGGTTTGAAAAATCAACCCTTAGATTGGATGAACTATTAATAAATTTCATGTTTGTCATAAATTACATTGATCCAATAGTCCGTTTCTTAAATATTTCACAGTGAAAATTTGTGATTTTTTGTTCTTTAAAATGTCACAAGTTTTTTTTCAATTGGTTTCTTCAAATACCAACCACCGGATTACTGTGATTTTTGGAGAACATGAACTTCATAAGCAGTTCATCTAATCTAACGGTCCGTTTTTTAAACTTTATCCTGCAATGAACTCTACACAAGTCACCTTACGCAAAGTAATGCAGAGCAATACTGAAAAAGAAATATATTAAGACAATGTGAATTGAAGTGAATCAATATATGTTTTTTTTTAGGTTTTTGCAATGCCCGTGTTTGATGGGATAGAATCATACTTGGTACAGAAGTTACACTTCACTGCTGGAGTACCTCTACGCCTCATCGCCCGTAGTTCATATGTAGGTAAGTATATATTTATGGCCTTTTTTCTTTTTTTTCTTTTTTTCAATTTTTTTTTTTTTAATTTTATAAATCTCATTCAATTAACTTGTGGTGTGAACAGCTCTAACAGGATTTATTGCAATATGCATACCATTTTTTGGAGGATTATTAGGGTTTTTTGGAGGACTAGTGTTTGCATCTATATCATTTTTTGTGAGTGATAAACTAACTACTAACATTATCTATTTTTCCATATCATCTCTAATTTTTGTGTCATGGAGCATGAACAAGTAACAAATTAAATTAAATTAAATTAAATGGGTATATTTGATACAGATACCTTGCATTATGTGGCTTGTTCTCCACCGTCCAAAGTGCTGGAGCTTTCATTGGATTGCTTCTTGGGTAAGTTCAAATACATTGAAAATTTCACTAGCTTATTCAAATTATATATATATATATATATATATATATATATATATATTATTTGACACTTTTGATTATTTGGATTTCAGATTTCAGTGATCATTGGGGTTCTAATAGCGATCCTTGCACCAATAGGAGGAGCACGAGAAATTATTCTTTCTGCCAAATCCTATAAGATGTTTTCTTAGATGTGTAAATTTTATTTATTTATTTTTGGTGAAGTAGCAGCCAATTCAGGCCAGGTAACAACAGCTTAGATCCATACAATAGGACTTCCAACCAATATAATTCAGTGTATCGTATTATGACTACTTAAATGTCAAAAATCTTCTCAAATCTGATCTTAATTGTGTAATCAAATATATATACATGCATATATATATATATGTCTCTGTGTATCGATTAATTTCTTGAAAATATTAATTGTTTCAATGACTTGGTTTTAATTAATTTATGTATATTTCAATTACTAACGTCTGAAATTAAACATATAGCTAGATGTGCAATGCAATATGGGAGAGGCCAAATGTAATATTAATTAATGGTAGCAGTGGGACGGTAAAAAATTTTGATTTAAAGCATCATGATGTAACTAATGCATACAAAACTAACAATTCGGTCATATAAAAATATATGTTCAACTAATTGAACATATATTAAGTCATTTTTTGTAAATGAAAAATATTACTGTATAAACACTTTAATCCGAAATTAAAAACCACTCTAATGTGTCCTGCTTTGAGTGTTGATGTCTCTTCTCTTAAACTGCTTTCCTCGATCTTTTTCACACACCACTCAAACTGCTTTGAGTGTTCATCTTAATATTTTATGCTCATTCCTCTCTTTTCAAGAAAAAGAGCTAACATTAGCAAGAGCAAACTTTGAGATTTTGTCAGCTACCTTACTAGACTCCCGAGGGATAAATAAAACTTCCATGGACTCAAATTTCTACATCAAAACCTTACAATCACCACACATATATCACCTCGATTTCCAGCATATATCATCGGTGTCGATCCAGTTTAACAATCAATGACTGCCTTAGCATCACTTGTCGTAATCCCAGCTCAACAGCACACTTTTAAACCTTGTCTCAATGCCGCCATTGCCTCTACAATTGCCGCAGATGCCATATTAGAGAAACAAGAAGCTTCAGCCGCAACAAACTCACTTAATTTAGATTAGCTTTCGATCTTCTAAGCCCCATCAACAATGATTTTTACATCCCCATAGCGGATGCCAGCTCTAAACATCAAAACTCCCCATGGCTCTACTTAACCTGGACAGTCCTTCATCCCCTTCAACTTTAGTATATTCTAACTCGTCCATCACAACCTCATTACATACTCCAATCGGCTGCCAAGTTTTCCCATTAAAAATAACCTCATTTCGTGCCTTCCATAATCGCCACAGGATGAAAGCTGCTAACCTCATACACTTCCACCCCTCCTCAACTTACTTCTCTCTAAAAATTGATGCCAAACTTTTGCGAAGTAGTGAAATATCTTGCGGAGAAGTGAAATATCTTCCAGAGCAGTGAAATGTCTTGTGAAGTAGTGAAATTTATTTGCGGACGATGAATATGTGTGCAGAGCAAGGAAATTGATAGTTAGAGATTTAACGTAATGTGTGGATTTGAGTTATTTAAGGGAATTAAACTGTAATGGAGATCAATTTTTTTTTTTTTTTTTTTTGGAGATTTTTGAAAAACTGTTAAGTGCTCTAGTGAGAGAGAGAGAGAATTTGTGAAAAAAAAAAGTTAAAGTACGTTTCCTGTAAACACTGTAAGTGTAATTCCTCCTTTACTATCAATGTAATTTTTCATTTTATGTTGTATTCAAGTGGAATCCATCTAAAGCATCGACCAATGATAAATGTATATCTTCAAAATATATGTTTATCATATCACTGGAAAAACGGTTTCCTTACCCTTTAAAATTATTCATTTGGTTGAAAAGGTCACCTCCCATGGAAATGAAAATAGCTGTGGCAGGGCTATTTTCACTATTTATTCCATGGATCAACATATCGCAGACAAAAGCAAAGGTGACATCATGACATTGATAGTATTCAACTTGAGAGGGATTCCTAGGCTTCTTCTTGTCACTCCTAGAAGATGAACTAGAATTAGACTTAGCTTTCTCTTTCTCTTCATTATCTTTTGACCATTTAAGATATTTTTAAATTTATCAAAGAGAACTAAGTCGTCGTCATTCACATCTAATTCATTGATTGAGACAACCTTATCTTCCCTAATCGATTTTAGAGCAATACTCTTGTTCTTTTTGGGTTGTGTCAATTTTAGCTCAAAAGTTTGGAGTGAACCATCTACTCTTATCGAGTCAAGATCCTTACTTTCTTCTATGGCAGTGACCTTGGATTGAAATCTTACAAGTAAAGACCTTAAGATTTTTCCAACAACAACTTTGTTCGGAATTTTCTCACCTAGGTTAAAGGAAGAATTTACAATATCATTTGTTTAGCATAAAACTCACAAAATGTTTCATGTTCTTTCATCCTAATTTTCTTAAAACTAGAGGGGGGAATTTGAAACTTAGACTTCCTCACTTGGCGAGTCCCCTCATGAGTTACCTATAGGATATCCCATGCCTCTTTGGAAGTGATACAAGTCATAATCCTACGGTATTCAAACCTAGATACACCATTAAAAATGCCATTGAAACCTTTGTTATTCTAATTGCTCCTCTCTAGTTCATTTTTGTCTCATTCCTCGGGGGGTTTGGGAGAGGTAACACCATCTTAGGTGACAGTAGGTGGACTCCAACTAGTTTGTACAGTCATCCAAACCCTACCATCTAGGGATTTCAAAATAATCATCATCTTAGACTTCCAAGGTGGGTAATTTAAGCCTTCAAACAATGGGGGTCTAGCATTCAAACCTCCCTTTTTTAAGAGATCCATCTCCTTGAATAGGCCAGATCACACTCAGGCAATTAAACCAAAAAATACATCGAAAACAAGTTGAAGAGTCCCAAGCGAACTCGATTTTCACAAAAAATGGGGAAACTCTCTAATGACCATCCAAGGGAGGATGACCAATTGTCCAAGGATGGATGGCTAGCCGTCCTAGCCATAGATGGCCATCAACCTTGTTTCCCAAAATTTTCTCAAACTCCGAGTCTTTTTTATTTTGAGGACTTTATCGCTTTGTTATTCGATTTTCTTCAACGTTTTTGACTTAATCTGATTATCCATGACCTTGGAAGACTCAATGAGAACCCTAAGATCATCTTGATCACATTTGATCTCGATCGTCCATGCTCGAGTCAATTTTCTATAAATAAAGACATTAGCTTAGGGTTTTGGAATTCAATCTTCTAGAGAACTTTGGGAGAGCTTAAAAAGAAGAAGCAAGGGAGGAACTCCAACAACTTCAAGTCTTTAAGAGGTAACTTCTTCTTTTTCTTATTATTTCTTTTCTTTTATTAGAAGCATGCTAGGTTTTATTTTTTATGTTTTCTAGTTTCTCTCATTCTTATTTTCTTTTGCTTAAGTATTACTATGATAGGTTCTTCTAGTAGCATACTAGGGTTTTTTTTCTTCTACTCTTTCTTTAATTTCTTTTTTTGCATGATAGGAGTTACGACAGAAACATGATTAGGGTTGTGATATTTCAAGTAGGAGCATGATAGGAGTGTTATAATTTTCTATTTTTTAGAAGCATGTTAGGATTTTTCTATTTTGTTTTCTAGTTAAGAAACATGAATAGAAATTAGGGTTTTGCTTTCACATGTTTATGTATATGAATTTTTGTTTTGAATGATCTTTAATCACATGCTATGCTAGTAACATGCTTAGAGATGTTTCTATTTTAGCATGAGGTAAGTCTCTTCCCTTGTGTAACTTAGAGATTTGTTTGTTCGTGATTGCATGAGGTAAATTCACTTATGGGCATCTTTAGAAATATGAAAGAGTAATGCTAGATGGACCAAATCTTAAACCAAAATTTTCAAACCAAATGATGTATTGTCAAAATAACAGTCTTAATTTCTGTGCATTTTTGAAATGCACAGAAATCAAGAAATAAAAATGCACAGGAAGCAAGAAATGCACAGAAATCAAGACTGTTATTCTGACACATCATTTGGTTTAAAAAAGTTAGTCTAAAATTTGGTCCACTTAGCATTTTTTAAATGCAAACTATTATCAACCACGTCTATAGGGAAGCAAATCAAATTTATGAAACGAAGGGATGCAAATTTCCCACAAGATGTTTTAATAATTCTACACTATGAATTTTGTGGTAGAGTTTGCCACGTTGGATAAGGATTTAAACTTCATCCAAAAAGAAAAGGGTGCGGTTATTGCAACCCCAATCTCCTCTTTTCATACTCCATATAGTTAGTAGTCCCCACTATTTACTAACTAAACCCTACAAATTTTCTAAAATACCCCCAAACCCATTTCAATTTGAATACAAGTTTTTTCCCCACCCCACCTCAAAAACACCAAGTTCACGATTTTAGAGAGAAGGGGCAGAGAACTAGCTAGGGCATGAACCTTCCTTCAAGGCAACGACCACTTTACCGGCGACAACTTACCGACAACATCTTCTCCGACAGATTCCTCTTCGACAGCAGGTGATTCTCTGTGTGTGTGTGTGTGCGCGCGCGCGCGCGCGCGTACCTTATTTTTAACTATTCGGTTGGAAGTGGCCGAACGTTTGAATATTTTTATAATGTTCAGTAGTTATTTGCCAAACCTATCTCTCTATGTTCAATACTGAACCCACCAAACAGAGGAACTCTGTTTGATAGATAACCACTGGACATTATAAAAATGTTCGACCACTTCCTACCAAACAGTTTTTAAAAAATTAGGCATCCCTAAAAAATATATATGGTTGAAGCCTCATCATCGGCCTTACTCCATCTACTTAAACATATTTGTTAGCCTTATGGCTTCCACTCTTAATTAATTGATTTTGATGATAACAAACATTGTACTATGAATATTATTTAGTGCATATGTTCTTGGTTGAACTTCTTGATAAATCCAATCATCATCAAATGAATATCTTGTTGAATGTTACTTTAACATACTTTGTGTTATAAATAACAAATCTTAATACTACGATGATTTGGTTAAATATCTTGTTAATATCAAATGGATATTCTTGTTAATGATGATTCTAAGATTCTTATGTCTTTATGTAAAGTATAATTCATTTGTCAGAACAGGATTTAAGAAAAATTATCATATCATGAAGTTCAAGCCTTTAGCAAATCTTATGCGAATATATTACATATTCATCAAGCAAGCTCAACTCAAAAATGAAAGTTCAAGATAAAGCCAAGCACAAGAATTGAAGAACCATATCGTGAAGGCATCATCTATTTGTTCTTGTGTGAGTGCTGGGATTTAAATTGTATAAATCTCTCAATTAGGATTGAACTATCTTGGCTCAAAAGATCTTGACCTCATAACCTTAGTATTTGACATGTTTGGAAAATCATACTTTAAGTCAAAACTAAGTAGAAATCATAGTGGGCTATGTTGAACTCAAAAGACTAGTTAGTTTTCATAAAAATTAGTTTTGTACATTGCCTAGTCGACTAAGCCATCTTGCCCAGTCGACTATGTTGGCCCAAAATATACTCTAGAAATGGGGGTGAATAGAGTGTAGCAAAATTTATGGAATAAAAACCAATTTAAAATTTTAGTTCAAAAAGTCAAATTGAAGATAAATGATCAAGATTGTATGAATCACAAGTAAACAATTTAATAGGCAAGTAAATAAATTAAATGCAAGATATAGGAAGAAAGAGAATCAAACACAATAATTTTAACGTGGTTCGATCTCCGTCTACATCCACGCCTCAAGAGCCCCGTCTTGAGGATTTCACAATCCACTAAGAATCACTCCTTCAAGGTGGAGAAACTTTTATAACTTGCCTTCTTTCAAGGTGGAAGACAACTCACCCACAAGAGTTTTCTCACAACCCTTACAATCCCTCAAGATTCAATAATTAATAAGATAATACAAATGTGAACTCCTTCAAGAGAGAATAAATACAATAATGAGCTCAAACTAATATCTCTCAAGATTAAGAACTAGTATTGGCTTAGAGAGAAGGATTTTGAAGAGCTTGAATCACTCAAATAATTGATGAACAAGATTGATTTTTGATAGAAAAGTGTTTCAAATTACTTGGAGTGAGTAACTAACTTGTCCAAGACTTATGTAAATGGTATTTAAAGGCTCTCATCATCATATAGCTGTTGGGAAGAATAATATAGCCGTTTGGGTTGTAAAAACTAACCGTTATGATTTGCAGAGCATCATTAGTCGACTAGCACACAAGGATTAGTCGACTAGAGCCTTTAAAAAGCACTTACAAAATAAGTCCGGAGTCGATTAGTCGACTAGGACAGCTTGAATAGTCGACTAGAGAGTTAAAATCAATAAGTTTTGGAAAACTGGGTTTGTTAGTCGACTAGTAAAAGAGGGGTTAGTCGACTAGCAACTTAAAATCACTTTAAACAAATTCTTCGGGCTCGATTAGTCGACTAGGACAGGAGGGATTAGTCGACTAAGAAACTGTTAGTCGACTAATCACAAGGAATAAGTCGACTAGCTTATATTTTCATAAAACATGCTTACTGTCTTGCAGTTAGTCGACTAGTCACAAGGGGTTAGTCGACTAAAGAAGGCCATAAGGCACTTTTTATGAATTTTAAGCTGAATTTTGATTTAAGAAGAGCCCAAGGTTATTTGGAAATAATTTTGGTTAAAAAAAATGATTTTCCAAAGTTTAAAATAGAGTCAAGAAGTCAAGTTCATTTTTAAGCCAATTTAGTTTTAATCCTATAAGAGAGATTCACAGATTATGAGTCCTAAGCAATTTACACAATAAATAAAGTCTTGTAATCTTCAACTCTTTATCTGTGCAAGAATGGACAATCATGGCTTTGAGCAAATCTTCAGCTTCCTTTAAACATACAGAATGGTCAAGGACAATGTTGAATCTCCATGAAAATGCTCATAACCTGATTCATTTAACAAGCAAGAGTACATGCACCAATAGAGATATAATCGAGCAAAATACCAATAGAGATTGATGCAAAACATAATGTTCAATGTTAAGTATGAATGTGCATAATCATTACACAATGTTTGTTATCATCAAAACTCATAAACAACTAACGATTGAAGCCATAGGGCTAACAGACTAAAGTAGTGGCAGTAAGCAAGTTTTATGAAAATCTTAAAGTAGTTGACTACCAGCATGTTCTAGTCGACTAAGTGTTTAGCTAATCAACTAACAACTCTTGCCTAGTCGATTAACAGTGCCCAGATTTCAAATCAAACTAGTTTAAACTATTCTAGTCGACTACCCTCTTTTGCCCAGTCGACTAAGAGTGCCATGAATCTTATAACGGCTAGTTTTTGACAAACCCAACGACTCTATTTGTGTACCTAATGGCTATATTCTTTGATCGGCTTATAAATACACATTGTATGAGTATTAAATTAACTAATGAACACACAATAACATATACTAATCTAGTATCCATTATTTTTTGTGATATTGATCATTTGATTCATCATTCTCTCTTGAGCCAAAATTGTTTAATCTTTGAGAGATATTAGTGAGAGCTTTCAATTGTATTTCATCTACTCTTGAAGAGTTATTCTTTGTACACAACTTTTGTATATCTTGTGAGATTAAAGAAGTATTAAAACTGTTTGGTTGAAACCAACCGAACAATTGCAATATGTTTGGTGGAAGCATACTAAACGTATTTAAAATGTTCTGTGAAATCCAACCAAACATATTGATAATATTCGATTGGCTTTCACTTAACATTATTAATATGTTCTGTTTTGTGACCAATCAAACGTGTCGCGAATATGAAATAAAAATTTGTGAAATAACTTCAAAAACTCACCTTCCTACTACTCAGACCCTCTTAGTGCTTCATTTTTTACCTTCTATAATGTTAAGCACCCAAATATTTATCCAAACACCAAAGTGGTGTTAGTTTATATAAGATTAGATGAAATAGAAAAAGAGAAGGTGTTAGGGAAGATGGATAGAAGGAAGAAAATGAGAAGAGGAAAGCTCCCCATGGGTTTACTTGACTTCTTTGAAATTACTGTCCTTATTAGTCAATTTGCTCATGGCTATTTTGGGCATTGAAATATTAGGGTATGGAAAAAGGAGATTAGTATTGCAACCCAAAAGAAAATGGCGGAAAGAGATGGGCCTGTTTAATTTTCCCTTCTTGGATTGTTTTTTTATCTTTTAATTTTTTTTGCGGAGAGAGAGAGAGAGAGAGAGAGAGAGTTGTGATTGTTTGGAGAGAGGGTGATAAGCGGAATTGAATTTTAAAGAAAATTCTGGAAGACACTTTCCTTTAATTAAAGTGAAATAATTAATGACATAATTGAATGTAGCAGAAAATGTAGAATGTTACACCAAAACTATTTCCAGAAGCTAATTTCTTGTTCTTTTTTGGTGCGCAACATTAATGAAAACTATTTTAACTATACAAAATAAATTCAAGTTTTGTCTAAGTTCCAAGTCCCTGGAGACAGGTTCAAGCCCTTTGCTTCAACTCCTTGCATATGAAAATAAATAAATAACCCAGACTTTGGATAATTAGCTCCGCGAATTTATTTTTCATAAAATAAGTTCAATGGTAATATATTGGAAATAAAATTTTGCTACGCCTTCGCATTCTGGTTGTATCGTTCTATAAACTAATATTATGCATCAAAGTTGCTCTAGAGTATATCAGCATGAAGTACTCAAACAGTGCACTTCGGCCTCCTCTCATTATGTCTTCTAGGTGCTTTATTCACAGTACATCAAATGGAAACCAAAATACACCATCACTCCATCAGTTATACATTCATATGCCCAGGTAAAATAATCTTTTTTGGGAATATTGAAAATATCACAATCTTCTAGCCAAATGTTTTGACTTGGTAGTACAAAGTGATCCTCAATGTAAACTAACTGTGGAGAGATAGAGAGAGACAGAGAGAGAGAGAGAGAGAGGAGAGTCAACTACCACTGCTAAATTGCTTCTGGATGTCCTGGAAGGATATTGTGGCAGATCCCCTCCTTTTCGCCTTCTGCTGAGAAGAGTGTTCTCTCCATCCTGTCATGTAAATAACCTACAAAGGCCAGGGAAGGGTTAAAAGACAAATAAGACATTCCAATCTTGTTTTGGTGCTTAAACAAGCCAAAAATAAAATAAAGTAACGCAAAGGAAAAGAAAAGAAAGAGAGATTCTCTTCATTTTCGAAAATGATCTTACGTAAAAACAGGAAGAAAATGCAGCTTGAGATCATAAAAAAAGAATGATGAAGAGAGAGAGAGAAAGAGACCTCCAGTATATCATAAAAAAAGATTAATGATGACTCCTAGATGCTTTAAAGTAACTCTGCTATGTCGACAAATGACTAACTTAAAAGCTGTTGACAGATAACCATCCTAGCAAAAGTTGACTTCAATTTTAACACAAACCCTTGGCAAACAAGTCAAAGCCCTCGTATCTGAATACCCAACAAAGCAAGGAAATTTTGGCTAATTGATTTAGCTAAAAGCTTATCAAGATGACTATTACCAGTATTTTTCCAATGGGAACTTATCAGGATGACAATTGCCTGGGTTTTGTAAAGTTCATCAACAAAATTCCTCTGAGCAATAAATATCCTTCCAATCTAAAAAACAAGGACTTCTCAAAAGCACACAAGTACAACCATCAGTCTTGGAATTAACCAAATTCCATTTAAAACATTTAAATATAATGTAGCGTCTGTGCTGCTATTCACCTCTACTTCCATGATGTAAACCACCAACAATACAACACTACATTTATAACATAGCCTCATAGCACAATTACAACCTAGTTAATAGCAAGGACTCAATATTATTATCAACGGATATATCGATGGTTCAAAACACGGGTATATCGACAAATATATCGATCGTATCAGAAATATCGATATCAATTTGAAGATACAATGGATATTATTAGTTAAATATGGAAACTTCCGGTGAAACTCTACAAAATAATGATTAGACTATAATACAAAATTTATAATCAAATCATTGCAAATTAAATTTATATAAGACAAGTTTGTGTTGTATTAGTTAAAATAAAGTGTACGCACTTAGCAAAATAAATTACAAATTTTTACAAATTTTACATTAAAATGTCACGTAATATATACATTTACACAATAACAAATGAATAAAATCAAGAACCTTGTATATAAAGAAACCCCCACCTATCACATTTTCATTTATATATATATGGAATATTTACCGATATTTACTGGCCGATATGTTGCATTTTTTACAGATATTTATAGATATTTTCAATATATCCCAATATTCTCGATATTTTGATATATCCCGATATCGGTTAATATTTTGAACAAAAGATATGTAAATCTAATATCGTTTTGATACCCTCTGATATACGGATATATCGGTCATATATTACCAATATATTGGATATTTTTAGTCCTTGGTTATTAGTACACAGCCAACCATCTAAAAAAAAATACTCTCCATATTCCTCTCTGATTACAACTTTTCCAATCATTGAGATTTTATATTCTCGTTACAAAACCGACTCATCACATTAGGGATGTCACTTGTAGCTGTCCTTCACATGTCATGGGAGTTGAGTTCCCATATTTTTCAGAAAGCCCCTTGATTGCCAAGCGCTACGGAGAGAAGATAGTGCCTTTTAGGGGGACTTTAAAGAGGCTGCCACAGATGCATAGTAAACAAATTTGGTAAACCAGACTTGAATGGTACATAACAACAGTATAAATCAGACATAATGTGTCACGCTCCCGATTTCTGGTGTGTGAACTAAGGAACTTATCTCAATAAAAGTGGAAATGACAAATTAATCCATAGCCACACTCATGCACTCAACTCAGTTTACAGAATCGAGAAATAAGTTGCAACTTTTAAACTCGAGCAAAGTCGACTAAATTGCAGCTAGCAAACTTGATCAAGTTCCACAACAAAGCAACAACTGATTGACTCAAAATCAAGAGCAAATCGAGAGCAACTGAAATTAACCAATTAAACCTTCAGCTGCGAATGAATTTCACACTGAATCGTTTACTGCAGATGTACTTCAAAGCAAAGAAATACCAAAAGATCAGCTGTGATTCATACTCCAGTAGGAGTCGAACACTGCCACTACACTTTCTGAGCTTTGAATGCAAAAATCACAGAAGGAGAATGAATTTGATGTGCTGACAGCTGAAAAACTCACCTCTAGGGTTTCGGCAATTAAGCAACAAGGTATTACAGTTGAACAGGATCAAAATCAGTGGAACAGAAACTGTCCTCTGATACCAAACGATGTCAATCAAACTTAGAATTGCCAAGAAATTGAAGAGAATTGCATTAAATTTGAAGTGCTGGAATTACGGAGAGAGAATGCTCTATTCAGATCAGTAATTCAAGCAAAATGACATCAAAACTAGTTCTCTACCTACCTACCAGCTATTTATTTGCTTTTAACTAAAGCTAACTAACTAAATAGGTAAAACTAAAGCTACAAAGCTGTTAAAAGAATTAGAAAACAAACAGCACAATAACAGAAATCTAACAGTAAGCAACTTTAGTAGGCTTCAATGGAGACTGCATCAATTTTAAGGCCAGGATTTTAGGAGCTTTGTTTAAGTGCAGTCTTTTTGTGTGGATGGCCAAGCTGGCAATTTGGGATGTGTTATAGGATACTTAGCAAATGGTTGGACTGATTATCAGTTGAAATGTGATGCTATACAATGTTAGTGGGCTGTAATATTTTTAAAATAGTAATAGTATATGATTTATGGGTGGTAAATTACCCATAAATCATATTTGTCTGTAGACGGGTTTATGGGTTATGGGTGGTAAATCTATTTATATAGTATATGATTATCGGTTGAAATGTGATGCTATACAATGCTATACATATTACCACTGGTAATATGTTAGAAATTGAAAACTTGGAGTATTCTCTCTATAAATTAAAATGATTAGGCCTTAAGAGTTTAATGATTACGAGGAATCACCCATAAGTACATATTTATAGGGTTTAGAAACTCTAATCTCAAAATAGGAAAAATTTGTTAAAAAAAAAAAAAGGAGTTAAATTGGATTAGGGAATTCAGGTTGGAACCTGACAGCACAGAGACATCTATACTCAAATGGTCATAAGTTCCTCTAAAGAGTTCCAATTGGCAACCCGGTTCGTGTTAGAAACTAACTCAAAGAGCTTCCAAATGGTTTACGAATCTCTTGGCTAAAACCATGCACACGATTTATACAGATTCAGATTCTCTTCTATTTGTCTGTAGACGGGTTATACAAGGATTGGGGTAACCACCTATGGTCAAGGTTTCAAGGTCTCTAAATCCAATTAGCATTCAACCCACAAAATTAAAATAATTCATGTAATAAAAATTCAGGTTGTTATATTAAAACTAATGTAAAAACGTTCAGGCTGTTACATATTGAACTCTAAATGTGAACATAAAAACAGAAAATATAGACAGTCAACTCTACAAGATATACATAGAAACTAGAAGACATTAGCATAAACAACATAAACAGAATATACAGCTCACATAAATAATATATTTTAAATTTTCTATGTAATGTAACATTTTAATGTAGAAATTGTAGAAATTTGTAATTTATTTTGCCTAGCATGGTTAACTTTATTCTAACCTATACAACACAAACTTGTCTTCTATACATTTAATTTGCAATTTTTTAATTCTAAATTGTGTATTATAGTCTAATTCATTGTTTTATAAAGTTTCATTTAAAATTTCCATGTTTAACTAATAAATCCACCATATCTTTAAATCGATATCGATATTTTCGATATGATCATATCTGTCGATGTATCTGTGTTTTGAGACCATCGATATATCCGTCGATACAGATATTTAAATCCTTGGTTCAAGGTACCCTGGACATTATTTTCTCACAAATATTGTATTGGTCCTTAATTGCTGCGGAATTCAATTGGTATAGATAGCGATTTTTCACTAATTTAAATACATGCATACCATCTGGCAACTTTGGCCTAATTTATTTAAGCCTCACATACGACATTTCATTGTAACATTCTTTCGGAATTTTATTTCAGATATTCAAAACAAAAAGGTTTATAAGACACTAACTGTTTCTATCAAACTATTATTCCATTGGATGCAGTCTATTGTGATCACCTGGAAGGTAGCCGGGATGCTCCCATCCTCTGTTGCAAAAATTGAATCGTAAACAGCTGCAGTTGCCACAGCTGTTTCTCTCTTTAAGAACTGTTATCATTGATAGACACCAAACTCTCCAATAAGATTCAAGGAACCAACTCGGCGCTATCTTTTAATAGATAAGGCGGAATATTTATCAAAAAAGATTGGATGTTCATTTCCAAAAATATCTTACTCTGTTCCTTTGTAGAAGAGCATTAGTTTCACCCATAGCACGCAGATGTTCTATCAGTTCCAGAGCTACACCAAACAGAAGAAGAAAATGCATGATATGAGACAGAAAGGTAACTAACATTCTTGACAGGTATATGAAGATTCATTGAAAGTATTACACAGCATATTTACTATTTATATTCCATTAATATATTTAGCATACCTCCAAACTAACGAGTTCTATAAACTCACGTATAGTTGGTTAAGTCAAGAAATTGTTTTTAATGCTAGATTAGACTGCCAAATATCTTTTCCAGGAAAGCAAAAGTTGCATCAAATACAAAGTCACAGGTTGAGTTCAAAGTACGTTCCACTATGATTTAATGATTTAAAATGTCAAGGGCAATTTTTCATGTTCGACCAAGACAAATTAAATTATGTAAATCTCATGATTATTTGTCCCACCTCTTTTAGAACCAAACTATCCCAGATTGCTCACATGGGATGGGACCCATATCCATGTGATTGAGGGTAGGTCCCACACCGAGGTGAATGAGTTGGGACAGTTGGGATCCCAAAAGAGTATACTCATGAAATGATTATAGGAACATTGTTAAGCTCTTGTTTTCCAACTTCCTTTTTCAGCAATGAGAGAACAAAAACAGGGAAAACTCACATAAAAAGGATTTACCCATTGTTGGATAAGCCTCCTTATTTGTACTCACGAAGCATTTCTCCACTTCATCCACTCTACTCTAATTCTATGGGCAATGTTTTCCCCACTCATTCCATTATTATGGAAAATTGATCCTATATTTTTGAAAATGGTCACTTTTAGATATCTCTTCCATATCAATTTGCACTACGGCCTCCATTTCTAATTTCGCTAGATTTACATTCCATATATTCTATTTTAGTCCAACGTAACCTAAAACTTTTGAACTCAAAAGTGTTACTCTATAATTATAGTTTAGAATTATCTACTACTCTAGCTTCATCAATTCATACTGTGATAATATTGGGGTTAAGTAATTAACCTTAAACCCCTCTAAAGTCTTATATTATATTAAGGATAAGGAAAAAAGTACATGAGTGGACTAAGAATAACCCCTATTTTATTAACTTAATACTCCCCCTTAAAAGCTGGAACATAGATATCTATCATGTCAGTTCATTACATAACTCAGAAATTGTCCCTTTACAAGAGCAGTAGAAAATACATCCCATAATAAACACATCACCCAACTGATCTCCAGATTTTACATATGCTGTAGAAATTTTTTATCTCATTACCAAGTCTCCAATGAAACGGCAACTAACCTCTATATGTTTAGTTCTCTATGAAACACAGAACTAAAAGCGATATACATTGCAGCTTGATTGTAACCAAACATCCACATCGGTCTATTGCCCTATACTTATCTTCGACACAAGACCTTGCTACAACGTGTTTAATGTTGCCAAATTTCCACGAAGGCATGATAACCAGAAATAGACCCTCTATCTATACAATCTCCAGCCCATTCTGCCTCTAACTGGTCCACAGTTATTAAAGTGCATGCCTAGGCACAGGCAGGGGACTTCCCTAAGCAAGGGGACTTCCCTCAAGTGCATGGAAGGCACGCCTAGGCGAGGGATTTTTCTGAGGCGCAAGGCGCATCTGATGGCTCAGTACCTTTTTTTTTAAGAAAATCTGTTGGCTTTTTTTGTTTTTTTTTTTTTTCCATTTTTTTTCTGTCACGACTGGTGTGTTTTTTTTTTTTTTTCCTTCTTCTCTCAGGGCCGGGGCTGGTTCTTTCTCTCTCTCTCGTTTTTCTTCTTCTAGGACTGCTCTGGTTCTTTCTTTTTTTTAAATAATTTCTGCTTCTTGTTCAATGTTGCTGCACAACTGCTGCTGAATCTTCTTCTATTGGCAGCTGTTTTTTTTCCCTTGTATGATATGTTATGTTTGCTTGCTTTTCCTTTTAGCTCCGAATCCTCAAATGCTCCATTATATGCCCTGTGTTATGCTATTTCTATATGGAAATATTGAATGATTTGAATCATATTATTATTACCCGATTGGCTGCTAATTGATTGTACGTGGCATTGTGAGTTGTGAGTTGTGACAATGTGCAATTGTAAATTGTGCTAACTACAGGTTGTGCAGCCTTGCTATATTAAACAAAAGAACAAAAAAGGCCCATGTAGAATTTGAACCTACAACCTTTGTACAATTGCACCACGCTCGATTGCTCTAACCAATTGAGCTTATAGGCCAAAAAAATGAGCGTATTGAATTGTTTATGTGTAAATTGATTTATCTTTCTTAGTGGCATTTAATCAAATATTTTAGTTGTTGTATTATTAAAATGTGAGCCTCGCTTCCCTCAGGCCCGCGCTTTTCTTTGCTCCTTGCGCCTAGGGCCTTTAATATCTATGGAAACTAGCAACTTCAAGAGAACGTAATGACTTAACCAGATGCACTTTTCTGATACCTCGGCATTCAATACACGGCCTCCACATGATCCTTCCATGGACTATGCAAAAATTGACTCACAACTCCAACTACAAAAGTGATGTCTAGATGAGTTCCAATCAAATAAATAAACTTACCCACTACTTTTCTATATCTCCCCAAATCATCAAACAACTCACCACTACTTTTGTCAAACTTCATGATAGGCTCTATAGGCGTATTAATTGGCTTGGCTCCCAACAATCCAATATCTTCTAGAAGATCAATAACATACTTCCTCTGTGAAAGATCAATCCCCTCCTTAGAGAGTGAAACCTCTATGCTAAAGAAATATATCAACAAACCAAAATCTTTAGTGTGAAAATGTTGACTCAAAAGTTGCTCGAGTATTGTAATACCACTCTCATCACTTCTAGTGATCACAATATCAACATATACTGCATGAATGATGTAACCATTTCAACTACGATGAACAAAAACAAAGAGATCAGAAATAGTGCGCTTCATTCCATACTTACCAAACACTGCACCAAACTTATAAAACCAAGCTTGTGGAAACTGTTTAAGCCCATGGATAGCCTTCTCAGGACGACAGACCTTCCTGAGCAACATGCCCTAAGATTATTCCATATACACTTCCACCTGTAGTCACCATGAAGAAAGGTATATTTGATGTCTAACTAGTAAAGAGACCACTTCTTAACTACAGCAACTAACAAAAACACATGAATGGATGGCAGACGAGCCACATGAGTGTGCTTCGAAGTAATCAACACCAAACGTCTGAATATAACCTTAAGCCACGAATCTAGCTTTGAAATGCACAACTATGCCGTCAAACTTATATTTCACTGCATATACCCAACATCCAACAGTTTGTTCACTAGAAGTCTAAAAGGGTACAGTGGCTGCTAGCTTGCCTGTTTGGATTGAGTGCAATACGATGTAAAATTGAAGGTTGTTTGGGCTGATTTGGGGACCGAGGATGATGTTTGTAGGTTTGATTCGAATTAAGATGTTATAGGCTGATGTGTGTGAGATTGATGGTTCTCGAGATGGTGTGAATCTGGTAGTAGAGCAAGTGGATGAGAACTTGCACCAACGTTGTTGCCTGCTGGGTTATGCAATTGAAGTGGCGTATGGCATGCGTGGCTGGATTGGATGTAGTGCAACAATTTTTTTTCTCTTCGGACGAAGTTGCAGCAGACAAAAAGAGAGCTGAAAGTGTGTGGTCTGTTTGGGCTCTAAGAAAGTAGTTAGGCTTTGATACCAAATTGATACATAATCTATGGAGAGAAGAAAGAAGCGAAGAGAAGGAGAGATAAGAAGAAAGAGAAGAGTTTTAGAAGAACTTTTATTCGATAATCAATCATAAAGTCTACCTAAAAATTAAGAGTTTAGGCCTCTATATGGGCTAAAACCAAGACCATAAATAGAAACCCTAAATAAAAGAAATAAAATAAATAAATAGAAACCCTAAATAAATTAAACTAAACCCTATGGCCCTGCATGAGTTGTGGCCTAACCTGTGTGGACTATCATGATTCCTATCACCTTAGACAAAGCCTCAGATGCACTATGAGACAGAGAAATTAAAAGAACAGTATGATAGAAATAATCTTCAGTTGAAAATAAAATACGAAAAAGGTGCAGTGAAAGCAAGCCGGTCTAATTTCTAAGAGTTGTGGTAGGTAGTTTAACATATGTAAACAACAGGAGGAATCCAATGATAAAGTTTACAGTGGTCGTGACAAGTAACATGGACATTGAAACATAGTAACTCAATGGGAATTGGGGATAAGAAATTATAATTGGTCCGTACAAAGAAGATCAAGTGGAGTTTTGAAAGCCAAAATTCTCAGGAGGATTTAGTTAATACGATAGGAAGCAATTTACACAGCTTAAAACCAAAAGAATTCAGGAAGAAATTAGAATTTCATTTGCAAGTTGTTAATTGATATACGCCTACTAATCTTAATGCCAAAGTTACTGCAATCCCATGCAACAAGTTATAAGGGTGCTATAGATACACACAACAGATATTTCATATAACTACAGCTCAAGAAGGCAAAGACATCTCACGTAACTTTTGACACTGGTAATCTAATGAGCCTCAGCTAGTACAACTATAAGTCCAAAATTTTGAAAGGGAAATGCTCACCACTTTTATATCTTACAGTGTATTCATCAACATCAACACTAGGAAGCATGAAGCCTGCCCTAGTTAAAAGATTGCCTGCATCCCGCACCTATATACCACAACCAAAAGGTCTACTCAAAACCAAATAAAATTTAATTTCAACAGCAGAAGACCACATACAATAACAAATATAATCCCATTAATTACACATTGCTCAACAAAGGAAAAATAATTGAGATAGAATATACAACTGCCCTTCATTCCAAACATAAAACTCTCCTATCCACTATCCAACTCACAAAAAATGTGCTTTCAAAATTCAGTCCCATATAGATTTAGCTTACAGAACTCATCATGCAATAGGTTGTAAAATTGACAGCATTAACTATATATATAAATTTAAAAATAAAAAATAAAAAATAAAAAATAAAAAGAAAAAGAAAGAAAGAAAGAAAAAAGCAAAGGAGCATAGGGCATAGCTTGTCACTACATTTATGGCCGGGTTTCGCTAATATCATGACTATTGGCTAGGATACGGATAGGGTGAATTTGATAAGTTACTAGTTCTTGTATTTATTTTCTTTCTGATCAAGTAACAGATAATGCACCTTGGATTATTTTACTACCAGTATCAATAAAATTGTTAGAAAATAGTGAGTCCTATTATTTCAACTTGGTTTAAATAAAGGATACACAGAAGTAATCACAACTGCTTCGACTAGCTGGAAAAAACAATCTACTCCATTAAACTATCATGAAGAAGACAAGTAGTCTCCTTGCCCTACACCAATGGTCATGGTCATGGTAAAAGAAATTTCAAAGAGAACCCACTCACCAACCAAAAAAGCGAAAGGTGGATAACACATCGCCATCCAAGAATGCCACAATGAGAACCCCTATGTTCCTAACAAGCTAACATGGAATTATAACTCATCTACAATACAAACAGCATTAAGAAAGTTTGCAATGTCATCCTTAATTAAGATTGTGGAATGGATTCTCCAAGTCAATCTTGTAGAGATGACAGCTAACTCATTCTAAATTCCAAGGTCTATTTGGGAATTTTGGAAATTGGATCAATTTGGTGGTGGGATGTAAGCCCTCGAAACATTAGTATGATATTTTCTTATTAATGTAAATGGGATTTATTTGTGTTACATATTTCATACTGTGGAACTATTTATCATTCATGAGATGAATGGTAGTATTTAAGTAACAATGAATGTGATTTAGGTATGTAAATGAGAATTACAGGAGATATAAATCACAATTAGTGTTACTTTAACTTATTCACAATCAATGAACAACTTATGAGAAAACAACCCAACTCTCTTTTAAGGGCCAACACTTCTTAGAGAAGCCACAACCTAAGTCAACTTCCAAAAAAGCCCTAAAGACCACAAGATACCATAGTTGTTAAAAGCGCGCCTAAGGCGCGCTTAGGCGCAGGGCGCAGGCTTTGGGCCTTGCTTCAGGCAAGGCGAGGCGCAGTCCCTCCGGCCCCAAAAAAGCGCGCTTTTCTGGGCTTTTTCCCAGGCGCAAGGCACAAGAAAAGCGAGCCTCAGGGATCTCAAGCCCTTCTAGCAAATTTTTTAAATATAATTGATATTCTAAATTTTGGGAGCCGTTAGATCAAATCTGATGGTCTGTGATATTAAAGAAAAAACAAGAAAGAAAGAAGAAGAGGAAAGAAGAGGGTAGAAGAGAGAAGCCACGAAGCCCTAAGTCTGGTACTCTAGTCTGGTGTTCTCCTCCTCCAGCAGGCAAGCTTCAAGAATTCAATCCCCCACAGGTAAGTCTTCTTTCTTCTTTCTTCTTTCTTCTTCTTCTTCTTCTTTTTTTTTTTTTTTTTGCTGCTTCTTATTCTTCAGTGCTGCAGCTGCTGCTGATCTTCTTTCCTCTTCTTCTTCTTCTTCTTCTTATTCTTCTACGCTGATTTCTTTTTTTTTTTTTTTTTTTTTTGCTGCTGCTTATTCTTCAATGCTGCTAAGTCAAAGGTGCCTTTCTTTTCTTGTTTTTGTCAAAAAAAGGTAGTTGTGTTCAGTGGGTTACACATGTATCCCATATTTCTATATAGGTGGCAATGTGGCTGGGCTTTGACTAAGTCAAAGCTGCCTTGGTTTTCAAGGACCGCCAATTATACTATTAATACATAATATTAAATTATATTATTAATTTCATATATTATACAATTTATTATATATATTGTCATAATATTATATATATTTTCATAATATTTATTTTAAATTTATATCTTTTTACGTTATAATTATGTTTAAAAATTAGAAAAATGCTAACAAATATGAAATTATATTAACAATATGTTAAAATTAATAAAAAAGTTATATTACATATTAAAAATTTTAAAAACATGTTAAAATTTCTTAAAATAATTTTTTTTAAAATATAAATTATAATAAAAATCCATAAAATATTTAAAAAAAAATTAAAAATTCTAATAAAATTCTAAAAAATTATTAAATTTAGTAGAACTCTTTGAAAACATTGATATACATTAGTATAGGTTAAAAATGTGTATTTATGCTTTTGGGGATTGATGTGTAGAAAAAAACAAATAAACAAAAAAATGTGCGCCTCGCTTCCCTCAGGCCTGCGTTTTTTTTTTTGCGCCTTGTGCCTAGGCCCCAGGAGTCCTTTGCGCCTAGGGTGCGCCTTGCACCTTTAACAACTATGCAAGATACAGACTAAAGCACCCCCAAAAGGTATATCTAATATAAATAGGCCCAAAGACACGAAAACACCCAAAGCTTGAGCCCACATAGGCTAGTCCAAAACCAAATATCAAAATGACAAAAATACCTAGAACAATAGATATATATATATATATATATATATATACACAATCCTAGTCCTAATCCTATAAAGACATCCTTACCTATTTTATCGTCTGCCCACTTTCACTAGGAAAGGTATTTTGAAAAACTGAACGTTGGATTAGATAATCTTCGTATGTATGTTATGTCTACCAAAAATCAGAGTGATCCAACAGTTGGTCTCGAAATACAAACAGTTAAACAATTGTTATTGCATCTAACAATATATATTGTTAATGTGTTTCATGGTCTATATTAGTGTATTTTGAAAACCAATTGTCGAATCACTGTAATTTTTTACAGACATGACATGTATAAGAATATTGTCTAATCCAACTGTCAGTGTTTCAAAATACCTATCATATGACTACCAAAAGGGGTGGGCCAACACTAAGATAGGTAAGGACATCCTTACTTGATCATAAATATATACTCCCGCCGTCCCATAAAGATAGGCCTTATTTGCTTTTTTGGTTGTCCCAAAATGATAGTCCACTTTGAAAAGTCAAATTTTATTTCTTTTAAATTTCTCATATTATCCTTTATTATTCCAAGAATGCCTTGACATGACACCACATGCAATTGTAGAAGAAGGGTAGTTTTGGAAAGAAAAGGTCAAAAAGAACACAAATCAATGCATTAATGAGTTTTCTTAATAAGCGTAGCTTTTTGAAAGAGGCCTATTATTATGGGACGGAGAGAGAATATATATATATATATATACTGATTTGCATCACGACAGCTGTAATATTGATAAATTACCTCCACTTTATTGGAGACCTGGCTTGAAAAGGAAAATGAAGGTTGTGCACTTCACCCACTTTCTACACTAGAATAGTTAAGCTTATAGAAACTCCCAACCTGGTTTTAGAAACCTTTATAAATGTTTTAGCCAGTATATTCTAAATGTAAAATGCCGATTTTAGAAAGTTACGAAGCCACTAGCCAAAGGCCCATGATGGCCCCCACAAGACCCATTAGGGACTACCAAATCTAAAACAATTTTATTTCATAATAATAGTTTTTTACTTGTGATATGAAGGAAAAATCCACAATTCCAAAAATCAAAACTGGGAGAGGGGTCTTTTATGAAAAGCCCAATGGCCTTTCATTGTTAGTTCCTAGTAAGATAAGTGAGAATCCTATGCCATCAAGACTTGGTTTCCCTCAAAGGATGTTCACGTCATTGGTTACAATAAAGAGCTTACTATGGATAGAATTGAGTAAGACAGGGCGGGAAACGTACAACACTCAGAGGCATTCCTCAACAATTGTCACTTGATTTTAAAGAATGGTGTACAATAACTAAAGAGGGTAATACAGTATCCCCTAGGAGATTTATTATTTTTCTTTATAGACCAAAGGATATTCAAAGTCATACCACAAATTGATTTCTTCCATATTAGTCATCTCCTTTTATATTTTCCTACGCCTTTTTCTCCTGCACACTTCCTTTGGTGATAATTCCCCCCAATCTTCATTTTTATCAAACCTTTGATATTAATCCAAAAGTTTCATTTTGGTTTGCTCAACCGTACGAAACTACTCTCTATCCCAAATTTTCAGTTGGAATATTAGAGCTTTAATCTTATTTCCAAGCACAATGCTTGGGGAGCACTGAAACTCAAAAGGAATTCCATTATCCTTCCACTAACTCTTCAAACCCAAGACCTTTAACCACATGTTTTCAAATAAAACTGGACCCTTCCAACTTCTCAAGCCTTTAGTATCAAGTATCAACAACTATCAGCGAGTGGTCCAAACATGGTCTTCGAAGCATCATTTGTACAACATTTGGATGCAACTCCTCCCATTTTGCCAAAAACAAAGATCTATCCAACCTAGACATAGCCACATTTTCTTGGTTACTTGTCTAGGTAAACTAACCACCAACCATGGTTCAAAGTCTTAGTCGCGGACATCGTTGCGAATGTCTTGGTCGCAGATATCCCGTCCCGTCTCGAGTGAAACTCAACTTTAGACATGAAATAATGTTTAAAAAAAATAAAAAAAAATCATAGAAAAATTAGAAAAAATAAAACAATCACATTGGTGTTAGAAGTGTGCCCTAAAACCAATTAAAATGTTGTACTTAGGGAACTTTATTTCATTTATATTCTTGTATGAATCCTATTCATCTATAAAATGGCTTTTATATTATCATGTAAACTTATGTTATTTATAACTGTTTATGATAATGTCGTTGAATAACATGATAGAGAATTGTATCTCAAGTGTTGAGATAGAGAGACATACAATTCTCAAGAACATCTATTCTAGATATGTTCCTGATCATAGGTTTATTTATTTGGGCGATAATAAACCGTTAAGATTAGCTCAGGTTATACTAGCTCCAATGGGAGGATGGTGAGTCTCAAACCATCTGTGTAGAGACACTATAGTAAACCTGTGGGTGCTTGTTAGAGAACAAGTACACTGAACGTGACCAATATGAGTACAGCTTATGGAGATATATTTGAATGTCAAAAGCTGCTCATGTGTACAGTCACATTTGTAATCCTCATACCTGAGACACCACTGGTTATCTTATGTATGAATTACTAGAATTTGATAGTATCTTTTACACTCTTAAACATGAGGATGTAATCGATGCTCATTGGCTTTAGTACGTTGTATATGACGATAGGTGAGTGTGCAATAGGGGATCACCACCCTTAATATCAAAGGGAGAATGTCACAGTTAATTCACAAATAATAACTCAATGAAGTCTTTGGCCAAAGCACAAGGTAACCAAGAAAAAGTGTTTTCATGGGTTAACCTAATTGGGTTTATATTTTGGTGAATGGCTAACACAGGATTAAGTTAGGGTTTGATATGAATCCATACCCAAATAACTTAATCGTGACATTGTTTGGTGAAGGATTATCTATTACACGAAGGGTTCATTTATATTCGTATATTCACTCACACCTAGGGTACGTCATGATATGTTGCTAGATGTCACTCATGACTAGTGTAGGACTAATGATAAGTGTTATCATTGAGGGCAAAATTGGAATAGTTTCAATTGAACCAAAAATAGAGAAGATTGGAATAGTTTCAGTTGACAGACACTTGGAGATTGATAGTGGAGATATTTGCATGCCTTTTGTTTCTACTACTCAACAAATAGCCGATATCTTCACCAAAGGACTTTTTAGACCTAGTTTTGAGTTCTTTGTAAGCAAGTTGGGGATGATAGATATCTATGCTCCAACTTGAGAGGGGGTGTCGGATTTCTAGGAAATAAATTAGGAAAGTCAAATGATTTGATTTGATTTGCTGATTTTGTGGCCTTCCTAATTTGGTGGCCTTCCTTTGCTATTTAATCTTGTAATCGTCTCTCTTGAAATCAAGAAGAATGATTATTTTTTCTTCTCAAAAACCTTCAGCTTCTTTTTGGGCTTCTGCTTTTAAGGAATTTAAGGGTATGCCTTTGTATGTTGTTAACTTGTTATGGGTGACTGAGTTTTAGTGTGTGGAGATTAGATAGTTCTTTTTCTTTTCTTATATTTCTGTTTTTCTCTGTAAGTAGGACATCTTGTCCTTTCTTCTTTTTTGAATAAAGTTGTCGCTTAACACAAAAAATAAAATAAAACAAAATAAATAATTAGAAGGGAGCACCACCACTTTGCACCCAAGATTAGTTGCTAATTCAAAAGCATTGGCTACAATATCATGTAGGATTAGCTCACGTTTACCAAGATTAATATTACCATAACTAGTTTCCATTTTGCATTCAAAATAAGGTAAACTATTACTATGACAAGAAAGATATAAAGGAGCCAAATACTTTCAACCTTGGGATGATTGCAACTCATTCGCAAGCTACACTCAAATCTTTGCCAACACTAAAATCATCTCTACTCTAACCACAACAAATATTATGACGTGTGTGCATGTTCTCAACAAAAAATGAAAATGTGATGTGTGTTCTCAAGAAAAGAATTTATCAACTGCACTCAATTGCCACTAAGACTCAAATTTATTAAGACTAGAATTTATTTTTCTTACAATAAAATAAATTTTAATAATAGAAAAAAGGTTGCTGAAGCTACTGTACATGCAAGATTCACTAATAGCAATGCAATTTCCCTATTTTGACCATCCGTTAAATTAACACAAAAGACTATTCAATCTTCTTAAAAATTGAGAATACCCATATATGTGTGTAGTGTGTGTGTGTGTGTATATATATATACATATCATGAGAATTTAGTGCTCAGGTGTAGGATGAGCAAGAAATAATAGAGGGATCATGAAACTTAGACGAAAATCGCCTATGTCACACAAAATGTAGAGCAAGGTTGCTGCAGAGTGTATATTATTGGGGACAGTGGGGTAAGGCAACCACAAGGTCATGGGACTGAATAGGCCAATTCCATGAGTAAGTTTTCTCAGAAGTTGTGTTAACAAGAGTTAGACACCACACACACACAAAGCTATATGCATATTCTTTTTCCAAATAAATATTTTACTAATAAAAGAAAACAAAGGAAAAGCTCAAGTACATGCAATTAGAACAATGCAAAAACACTCACCAAGGCAGCCAAAGCAAATTTATAGAACTAAATTAAAAACTTTAAAAGAAAAAAAAAAAAAGGAAAAATGCATAAAGAACCGAATGAGATTCCTCCAAACACATTCATTTAAGAATCAAATACTTCCTCCCAAAAAGAATCAAATACTTTGTGAACGCCCCTTGTTTCAAGTCACTTCCATACACTGGTTCTGTGATCAAAACACCTAACGAGTGTAAGGGGAGAGGAAGGGCTGCCCCTAATTAACCCATGGGCCCAAGTCCACTTTCCTAAGGACCAAAAGAAACTCAAATACTTTTAAGTTAAGGAGCTCCACATCCTTAAAGATCTAGAATTGTGCTCCCTTCAAATACATCCCATAAGGTAATGCGGGACTATAACAGTTTTGTCGGGTATACCTATATCAACTTCATTATGCATAAATGGAACTATCTAGATATGGATTGTCAAGCACATACAACTATTGCTAAATGGCAAGGATATTTCCAAAGACGAGCATGCTAACAAACCTTTGGGTTGATGAGCACCAAAAACATGTAGGTCAATTTAAAAAATAGCATCATCATATATGATCCATGCTTAATATTACACATCATAATCGGGCTGTATTATGGTCATTTTGCATTTTTGCAAGTGCGTTTGACATCAACAAGAACATCAAACTATTTGTTTGTTTAAACCTCACCATAACCATTGCTATGACCATAACATCAACTTGAAATTGCACACTAATATCCTAAAAATATAAGAACCCACTTAACTATGTAAGTGAAAAACCCACACCAAATTTTCCTTCTTTTTTTTCCAGATCAATAAAACCAACACCAAATTTACAAGATGATACATGGAGCTAGGACCTAAATAAGTCACAAACACAATCCATTACAACGTCAACGGCCAAAAAAATAAAAAATAACTTCGGCATTCATATTTCAATCATACCTAGTTTAATTGGTTGACATGATTCAATAAAGTTAATAGATTGAATAAAAAATTAGGCATCCTGCACGTAGCACATGAATGTGTGATCATATACTTTCATGTTCCAAGATGCATTTTTTTTACGTATTTATTATTTATCATCAAACATAGAAATTGAATTTCATTTTAAAACTTCCAAAATCAAAATAAATATGCAAGTCTACGTAACTTAAAAAATTTTGGAACCAAAACATTTTGAGCAGCGTTTTGAGCTTCTGCTTTTGGACTTCAATTACTCCTCAAATAAACTTAGTTCATTAGATTTCAATTATGAAATAAGAACCATGTGCATACAAATATCTTACATACAAATTACATGCATTCATGCCAAAAGAATACTGCTCAAAACCAATATGATGCATAAATTTTCAAGTCAACATTTTAAGAAAATTGATGGGGAGCCTGCAGAAAAATATATACCTGAGCCAAGGGTGATACTCGTGGACTGATGCCTCCTTCTCGCTCCATTTGTGCTACAGTGCATGCTATTCTCAGCTCCCTAGTGACAAGTACATGGCAGATGGAAAAAAAAAAAAGCCAATTAATAATTTCAAGCATTAAAATATAAGATTAGCTTTGAAAAAAGAAATGGGAATAAACAACTTTAAGGTTTCTCCCCCAAGAATAGCTGCCAAAAATAGACCATCAGGCTTCAATGCCAGTCTGCACTGTCACGAATACAATGAACATGAACACATCTTAGACATTGCCAGATAATATCATTAATAATTATTTAATTAGAAAAACAACCAAGATACATAAAAAATAAAAATAAAATAAAATAAAAAAGAAAAATATTGGCATATTGGTAATAGTTATTCTGCTATAGCATCAACCATCATCATCATTTTAAGTATCAGCCAAGGCCAACATATATAGGTATTGGTGAAGCCCAATCCAGAAATCTGTAACTTGTTAAAATTACAAAATGGACTGCTGAGTCATCATACATCTCAGCCGCCTTAATGAATCTCAGCAATATGTACTGTTATAGCCCAAAAAGGTAAGCAATATGATACTCCTTTTTCCTTAAAAATAATAATAATAATAATAATAATAATAATTTGAAAGAATATAGTTTCTTTACGAATCTCATTTAAACTTTTTAGAATGTTATTATTTTATTAGCAATTACGTGAGGAATGAGTATGTGTGTTTATCTACTTCTCTATTTCTTTGAATATAGTTGGCTATGCAAATTGTTAAATAAAATGATAATTTCACCATGTTTTCTATTTATTAAATTTTCAAAAGAAAAATATTGTAATTCGCTACCAGTCTAGGCTTACAATATCTTTAGACTTATGGATTAGAATTTAGAAGATGTGACAGATTAGTGTGATAAATAAAATGAGGCACTCTCACTGCTTCTTGCATGTAAGAACATGAAAGTTTAAAGTATGTGATTTTTCTGATGTAAGTTTTCTATAAATTTGGATTTTTTTTTTTTTATTTTTTTATAAATTTGGCTTTTTTTTTTTTTTTTTTTTTTATTCTCCTCTTTTTTTTCTGTTATTCTTTTTTTCTTTCTTGAATTTTTACACATTCCTTTGGTGTATTGCTGCATTTCAGCATATACCAAGTCATATCGATCCCAAATGATATTCAAGCTTAAAATTACAACAACAATAAAAACGTAGATACCTGTATCATTGCTCCAGGAAGATCATTTGTCCAATGGAGTCCCAAGCAGCTGATTATCAGATCTAGAGAACTTCACATTTACAAAGACAAGTCGTTACAATATAAATAAATATCCCCTTAAAAAGCATATGTTGTACTTGCATGAATTAAAAATATAATCTATTCTCCATGCATACCTTTCTTTTACAGGCAAAAACTCTTCATCACCAACCACAAAGGATGTTTCAATGTTATCATTAGACACATCTTGTTCAGCATCTCTGCACAATTTCACCATGTCATATGATGTATCCATCATAATGAGCTTTTCAATGCCACCTGATATAGGAGAAAGTGCCTACACTATTATAATATATAATAATTAATGTGCTAAAAGACAAGATTTTTTCTCAAATGGATCATATGAGTCATGCTTTTTAAAGGCGTGCTAACAATAAAGCCAAAGGTTTTCATACCTAAAGAAATGCATGCAGTCAGATGCCTAATATGACCGGATGACAGTTTTCATAATTAATCACGAGGAGTCATTAGTGGAACTTGACAACAAGCATCTGATCAAATATAGAACATACAATATACAACTTGGAAAAAAGTTGATATGTTCTCAACATAGAACATTCCAAATAAAATCCATCAGGTTTAGAACTCCCAATATAGAAGTATAGAACTCAAGATGACAATTTTCATCATGAATCATAAGGAATCATTAGTAGAGTACCTTAAATGAAGTTAATAAAATGAAGAACATAGGACTCAAAAAAATATATGCTCAAGAATCAAGATAGAACATTCGAAATGAATTTTTCTAGGTGTAAAACCCCTAATATAGGGTATTGACTTAATGACAATAATTAGTTCAAATGTTAGGGGCTTGAGAGAAGAGAAGCTTTACTAACCATATGTTGAAAAAGATTTCTCCTGATGTTGTAATACTTCTAGAAAGTAAGTTAGAAGTTGTAGGCAGTAAAAATGATAAAGAGTTTGTGGAGATCCAGATATAAAGATTAGGCTTTTCTAACTTCTTTGTGTCAGGCAGGTGAATTGTTGTCATATGGGATGGAAGAGTGGTTAAAGTAAAATAAGCAATGGTTGGAGGTTTTCAGTTTGAATTAGGTTTAGAGGTTTAGACAGGAAGGTGTGGTGGCTGCCTGGGGTTTATGGTCCTAATGATCCTAGAGATAGAAAGAAGTTTTTGGAACGAATTGTTTAGTTTGATAGGGTTGTGTAGTCCTTCTTGGGCGTTGGTGGAGACTTTAACATGGTTAGAACGGTGTCAGAGAAAACTTTATGATTCAAGGATCTCAAAGAGTATAAGAGATTTTAGTCATTTTATTAGGGAGTGTAGTTTGATTGACCCATCTTTATTAAATGCAAAGCTGACATAGTCTAATGGCAAGGAAAGAATTGTGTGTTGTAGGTTAGATAGGTTTCTTTTTTCAAATGATTGGGAAGATGGGTTTCCAAATGTGAGACAAGATGTTTTTCTTAAGGTAGTGTTTTATCATAATATGGTGATTCTAGAGAGTTGTCCATTTAATTATGATCGCACTCCTTTTTAGCTTCGAAAATATGTGACTGGAAGTTGGAACATCCTCTTTTAGTCAAAATTCTAAGGAGTGGTGGAGTAAGGCTTTAGTTAAGGGTGGAAAGGTACCAAATTTATGAAAAAGTAAGTACAGATGAAATCAATGTTGAAAGAGTGTAATAAGGAGGTGTTTGGGATCTAAGAGAAGTTAATGGTTCCGTATCAAATAAGATTAAGGAAATTGATTCTTTGGAGGATAGTGGTTCTTTTAATGAGGAGTTGTGAAAGGAGATAGTGAAGCTTAAATGTAGATTTGAAGTTGTGCTTATGAAAAAAGTGGGTCAAAAGGCAAAAGTTTAGTGGGTTAAAGCGGGCGATATAAATACTAAGTTTCTTCTCCAAGTTACCAATGGTAAAAAGAAGAAGAGTTTTATTAAAAGAATTCAAATTGGGGAGGGAGTTTTGTGGAAGATGAGAGTAGTACTGTAAATGAAATTTAAGTATTCTAAGGATCTGGATAGGCAGGGGATTGAGGGTTTGGATTGGAGTCCTATAGATAACTCCAAAATTAGAATGGATTGATAGAATATTTGAGTTGGGGGAGACCAAAGAGGCTGTTTTTAATTGTAGTAGGAATAAGTCCCCTAGTCTTGATGGTTTTACTTTGGGTGTTTTTCGGGATTGTTAGGACGAGATTAAGGATGATTTGTTAAAGGTGTTTATGGAATTTTTTAGAATGGGTGGTAAATTTATGCATTAATGCATCTTTTACCTACCTTATCCCAAAGAAAGAAAATTTATCTTATGCCTAGAGGGGGATAGGTTGACCCTTATGCAAGCAGTTCTGCCTAACATTCCTATTTATTTTATGTCCCTCTTTAGGATACCTAAAAGGGTGGCCAAGAAGATTGAGATGTCAATGAGAGATTTCATGTGGGAAGATTGCGGAGAGAGGAAGAAAATACATTGGTAGGTTGGGATATTGTCTCCCCCCCTCAAAGTATAAGGGTGCATTTGCTGTAGGCAACTTTGGTAATAGAAATTTGGCTCTAATAGGGAAACGGTTACTGAGGCCTCCACTTGAAAGTAATTCTCTTTAGCATAAGATTATCAAAAGCAAGTATGGGTTATAGAAAAATGAATGGAATGCTAATGTGGGAAGGAGTCGCTAGCCGAAGCCCGTGGAAAGGCATCTCTTAGGGTTACCTATTTTTTTCCAGTTTTATGCCTTGTGTTGTTGGAAATGAGGAGAGAACTAGGTTTTTGGAAGATTTGTGGATGGGTGAGTCTATTTTTGCTTATTTCTTTCCTAGTTTTATTTTCTTTCTTTAGTTCATAATACACCAATTGCTCCTTTTATAATCTCTTTTCTTCCTCTAAGTTGGGATTTTCACTTTTTCAAAAATCTTAATGATAGGGAGGTTGATGAGCTCTCTTCTCTATTATTCATTCTTGGGGGTTTGTCTTTGAGACCTTTTTTTACAGGATAGGAGGGGCGATCCTTACACTCTTTGGGTTCCTTTATTTTAAGTCCTTTGAGATGATTCTTCCCCGTATTTAATAATTTGGAAGCTTGGAGCACGGCTTTAGCAAGTGTCTATTTTTCTCCTTAATGATGTTCAATGTGTAGAGGCCACCTTACTCTAGCTCTTCACACAGCATCTTCCTTAATCATTGAGTCTCATTAAATAATAAACTCAAGGCAGAAAAGATGAAAAGACCATTATATGGAATCTCCTTTCAATCAATTGAAAAATATCATGAATTATACATTTTATACCCTTATACTCCCAAATGTTGCATTCCAAATATTTTCAGAATTCATACACTAATTTCAATAAAAAGTTACACAATAAACAATATGCAAGAGCAACATGTATAAGACAAATATATATATATACACATTAAACTAATCTCTCACCACGACCGCTTGACAAACGCCTAATAGCTTGCAAAGAACCCCCCAAACATAATGATGTAGGAAATGTTTTTTTGCAATCCTACAAAAGGCAAAAAAAAAGAAAAAATTAAGCCCAAATGTTACAACAGTTTCCAAAATATAATAATCCCCAAAACTTTTAGGGTGAAACTTCTTAATATTATATAGCACAACCCAAAACTTAGCAAGTAAAATTGTCGCCAATTTTTTACAACATTTACACATGATTGATTTCAATGATTGGGGAACTACATTTCATATGGGCCAACAAGTGAAAAAAGATGTCGTACACGTTACTTTAACAAAACAATATTTGATAATCAATTGCTAAAACCTAAGCATGTTTGATGGTTTAGACATATTGTTTTAATATTTTTATGGGAAACAAAAGTCATTGGATAAAATAAGGTTTACTGCAGTGCAATCTTATTCAATTGTGTACCATAGGGTTTACAATAAGAGAATATATACACAAGCTAAACTAGAATTATAGTAAGTCAACTCTAGAAGCTATACATGGAAACTAGAATATGGACAATATAAA
>JAESVK010000197.1:161037-216393 GCA_017140935.1 Hamamelis virginiana | reverse complement strand
AGCATCAAGAGTTTGTCAAGTAGAAAGCGAAATCAAGAAGACGTGTGAGTCTTAGTGAAGAAACCAGCAAGTTGTAGAAAAGACGAAATATGAAGAAGTTAAATAGTCCTAGTCTGAACATGCTAATGTATAAAGTGACAATCAATCTCAATGTGCTTGGTACGCACATAAAACGCAGTATTATAAGCAATCTGAATAGCAATTTGACTATCACAATAAAGAGGAGAAAAAGGAGATTGTTTAAGACCATAAAGAGCTCGGCGAAGACGACACACCAAACCTGAAGAACGAGAAAGACCGGGAGGAGGGCATATATACAATTCTTCGTATAGAAAACCATTGAGAAAAGCATTTTTCACATCAAGTTGAAAAGGGGACAATGACAAATAGCTGCCACAGATATCAAAGTAGGAGCATTAGTCATTTTAGCAACGGGAGCAAATGTTTCCTTATAATCAATATCTTACTCAAAAGCCTATGGCAACCAACAGGGCTTTAGGGCGCTCTAAAGAGCCATCAGAGTTCGTCTTGACTTTATACACCCACTTGCACCCAATAAGATTTTTAGCTGCAGGCAACGGAACCAATTCCCAAGTGCGAGTCTTATGTAAAGCATCTAATTCATTTTGCAGAGCATCGATCCTATTAGGTCAATACAAGCTTCTTTATAGGATTGAGGCTCAAAATAAGAATGAACAAAAGTAAGAAAACTACAAAATGACAGAGAGTAACACATGTTAGAAAAACTAAGTCTTACCAGAGGGCGACAAATGCGGGTAAAGCAACGTATAGAGGTGAGCTAGAGGAAGAAAGAACAGACCCAATATATTAACATTCATGTGAAACCCATTTGCAGTGGCTATAGTAATAGGTGAAAAGGGGGATATACAATTACTAATAAGAGAAAGAAAGATTTGGAGTCATACGGTGAGAGGACCCGGAATCAAATATCCAAGTAGCGGGAGAAATACCTGAAGAATTAAAATTACTCAAACTTAAGTGAATGGTGGACATAACGGAAGCCTGTAAATGAGCCTACGACTGAGATGCAAACCAATTTTGAAGTTTCTTAATCATAGATGTCATTGGAAAAAAGGGCACTGTGCTGGCAAGAAGTGGGGCAGCAAGAGTAGCTCGAGGATGAGACATGGCAGTAGATGGGCGCGCTACAACAAGTTTGAGGCAAGTATAATTGTCTCCATCCAAGCGAATGCTAATTGCTTGAATTTTATCGTTGGCCATTCTTAGAATTGCAAAGATCATGATATATCACAAATCAAATAACCCAATAGAGAGGACAACAGATAGATCCAATAAAAATCTGGACAGCACCTAATATTTACAAATGATTCCAATAAAATGATAAATACCAGTCTCGAGAGAAAGAGATGAAAGATCCGTGTGGTAGCAGAGAAATCCGAGAGTAGAGAGAGAGCAATAGAGAGCAGATCCTTGAGATGCTAATAGAAAGAGAGACAAACCAGAATCTGTGAGATGCTAATACAGAGAGAGATTGCCTTGATCAGAATCCGTGAGATGCTAATAGAGAGGGACTGCTGTGATATGAGGGAGACAAGAGGGAGAGATCCTTCTGATGTTAAGAGAGAGAAAGAGATTGCCAAAATAGAGTAAGAGAGTCTGAGATTGCCGACAGCCCTTAGGGTTTACAAACAATAACATGCCAGCTCTAGAGTAGCAGCAGTGGTCGCAGTGGCAGCAGGACTGAGGGCAGCAATGTCAGTGCAGTAGCGGTGCAGGGAGAAAAGAACAGCAGTGCAGTAGCGTATGAAAGCAGTGGTTCAGCGGCAGAAGAAAGAGAGCAGCAGCAGCAGTGGGTGAAGAAGAAAAAGCAGTCCTAGGGCTCTGATACCATGATAATGTCCGAAGAAGAAAGGCATAACAGCAGTGCAATCTTATTCAATTGTGAAAGATAGGGTTTACAACAATAAGAGAATATATAGACAAGCTAAACTAGAATTATAGTAAATCAACTCTAGAAGCTATACATGGAAACTAGAATATGGACAATATAAAATACAGCTCACAAGGAGGTGTAGAAGAATCAGCTCTGTCCCACACTGCCAAGTAAAGGGCTTGCTATAGCTTCATATACTCGCTTTGACCCTCCATCTAGGAGCTTAGGTTTTGATTTTTAGGTTGGAAACTTTCATGGTTCTATGACAAGTCCATACAAACCTACATATGAAGGGGAGTGGAGAAGACCCACTCTGTCCCACATGCCCAAATAAAGGGCTTGCTATAGCTTCATATACCTATATGAGATCTCCACCTAATAGCTTAGGCTTTTAGGCTGGAAACTTAACAAGAGGGATACAAAAAGAGGAAGAGAGGTCCTCAACAAATAGAAGATGCAAACTTGATTAAAGTACAACTCCCCAAACAATATATTTATATGAGGATGTGCAAAACCAACACAAAACAAATCAATACATATTGAGATTACTAGGACTCCTAAGAATAAACAAAAAAAACCGGTAGAAAACATCATACGAGGGATTTCACATTATCATCAGAGGCTGAAATGAATATAAAAATGCCCATATGAGGGTAATGGGAGCATTATTACATTAGAATGGTATGTGCCAATTAAACCCCACTCACTCAAAATGATAACATATTATTATCAATAGGCAAACTTTGAATATTAAATCACTTCTCCAAGGAAACCTTTGGTAAAGCTTCCTACATTCTAGGGATTGAACTCCTACATGTGGAAGAAAAGTATTTCCATCATTCTCCCCAACAGAGAAGATCTCTTCTTCGGAGAGTTAAAATTGTGATAATCCTCGAGAAGACCGGAAACAAGACGGAATGCATCATCAGCAATCCAACCTCGACGATTTTTCCAACAAACAATCCAACAGACAAGACAACGCCAAGAAAGACTGTTGCGCAAAAGAACTGTCTTATCATCACTAATCCAACCCTGACGATCTCTCCAACGAGCAAGATAACGCCAAGAATGGTCGCCGTGCCAAAGAACTGTATTATCCTCAAGAACATCAGCAACTGAAGTAGTACGAGGAACCAACAAATGTGGCAAAGTCAGCACAGAAGTTGTACTAGTAGAAAAGATAGGGCCACCTATAGAAAAATTTAGCGCTCAAAAGTACCCTGATAAGGTAACAAATCCTCCATAATGAAAATAGGACTAATAGACATATCAAATAGTAAATCAAGTAAATAAGCATCAGCATAATTAACAAAACCTAAACTATTACAAATAAATATAAAGTTTCCATAATCTCTTATATATGATTTGCATCAATATCTAATTCAGTTTGCATAACATCAATCCAATTAGGATCATAATAGGCTTCCTTATAAGACCGAGACTCAAAAGAAGAATGAATAGATGTAAGAAACTACGATAAGATAAAGAATCGCACCTATTAGAAAAATCAAGCTTTATAGAAGGGCAGCGAACACGCGAGGGATAGCAAGGAGATGGAGGATGAGCATCCTAGGGAACAGAGGGTAGAGCAGTAGAGCTAGGTTCTGGAGAGAGATGGCTGTGATTAATGCCTAAAATAAACCAAAGAAAAAGAAGGAGACTCAGAATGAGAAGGAATAGGAGAAGCAAGAGTAAGAGAAGAGGAATCTAGATCAGAAATAAACTCCTTAAGGGTGTGTTCGTTTGCCAAGAATTAAAAATCTCAAAAATCTTAAACTCTTAGAAGTTAGAACTCCCGAGAGTTACAAATCTCAAGAATTAGAAATTTAGTGTTCGGGATGACTATGAGAATTAAAACTTTAAAATTTAATAATCTAACATAGTCTAAGTATCTTACTTAAGTCATTTCAAATTAACTTATTTCACGATTTTAAAAGAATATTTCAGCATATATATATATATAGCAAAAGGGTATATTCCATTGAGCACTAATTTTGTGTTTACCAGCGAACTCCACTCGTCGACCAGGAGGCCCAAGGCTGAGGTCTTCCGGTTCTTCCCTCTTCTTTTATTCTCTTTTCTATTTTGATTTTGTTCAATTTCTTTATCCCTCGTCTTCCGATTTGGTTCTCTTTCTCTATAGATACTCTTTTGATCTCTCCTTGCACTACTTTATTTTATTTTTTTTCTTCTTCTTTTCCCAATTTCTCTTCTCTTTCATCTGGGTTTTTTGGGGTTTGGCAGCCATTGTTTATCTTTCTTTAATTTTTTTGTTGTGATGACTCTTTTTTAGAGCCTAACTGAAATCGCCCACCCCTGTCTCTTCCCAATGCCTTTTAGAGCCTGTCACCCACCCCTGCCTTTCTTCAAATTTTCTCTTCCAAGTGTTTTTTCCCTTCTCATGTGGTAGTTTCAGTTTTTCTTCCTCCCATTCACAAGGATGGCAAAAATATTAAAAGAAGGAATCGAAGGAGAGCTACAATTGTTGAGAACAGTTCAATCTCGGTGAATGATCGAATTGCAAAGAGATTGAGCCGCACAAAGATGTTTTTGAAGCTAAATAACACAATACGAACCAGCTTTTACTCTTCTTGATTTCACGCGTCAATGATAAATGACGAGATTTATTGATTCCTTCCCATTTAGATGGGAGATGAATTTCCCATAAATTGCAGGAATTAAGATCTCTTGGGAATCTATGAATCCCGTGAATTAAGCCAAATGAACACTCACATTTTGATAAAATCCCGGGAATTGATGATTCTTGCCTCAACTCCCATGAAACGAACAGACCCTAAAAGGAAAAGATGTGGGGAAAGGATTAACATAGATGAGGTCGTCTTTGCTGACAGAAACAAAGCGAGAAGGAACAGTAGGACAGAACGGGCACTGATTTTAGTACGATCTCGTTTAGGAAGAAGGAAGGCACATCCAAACACATGAAGTATAGAATAGTTAGGAGACAAACCAAAGAGAAGCTTATATGGAGAAAAAGCCGACAGAATTGGATTAGGGATACGATTAATAAGATAAACAAATGTAAGAACAGCTTCACCCCAGAAAACTGACAGAACAGAAGATGAGATAAGAAGAGAGGAGCAGTGTCAAGAATATGATTATGTTTGCATTCAACAACGCCATTCTGTGTCAGAGGATTAGCACAAGAAGATTGATGAGTAATACCCAACATGAGAAGAAACTAAGTAAATTCATTTAAGTAATATTCACCCCCCAAATCAGAACGAATGATTTTGATAGGAACAAAAAAATGAGTTGGAACCATGGAGTGGAAATCCTTAAAGATACAAAATAAAACAGATTTACAAGTCATAAGATAAACCCAACAAAATTTATTGTAATCGTCAATAAAAGACACATAATATAAAGAACTACCCTTAGAAGCAAGGGGGGAAGCTTCCCACACATCAATATGAACAATAGAAAAAGGTGAATCAGAAACTGAAATACTTTAATTAAATGGAAAGATTTCATTTTTGAGGAATTTGAGATGAAAGATTTGGGTCCTCTCCGCTACTTTTTTGAGTGGTTGCTTCTTCTCCTACTAGTTACCTTCTTTCTTAGACTAAGTATGCTAATGATTTAGTTCACCGTGCTCAGCTCAATGATCCTATGGAGTTGAATGTTAAATTCTCTACCTCTAAATGATTCTACCTCCAATCGTTGGTTGGGCGTTTAGTTTATCTTACTATAACTCGCCCGGATATTGCTTATTGCTCAATCAGTTTGTTTCGGCTCCTCGCTCTACTCATTGGAGTGCTCTCATACGGGTTCTTCGTTATATTTGTGGCACTATCTTTCGGAGCTTATTTTTCTCCTTTTGTTCCGGTTTATTTTTGCATGCCTATATTTACCGCAAGTCTACCTCCGGCTTCTTTGTTTTCTTGGTGATCCTCCTATCTCTTTGGAAAGCAAGAAGCAAACTATGGTTGCTCGTTTTACTGCTGAGGCTGAATATTGTGCTATAGCTCAGGCTATAGCGAAGATTGTTTGGCTTCGCTAGCTTCTCTCTGGCTGGGATGTTTCTTCCTCTAGTCCTACATCTCTCTACTGTGATAGTCAGAGTGCTATTCAGATTGCTCACAACTCTGTTTTTCATAAGCATACCAAACAAATTGAAATTAACTGTCAGCATTCTCAGTCAGAGACTATTCGGTTTCCTTATATTTCGTCTTCCCTATAGCTCACTGACTTCTCTACTAAGCCTCACATGCCTGCTCTTATTCGTTTTCTAATTGAAAAATTCTCAATGCTCTCCGGCTCACATCACGAGTTTGAGGGGGAGGTGAGATGTAATATTGCTAGTTTCAATTTTCTATTAATATTGCTAGTTTCTATTTTCTTATATTAGGGTTATTAACTTCTCTATATAAATATAGGCTTGTACCTCTTTTATTTAATGTTGGAATAAGATTAATAGCAGCCTTCAAGGCTTTTCTCTCAAGAAAACCATCACTCTTCAATACCAAGACCCATACCAATACTTAAATCTATGCTTTTCCTCCTAAGTTTCCCCATTCCTTTCTTCCAAGATAACCTAGAGAAAAAATATGATTGCCTCAGAACCAAAGTTTTTTGGCTCTATCCCATAAAAAACCTGAAAATCACATCTTGGAAAAGATGTACCTACAGGAGCAACACAATAATTTCAGCCAATCTAGTCATTATTTAGCCCATATCTCCAAATTCAAGAGGAAATATCACCTGGAGCAGCCTCAATCAAAAATACATTGCTGAATCAAAGATGGAAGCAAAGCAGATTCTTGCAAGCAAGGCAACGAAAGAACAAATTTTGTTGATAAATGTTATTCTACACTTAAAATTGCATCAATTATCCTATCTTACATTGTTATCTCACTTTATATTCTGACAAAAGCAATCAACCACATTAAGAAGAAAATCCTAGAAGCCACAAAAGGGCAAGCAAAAATGATGAAAGTGTACATTGATTAAGATAGCGAATAAAAGAAATTTCCCAGTAGCACATCTACAAGATAAAGAGCATGAACCATCTCCTAGTCTCCTACCATACCAAAGCCATAGTCATCACCATGATAACCTCAAACAACAATTTAGCCAACCCCGTGATAAAAGCTCTAGGGAGACAAGTATATGAATCTTGTATAGGCCGCTAACGTGTCACATCCATTAATGATAAGCTTTACAGGCAGGTGGAGTTCGGATTTTTAAAACAAAAAATGTATAGCTAGATCTAATTGTAGAATAATCTAACAAAACTTTGAAGTTTGGATTTCACACAGGGAAATGATAACACATTACTTCAAGGAATATGAAATGTTCAACATAGGGATAATTAGGTATAAGCTTGGGGCCTTTAACAGTTATAGTAAATATGTTAGAAAGACATTTTTTTGAGAAAGCACAAAAAAAATTAAATTAAAATTAAAATTAATAAAATTCTCACTTTTCTTTATCCCATAATTAAAACTATTAAAAAACAATCCCTCCCTCTTACTTACCTGATCCAAAAAAAAAAAGGAAAAAAAAACTCACTCTATTAGCTTATGCATGACCTTGTTAGATAAAAATAAATATATAAATAACTATACAATGATTTTATAATTTACCTAGAGTCCTAAGTCCCAACTCATAGTGATGATTTGGCCCTTTTTTTTTCTTTCGTTTTTGCTGCTTATTCTTATTCTTGATACAAGGCAGTGTCATTTAATAATAAGATCTTGTACAAAACTACAAATCATACAATATTCATATTGCAGAAATACCTGTGAGCTTTATTAATGATCGGCAACCCAAATAACAAGCATGTGCGCGCGCACACAAAAACAAACACTCACAGATAAAGGGAGAGACTTCAAATGCTATAGTTGAAGAAAATAAATGATATAAGCCTTTGACAATCTTTTTTGTCTGGGTATATATTATCCGTAATTTTATTTTAAAGTTATTTTATGTCAATTATTATTCACAAATGTCCACGTGCAACACATGTCCCATAAATAGTATGTGTGGATGTGAACACATTTGTGCATAGAACCAACCTATTTCCTTGGAAGAAACATCTCGACATACAGAAATAAATTAATATATAAATAACAACAATAACAGTCTAAAATCCCATTCATCTATTCATTGACACTTGGCAGAGGTGTACAATAGAATATAGACAACAAAGAAGCTTACTACCTCTAACCGATCTAATAGATTCTCAGCAACAGTATCAACAAAAGAATCCTTTGGACGCATCAACCATGCAGCTCGGTCACGCTGTCAAGGATAAAAGATCAATATCAAAATTCAAAGAAAGAACACGAAACCCAAATACAGAGAAATAGAATAACAAAGATGGAAAATGAGGACAAAAAGAATAAATCAAGATGATAACAATTGCAAAGGAAAAAGTCAGAATTCGCAAGGGGTGCTAAAGCGGTCTAAAAATTTTATCAATATTCTAACGTCTCCTCGAGATTGGGCCTAACATACCAACAGTTCAACCTGTACGATTCATTAGATTCCCGTCTAAAGATAAAAGGATTGGGCATATGCCCATTTAGTAGCTCAAGTGCACCAAAAACCAGTTCTGCTTAACAGTTTCACCATTCATTTTCAATTAAAAAATTCGTTGAATCAGATGATTAATAACTTTTAAAAATGTTTTGAATATGAATTTTCTAATCATATCCACATAACTTATATTCACTTTAGCTCTTTTAATGTTTTGTATCTTCATTTTATGTGTAAATTTTTTTCTCAAAGTTCTAGCCTATTCCTCTTTTATCTACATGTAAAACCCACATTTCTTGCTTTTACATTCTAAAATCATGAAATTGGCTCTCCCACTTTTTGGAGCCTCATTCACAGCAATTTAGATTCTATTACTCATTTGGTGCCCAATAAAAAAATGACATTTTAATCCAAAGAAAAAGTTTTGGACCAGCGTATAATGATTTACATTTGGTACATTAAGAATAGTCTAGTTGGAGTACAATAACTAGGTTTGTGTGATTAGGGTTTGGTAAAAGAAAGGAGGAGAAGAAGAAGCAAGAATAGGCTATTGGTCTGTTGCTATTGCTCCAGCCCTCACCTCCCAAATATGATTATTATTATATGCTGAAATGACAAGAATACCTCATTATAAGCTAACAAAAATAACACCAACTCTCACTAATCCAACACGCCCCTTCAAGTTGGAACATACAAATCAAAAAAGCCCAGCTTGAAACACAAAGACTGAAACAAAGCACAAGCCAAGGGTATAGTAAATAAACACCAAGTTGATCCTCCGAGCGAACAAAAGGAGTATCAAGCTCTTTTCATAATAAGATATCCCAAATAAAGTGCAAAAGTCAACCTCAATATGCTTGGTCCACTCATGAAAAACCAGATTAGTAGCAATGAAGATAGCAGCCTGGTTATCATACTCCCTCTGTCCCACTTTATCTGCATACTTTGAAAAAACACAAAGTTTAGGAAAGTGTAATAATTGCACTTTCCATGTCATCATTAAATTCATTTTTTCAAATTTACCCCCATCCCTAACTCAAAGTAGTCTCCCAAAAAAAGTTGTAATTTGTAAATATATGTGAGGGTATTATTGGACATTTGATAATATTCATGACTTGGTTTTCAAAATGCTCAACTATTACGGGACGGACAAAAATGGAAAGATGGGCAATTAAAATGCGACGAAGGGAGTAATACATTTTCATAGAACCAGAATCAGCAGTACATAAGTCTTGAAGAAGACAACCCTTATATTTCCTAAACAGTATGAGCCATAGCTCAATACTCAGCATTGGCACCAAATTTGGCAACAACATTCTGCTTTTGTTGCGCCACGTGACCAGATTACCTCCAACAAATGTACAATAACCAAAGGTTGATCGCCTATTCGAATGGGAGCCTACCGAATTAGCATCACTAAACCCAGTCAAAGATAGGGAAGGAGAAGGCTTGTACAGTAAACCACTACAAGGGGCACCCTTCAAGTAATGCAAAATACGACACACAGCATCAAAGTGAGGTTGACGAGGGAATGCATGAACTGACTCACCACTCCCACTGCATACATAATGTCGGGACGAGTAACAATGAGATAAATTGATTTCTCAACCAATCAATGATATTGATTGACATCAACAAGCAGTTTGGTGAACTCATTATCAAGCTTATCAATAGAATCCATTTATATAACACAGACTCTTCACTTCACCTCGAAGTACCCGCACCCGATCCTTAGACAATGATAAGGGTACTCTTGCTGGATACTTCAAAATAGTGGAAAATCTTTGGAAAATAGACGAATCCGACGCTTGGACACGTACCCGCACCTGACACTTGTACCCGAGTTCGTGTAACATAGGAATCCATAGGAGAATCTGCAGGTCGAGACCATATAAGACCTGTTTCAGACAAAAGATTAAGGACATAGTTTCATCGAGAAAGAGAGATGCCTTGACAGGAACGAGCAACCTCAATCCAAGGAAAAACTGTAGAACACCTAGGTCCTTCGTGTGTAAGTGTTGACTCAAATATTATTTCAAAATTTCAAAATTGCAATGCCAACTGAATCACTCCCAGATATGATAGTATCAACAACATAAAAAATAAAAAACAATGGAACCAGCACAAAAATAACAAATAAAAACGGAAAGATAAGAGGTAGAACATCTGAAACAACACCTAGAACTATTGCACTAAACCGATAAAACCAGGCTCGAGGAGACTATTTCAAGCCATACAATGCCTGTTTTAGTAAGCATACAAGATGCTCATTACCAGGAATAGCATAACCGAGCAGCTAATCCATATACACCTCCTCCTGAAGATCACCATGTAAGAAAGCATTCTCGATGTCATGTTGATATAAAGGCCAAGACTGACTAACCGCAACTGAAAGTAAGATCCAAATAGAGTTAAGATGAGCAACAAGCGAAAAAGTTTCCTAATAATATACTTCATATGTCTAATTATAACCTTTGGGAGACAACCTCCGGTGTGTTTCTATGAAGGAAGAATAGTAAGCTCCCAAGTTTGGTTCACGTGAAGAGCACGCATTTCGTCATCCATAGCTTGTTTCCACACAAATTACAATAACACATGCTTATAAAGGGAAAGAATAGAGATAAAAGACACAGAACATGCAAAAAAGCACAAACAAGGTGTGAGTACAAAACCGTTACTTCGACGAAAAGCAACAGGTAAGTCATCAGTGTCAAAAAAACGATAAAGCAAATTGGGAACCTCAGAATGAGAAGATGTAGCATTAGGGCCATAAAAAACAACACATCTTTCTTGAGATCACTAATAAACCTGCAAGGGAAGAGTGGGAGAGGAGGGTGAATGATTAGGAGAATGTGACATTGGAATTAGAAGAGTTGAGGATGTAGGGGAAAACTCTCCCTCATGACTAGAGATGAGATCAATAGAAAAACTTTGGCCAAGTGAGGAAAAGAAGGGGGTGGACTCAAAAAATGTGACATCCGCACTCATAATGTACCAGCGAGAGTTGGAACTATAGCAGCGATACCCTTCTGAGTACGAGAGTAACCAAGAAAGACACACTTACGACACTTACGAGATCCAAGTGACAATTTATCTTGGTTAGAGTCAAACACATGAACAAAGACGACACAACCAAACACACATGGAGTAAGCAAGAAAGAGGGTTGATTGGGATATATAGACTGATGATGAAAAATGGCAGAAGGCATTCTATTAATGAGGTAACACGCAGCAAGAACTGCACCCCAAAGGTTTAGGAACTTTTATATTGAACAACATGGTGTGAGCAACATTAAGAATGTGGCGATGTTTGCGTTAAACAACACCATTTTGCGACGAAGTATTAGAATAACTAGTCTGATGAATAATACCTCTCTTCAAACAAAAGGAATCCATAACATTTTGAGTAAACTCCAATGCATCATCAGATCGAAACACCTTAATTCGTTTATTGAATTGAACAAGAATTTCATTATAAAATTTAAAAACAATACAAGGCAACTCGGACCTCTCTTTCATCAAAAATGGCCATGTCACACAAGAGTAACCATCAACAAAATAACAAAATCCATTAAAAGTAAAAACACGAGAAGGACCCCAAATATCCATGTGAACAAGATCAAATGATTCAACTAACAACTATGACTACTACTAGGAAAAGAAATATGATGATGGTTTACTAGCTGACACATTCGACACTCTAAACACACTCTAAACTAGACAAATGACTCAATAAAGGGATATTTTTCTTCAACTTAGTCAAGGAGGGATGACTTACGCGAAAATGCCACTAGAAAAGAGAGACAACTACATGTAATGTGGAAAAACAGTGAGTTGAAAAAGCACTGGGATCAAGAAAGTATAAGCCATCCTTCTCACCCTGAACCAATCTTATTGTTGTCTTAAGGTCTTGAAAAACAAAAGTGGGAGAGAAAACAACTTCACACTGTACAGTCTGTTTATACCGGGTTCTTGCGCATTTTGTCATGGCTAGATGTGGTTGAAAAGGAGAGAAAAATATAGAGAAAATGAAAGATCAAGAGAACAAGCAAAAGCAATCACACACCATACACAAGAGGTTACGTGGTTCGGCGTTTAGCCTACATCCACGGGCAGAAAGATCATCAAATCCACTATATAAAACATAAGATTACAAGAAAGGTTTACTCTCAATTCCCAAATCCCATGTACACCCAAAGAAATCTCTACATTGAGTTGCTCATTTCATGGAAAATGAGCCCTCTCTTGCCTCCATTAGGGGTCTTGAACCCTTGAGCCTTCTCCTCCCTTTTTGATGAGAAAGCTGGCTTTTATAGGAGTAGTGCGATGTGAGTTGCCCTAACTCCATGTGGCTGTTCATTATTGGTCCATATGTCATGCACCCATTAGTCCACATGTCATCTTTGACTTGGTCTTATTTTGACTAAACCATGCATATTTTGACTGTCAACATTTAGCCCCCTGCCTGATAGAAGCGTGTAAACTGTACGCTACTATTAGGCACAAAAGATACATAAGCAACAACTGTCGATGCAACAAAGTAATCTTCAATCTCGAGGTAGCAAGCATTACCAATATAAATCACATACCAGGTTCATCGACGTTAGTTACCGGACAACATTCCACCAGAGTCCAGGTTCGTCATCCTTAGCCTCAATCCAAGAGCCAGTCATAGGTGAGGTTCTTTGGCTCTTGCCTCCGATTAGAATCCAACCATATGCTAGGTTTGCAGACTTTAGCCAAAAATAGGCTTGAAGGGAATAAAGTCAGTTCGCACGCCTCATTCCGTCATGGCGATGGACATCCTCATAGATGGTATCCACCATGAGGTGGGCAATCTTGTCAAGGCGAGGCAACTCAATGGAGGCCCGCCTCAACCACAGGTAGCGAAGTCCACACACCCTGAGGTGGTCATCCACCCTCTGTGGGCATCCAGTGAAGAACTTCTCGCATCTGCGAGTGCATCACATCCACACACCCTGAGGTGGTCATCCACCCTTGGTGGGCATCCACCCTGAGGTGGGCATCCAGTGAAGAACTTCTCGCATCTGCGAGTGCATCACATCCACACACCCTGAGGTGGTCATCCACCCTTAGGTAGGCATCCAGTGAAGAACTTCTCGCATCTGCGAGTGCATCACATCCACACACCCTGAGGTGGTCATCCACCCTTGGTTGGCATCCACCCTGAGGTGGGCATCCAGTGAAGAACTTCTCGCATTTGCGAGTGCATCACATCCACACACCCTGAGGTGGTCATCCACCCTTGGTGGGCATCCTCGTCAAAACGGGGCAACTCTATGGAGGCCCGCCTTGACCTTGGTTAGCTAGATTCACCGACCTTGAGCTCTAAAATCATTTATGTGGCACACAATAATCTCATGTGCATGAAATGTGCTAGATCATGCGGGGGCAAGGGTTCGAGCCATGTATGCTGTGAATAAGCGTTATGGTAGTTGTGCATTTATTTGAGGGCATCAGAGAAATATTTAACAGTCTTGTCGCCACCTAAATGCAATTATCCTCACGAGGTACGAGTGTCCCTTGCACAAAAGTAATGAAGTATTTCATTAGTATATGCAAGTAATAATTTGCTTTTAAGGCATAATTTGTGATAAAGAAAAATTGTTGCTATGTGGTTCATCCATGATGATAATGATAATAATATCATGTGAGAATAAAATTATCAATCAATCAATTTGAATATTCTGACAATCATTGCATGTAGCAAAACTAGCCGTGTGAGTATATGGGCATGCTAAGCATCAATGTAGCCTACGAAAATTAACCAATGTTTACAATTGGAGCTACTAAGACATGGATTTTGTTGTGCCATGAACATTAGATAGTATGGATATAGGAGTTCCTCTACATGAATGATGTGCTTGCAATTAATTAGTACTAATGATAAAATCACAGGCTAAGAGGTGAGTGGTAATTGCACACAGCATTTATATAGCATCAACAACATTATGTAATCGAAATAATTCATGTGAATTATTAGGATTCCCCATGTAGAATAGCCTGGCATAAAATTTTGCCTGAACAAACATAATAATTGATGCAATTGAGCCAGAGAAGCATCACATAACAATTAATATTCTAGAGGATTTCCAATGTCATGAATTTGACAAATAATAATTGAGCCATGCATTAAGTAACAGGGTTTGCCCATGAGAGAGCCTAACCGCAAAACCCAAAGTCATGTTGAGATGCTTGTAAACTCGGACCAAGGTCCTTAAACTAAGGATAACATGATAGATATACCAAGCATTTCAAATATAGATGTTTGTAGTAGGCAATTTTATCATATGATTTCCAAAAGGATATAATAGCCCCCATACTATTGAGCAATGAAAGCATCATTGGCAAGCAATAAATTTCCATTGTATAATTAATAGAAAGCATGTAAATAAATATCCCCAAGTAGCAGAAAGTATAGGGTCCATGAATATTTTAACAAAAATGCATGGAATGCATAATTAAGAGTTGTGTGAAATATTTGATTAAGTGCAAAGCATTTTGCACCTAAACTTGATAGAGGCATGAAAGATATGAGTCAAGTTGCCAATTCAGCAAAGCAGATATCTTAAGTAATTCTTGATTGCTAGTGCAAAGTAAATAAATAAATAAGGAAAGAAAATACCCGGACTGAGTATTATGCTGAGGGCGGCACATTAGCAGAAAATGCCACATGTAACTGTGAAGATATAGTCTCCTATATACGAAGGCATCAATATTGGGTTGTTGCATAGGTCCAAAAATAGGTGGTGCTCAAGTTTAGCCCATATGTGAGTGCAGGCCCACATCAAATACTAGTGGGGGTTGGCTTAAGTAGCATTAATTGGATGGACCCATCAATGAATGCCTTTACGAGAAAGTTGCTCAATTGGGAGGTGAGCAAGTGCTACTGTGATGAGACCTCGAGGTCTCGAGGTTGTGTAACAGTAACTCGAGGTCGCCATAAGTGAGACTGTGAGGTCGCGATGCCAGCCTCCACACGAGGTTGCCATGGTGAGATTGCGAGGTCGCCGAGATTCTTCTTGTTGTACATCGAGAATGCCACTAGTGAGAGCTCAACTTTGTCAAGGTTAGCACCGTAGTTAAAGGTGACACTTGACAAAGCACTCCTCGCGAGGGCGGGGTTGAGGTCGAGGTTGCCATGGTGAGACTGCGAAGTCGCCAAGATGTGCACAACATGCAATCGTAGAGGCACTTAGCAGCAAATTGACTGACGTGTCCACTATGGTGAGAGGTCGCACCCAACATAGCACCATTTTTAAGGTCGATGTGATCGAAGTTGATGGGAAATATGTTGATGATTGCATGATGAGTTCGATATAATACTCAACAAGGCCGCAGCTTACCATTTGCTACCCCTAAGTAGAGTATGGTGTGGAGTCGAGGTAGGCATGCAGTGAGGTTGCCGCTAAACTCCACTTCGGCGTTCACGTATAATGCTTGTATTTCACAGAGTTTAGGTTGCTGCTATAAACTTTGACAAAGCCAATGACATGCACATGGTCGAGGTGGCACAATTATGACTTGAGGTTGCTAGCTAGCGGTGAGGTTGCGATATGACTGGACCTTGATGTCACGTAGGCATACAATTGCAAACTGAGGTACGCATGATTGAAATCAAATCAATTCGAGAATGACGAAATCACTGCCTTGTGCCCATAATCAGGCGTATGTACCAATCTCGGAGTGCCGAAGGATAGGTCCCCATGGCTGATTGCATTCTGGACCATTGTGTTTTGCATTAGTAAGGCAATGGCGGGGTCCAGTCAAATTGCCATCAAGGGTGAGCTAACTTTGGCGTCGGTTGCATACTAGCAGGGAAATATCGGTAGAAATGGAAGGCGTGACTCTGTGGGTTAAGCTTACTTTGGTGAGCAGACTTCACAGCAGAAGCCGGCACATACACAGGGTGAGTTCCCCTAGGCTTGCATAAATAATACTTACCCAAGATCGACTTATTACATCGAGAGTGCCAAACATAACTGTCATTTGTTTTTTTTTTTTAACAGCACCATACTAAATCATTCCAAGGCCAATCAATACCTTTTGCCATGAGGTCAGACTAGTGGCATAATCTTATCAACCTGAAGCTTCCAATAATGTGACATGGAGTATTCATGCGCACCGAATTAATTAAGGTCGACTTGGAATATTTGGAAAAGCAAGGCAGCTGAGCGAGATATATATACATATGTATATATTTAGAAAGCATAGTGCTCCATCGATTGGCATGTAATACACAACAAGGTCGACGCAAATGCTTTTTATCCATTGCTTCTAAGTCGATTGTCACATAAAGGCACAACATATGTCCAGGTCGCAGCAAAATAGGCAGACTCATTCCAAGCGAAGGGACGGACCCATTAACATGCATGAATTGTAGCATTAGCACCTGTTGATTGCATGCAAAACATAGGGGAAAGAGAGAGCACCGAGTCATCAACTCGCGAAGATCAAGATCGCTGCCCTTATTTCCTTGGTGCACTGGTGGAATCCAGGTTCCAATTCTGATAGGGGCAAGGTCGACACTTTAGTAGAGGCGAGATCAGCACCATAGTAGTTGCCTAGGTCGATGCCATAGTGTTTGTCAAGATCGACACCCTAGTCTCACCATTAATGAAGCAAAAATGATTAAACATGACTGATGGGGTTGACACCACAGTGGCTGCCGTGCAAGGTCGATATCATAGCAATGCCAGTGGAGGCAATAATAAATAGCATAACCCAATGAGACCGTTAGTGTGATCGTCATCACAGATTGACGTAGCCATGGTAGTGATTGCATGCCGAGGTCACAACACAAGTGTGATAAAGGACGAGGTCTCTGATTAGCTTGTTAGCGAGAGACATCAAAGTCCCTATCAACATCATTAGTTGCATGACAATAGTGAAATGTGCCAAGACATAAGACAAGGTGCTGCACTTATGGCCCCTAGGCTAAGACCGACAATATAGTGTGATATATATATATATATATATATATATATATATATATATATATATATATTTTTGTTGCCAAAACATGAGGGAGAGAGTTCAAAGTTCACTTTGTTCGCTGTGGGTACTTGTTTAGTTTGCCTTGAGGTAGTCCCCACGTTAAGGTCGAGGTGGGCCATCCCTCGACCTGCCCCACAGCTCCATTGTCATAGAATGAGGTCAATTGCCATCGCAGTTGGAGTGAACATCATCTCAAAACGAGATTGCCATCGTAATGGTCACATGCCAAGATCGCAACAAGAGTGATATCAAAAAACAACCAATCAGTTATTGATAATCGCATTAGCATCATAATGGCTTGCAGTACATAGAGTTTCTAATAAGGTTTGCACCATAGTGGCTGCCTGTGAGGTCGTTGGCGCACCACCATATGTTGATAAATAAAGGACATATAACAAGGACATCCCTAGAGGGGCATCCCCGAAGAGCCATCCACCCTGGGCCCATCCATGGCTTTTCCAAGGAAAACCAATTGCGAAGAGCTCCTCATGCCTCGCCCTCACTGAGGGCTGAGGTCGCGAGTACATCGTGGCTGAGGTCGCGAAAACATCGTCACTGTGAAGAACTCCTCGCGCCTCGCCCTCGCGGAGAACCGAGGTCACGAGTGCATCACTGCGCGGGTCAGGCCAATAATCTAGCATATTTTAGCAAGTTGCCACGTCCATGACGGCATACACGAGTCACAATGGGGTTGAGGGTCTCGAGACCGCCATAGGATTGAAGTACATTTGTTAGTCGCATGCAAATCATGTTGGTGACATCCCATGCATAACGGTGGACCAGATTGCACATAGTCATCTTCATAAGAATATAGATGGGTCTTAGATGCTGCTATGTGATCATGCAAATCTTCATTTAGCACGAAGTGGTGGGCGCATCGCTTGGGCCACATGGAGCTGTCTGTAGTAAACACGACCTCACCTCCTTAAGCCGTTAACAACAGTCTCCTAAGGTCGACACTGGTAGAATTTATGATAATCAAAGTCGAAGCAGTCAATGCTCATAACTCGCTGCCCCTAGATCGAGTGTGATATTGTGATATGGGGTCGACGTTGAGTGAGATCGCAAAATTATTGAGGTATGTCGAGGTTGCCGCAAGTGAGATGTTGTGGCGGAACAGTCGAGAGGCATCAAAGTCCCAATTAATGAAGATTAAGGTCGCGGTCCTGTCGGGTGCTCATGACAGCGCCAGAAATGTGGCAAGAATAAATAGCATAACTCAGGTCATATCGCTGGAGTGAGCATTATCATATATTGAAGTTGCTATGGCAGTGATTGAATGCCGAGATCGTAACAAGAGTGATGCCAAAAGACAACCCATCAGCTGTTAATGATTCATAGCGCAATGACTACATGCATGAGTTGCAGTGGGCATGAGAGTGATGAGGTGGATGTCACAGTGAATCTCGAGGTCAACGCCATAGCAACCATCGAGGTCGACACTATAGTGGCTACCATGCAAGGTCAAGATTATTGGGGTGAGCTCGTTGATTCTGAGAGATAAGCCATCAGCTATTAACAAGATAAATAGCGCCACTATAGCATCACGATGGACTGCATCGTTGCATAATGAAGCCTGCACTGTTCTTTTCGTCGGTGAGTTTCCAATTGCAGAGGCAATTAAGCATCCCATTACAACTGGTTATGATCTGCCATGCGTAAAAAAATGCTGCCGTGGCGGCATACGTAGCAGCTGGAGGTGGCAAGGGCGAGTCCTAGCTAGCAGGACAGGCCGCTAACCATGCAAAAATCACCATTTTTTTAAAAAAAAAAGCCGCGATCTCAGGAGATTGAGACCTTAGCAACTCGAGCTTTCCTCATATCGAATCCACTTAGCAAGATCGATGAACTCCATTAGCATGGCAAGGTCGATAAGGCCGTAGGTGGGTTGCCCAGCCTACGTCTAGGCTGACACACTCTATTAGCCAGGCCCAATCGTGTCTGACTTTGCTATCCATGCCAAATTACCTCTGTGATTGATGCTTGCTTCCACAATTAGTAATGTTGCTGCATCAACAATGCGTGGAAGAATGGGCAATTTTTTTTTTTTGCTATCTTCATGCATCTTTTGTCACTGCCCCACAGTGCTTAGGACAATGGGTCAAATGACTTACCTTTGCAATTTTTCTCATTGTACCAGTGCTTAGGCGAATGGACCCCAAAGCAACTCTTGCCACTTTCATGTATATCTTTCTAGCTTCACAGATATAGCTTCATGTCACCAGTGATGCTTGGGAGAATGGGCCCACTGGCTTTATTATTTCTCTGTGTAAAGACTATAGATTCTGACACAAGCAATATAAATGCTAGAAAAGTGAAAGTAAGCCAGGTGAATGCCAGAAAAGTAGTACACCTTTGCTGAGCTGTTGGCCAAAGAGAAGCAAATATAGAAAGCAAGAGCCAATTACACAAGGAAAAGTAGTGCCAAGTGTCTGCAACGTCCCTAAGAGCATGCCCTCCAAGGTCGACTGGAGCATTCTTGCACGACCAAGACAAAGTCGACCCAACAGAAAGTTTAGCTAACTTGCCTCACATACCTCGAACAGAAGCTAACTCTAAGCTCTCCGGCCTTTCTTCTCCATGTTGAGATTATTAGGCTTATTACGTAAAGGGGTATTTTTGTAATTTCCTTTATTATTAATAGAAATAGGTTGCTGAATGTGAGATTCATTCTCATGACACAGCCGCCTCTTCTCTTCTTCTTTTTCCTTCTTTTTCTCTTCTTTTTCTCTTCTTCTCTCTCTTCTCCATTAATCATCAAACTCAACTTGGTATCAGAGCTGAGAATCGATCCCTTCTACACCAGCACAGTCGACTAGTTTCTCCTACAGCGGCGCTGACGTCATCATGACTGAAGATGACGTCAGACCCAACTTGGACATATAATATAAAAAACACTTGGGGTTGGATCACACCATCCTAGCGAACCTATTGATGATTTTTTCATAATTTTTGGACTGCATTAAGTATAGTTTTCGAATTTTTTTGTGATTTATTGGAAAAATAGATGATTTTCCAGATTTGCAACTTGGGGCTGTTTGGGTTGCTTTGATTAGTTCCAATACCTTCTAAAGGATCCGAATAGGGCATATTTGTGTCCCCTTGAATTTTAAATGAGGTTTATTGAGGTTTAGAAGGTCTAACAATGGATTTAGCTAGAACCGGAGGTACTGCCATGAGAGGCCAGCCCTTGTACCTCTCTATTGTGGGTTAGTTGTTTGCTTCCTTTGACTTATTTCAAGTTTCTTGTCCTGTATTGCTGCTGGTTGGGCTATCCATTGTAAGTGGAGTGCTTGTGGGAGGCTTGCGACAAGTATAAGAGATGTCAGAGGCCAGTGATGTTACTCAAACCCAACCCAGGATGGTTGAGGGTCAGATTAGTAGTCACTCTGATAACCCAACACTTCAAATTACTACTTCTAAACTTGATGGATCGAATTATCTTGCGTGGTCACAGTCAGCAGCTTTATTTCTGAGAAGTAAAGGAAAAATGGGCTATGTGAATGGCCAAGTTACTGAACCCACATTGACTGATCCTGGATATGCTAAATGGGATATTGAAAATTCAACCATTATGTCTTGGTTGTTACACTCTATGAAACCGGAGATTAGCAATGGATATTTGTTCCTTAAGACTGCTAAGGAGATTTGGGATGCAGTATCACAGACCTATTCTAAGATAGGGAATATTGCTCAGATTTATGAGTTACGGAAAAAGGTTCATGCTACCACCCAGCGGGATTTATCCCTTACCACTTATTTTCATACTCTTCGAGGTCTCTGGCAGGAAACTTGACTTCTATCAGAATTTTCAGGCCGCTTGTGCTGCAGATGCCTTGAAGGTTCACAAACTTGTTGAGCAAGATCGTATAATGGGATTTCTGAGTGGCCTTAATGCAGAGTATGACCCGGTGCGCATCCAGATATTGGGGAAGGAACCTCTCCCTTCTCTCCGGGAAGTGTTTGCCTATGTTCAACAGGAAGAAAGTAGGCGAGGGGTTATGATGCACTCTCCAGTTCCAGAACGTTCTGCTTTGACTACTACCACTCCATATGATATTCGAGGGGGTCCGAGAAGTCGAGATGGTTCTCAGAGCTCAGATGACAAGGATAAACTCATTGTGACTACTGTCATAAGACCCGTCACACAAGAGAGACTTGCTAGAAATTGACAGGTCGAGGACCTACCAGGGGTCGAGGGGGTAGATCAGGTACTACCAGGGGTCGCACCTGGGCTCATCATACCACCTTGAATGAGGCTTCTGATTCTTCCTCATCAGTGGTACTACCAGTGGTACCTCCCTCTGAGTCTGAGAAAGTTAGTCTAACCCAGGATGAGATTGCCCGTTTCAGATGCCTAATGTCACAACTGGAATCACCTTCGAGTGCCTCTACTTCTTTTGCTCATTCAGGTAACTTAGCTGTCTCATTAAATGCATCATGTACATCTCCGCCTTGGATCATTGATACCGGGGCTTCTGATCATATGACTGGTATTCCCTCTCATCATATAAGACTTGTTCAGGCAGGGATAAAGTGAGAGTTGCAGATGGTTCTTTATCCTCCGTTTCAGGGAAAGGTTCTATTTCTGTTACTCCATCTATATCTCTTTCTTCTGTTTTACATGTCCCAACATTTTCCACTAATTTACTTTCCATCAGTCGTATTACCAAAGATCTTAACTGCAGTGCAACTTTTTTTCCTTCTCATTGTGAATTTCAGGACCTAGTCACTGGGAAGATGATTGACAATGGTAGAGAGAGCAATGGACTTTACTTTCTGAATCCGACTACTCTTCCAGAAGCTTACCTCTCAGAAAGTACAACCAGCTCTGTGGACAAGATTTGGCTTTGGCATAGGCGTTTAGGACACCCTTCATTTTTCTTGTTACAAAAGATTTTTCCATCTTTGTTTTTGAAGAATAGTGTTTTCCAATTTCATTGTGAATCTTGTGAACTTGTTAAGCACCATCGTGTGTCTTACCCAAATAGTTTTAATAAAAGTTTGCTCCCTTTTGCTCTTGTTCATACTGATGTTTGGGGTCTTTCTCGAACTCCAACTTTATCTGGTTATCGTTGGTTTGTTTCTTTTATTGATGATTTTTCTCGTACTACTTGAGTATTTTTATTACATCACAAAAGTGATGTCTTCTCTTGCTTCCAAATTTTTCATAAAATGGTGTTAACTCAGTTTGACAAATCCATTAAAATTGTTAGGTCAGACAATGGGGGAGAATACTTAGTGGGTGGTCTTAGTTCCTACTTTCAAGAACATGGGATAGTTCATCAAACTACTTATTCTGACACTCCTCAACAAAATGGAGTTGCTGAAAGAAAAAATCGCCATCTCCTTGAAGTGGCCAGGGCTTCTATGTTTACTATGAAGGTTCCAAAACCTTACTGGGGAGACGCAGTTCTCATGGCTGCATATCTTATCAATAGAATGCCTTCTCGCATCTTATCTTTCAAAGCTCCGGTTGAGCTGCTTCCCCAGTTTTCTTCGTTTTCTCCTTTTTTAGTTCCTCCTAGGATTTTTGGTGCGTTTGTTTTGTTCATGTTTCCAGTCATGTTCGTAGCAAATTAGATCCTCGTGCTCTTAAATGTGTCTTTCTTGGCTATTCACCTACTCAAAAGGGGTACAAATGCTATCATCTCACCTCTGGCAAGCGTTTTGTATCTATGGATGTTACATTTTTTGAGTCAGTGTCCTATTTTTCCTCATCTCCTCTTCAGGGGGAGACTATGCCACAACATGACGAAGAGGAGTTACCTTTGCCCACTTTGTCTACTTTACCTTTGCCCACTTTGCCTATTGGTTCCTGATCCTGTGGTTCTTGACCCTGATCATGATCATACTCCTGAACCACATGTTATTGGTGAAAAACAGTTGCAGGTTTATTCTAGGAGGCAGAAAGTAAATATCAATGCTCCTCAGCCATATCCCTCATCTGATCCAAACTCAGGTAACTCTGGTACTTCTAGTCCTATTGATGATTCTGATATACCTATTGCTCTTCGAAAAGGAGTAAGATCATGTACTCAACATCCTCTTTCTAACTTTGTTTCCTATCATAAACTTTCTCCCCCTTATCGTGCTTTTGCTATACAGTTGTCTTCTATTTCTATTCCTAAAACTGTACAGGATGCATTGAGCAATGAGAAATGGAAAGAAGCAATGAATGAGGAAATGAGAGCTCTTCAGAAAAATCATACATGGGACTTAGTAAAATTACCTGAAAACAAGAGAACAGTGGGGTGCAAGTGGGTGTTCACAGTGAAACATAAGGCAGATGGCTCAGTGGGAGATATAAGGCTAGATTGGTAGCAAAGGGATATATACAGACTTATGGGATTGACTATCAAGAAACTTTTGCACCTGTGGCAAAGATGAATTATGTTCGTATTTTATTATCTTTGGCCGCAATTTTGGGTTGGTCTCTTCAACAGTTAGATGTAAAGAATGCGTTTCTCCATGGAGATTTAGAGGAGGAAGTGTATATGGATATTCCTCCTGGCTTTGCAGATGTTGGTATTTCTGGGAAGGTATGCAGGTTGAAGAAATCTTTGTATGGTTCGAAACAGTCTCCTAGAGCCTGGTTTGAGAGATTTACTCAAGCTATGCTGAGATGTGGTTATAACCAGAGTCAAGGTGATCATACCTTGTTTATTAGACATTCTTCACAAGGCAAGGTGACTGCTCTAATTGTGTATGTAGATGACATTGTCATAACTGGAGATGATGTTGAGGAAATCCAGAATCTGAAGTCCCATTTGGCCAGAGAATTTGAAATTAAGGATCTGGGGAATCTAAAATATTTTCTGGGAATTGAAGTTGCAAGATCTCATAATGGCATTTTCATTTCCCAATGGAAATATGTCCTTGACCTTCTTACTGAGACTGGTATGCTTGGTTGTAAGGCATGTGATGTTCCTATAGACCCGAACCATAAGTTGGGAGATGATTTAGATGGTGCTATGGTAGACAAGGGGAGATATCAGAGAATAGTTGGAAGATTAATCTATCGATCACACACATGTCCAGACATAGCTTATGCTGTGAGTGTGGTGAGCCAGTTTATGCATTCCCCAAGAGAAAGTCACTTGGAAGCAGTTTATAGGATTCTTCGCTATCTAAAATCGGCTTCAGGGAAAGGGATCTTGTTTTCTAGACATGATCATCTTAGGATAGAGTCCTATACAGATGTTGATTGGGCTGGTTCTGTTACAGATAGAAGGTCTACATCTGGGTATTGCACTTTTGTAGGAGGTAATCTTGTAACTTGGCGCAGCAAGAAGCAATCAGTGGTGGCCAGATCTAGTGCAGAGGCAGAGTTTCGGTCTATGGCTCATGGAGTCTGTGAGTTACTCTGGATAAAAATTGTATTGCAGGAACTGGGACTCAAGTGTACTGGTCCAATGAGTTTGTACTATGATAATAAGGCAGCTATTAATATTGCACATAATCCTGTTCAACATGATAGGACTAAGCATATTGAGATAGACAGACATTTTATTAAGGAGAAGTTGAACTCAGGAGAGATTTGTACACCTTACATGAGGATTGAAGACCAACTAGCAGACATTTGGACAAAGGGAGTGTCAAGTAGGGTGTTTCATAATATTCTTACCAAGCTAGGTATGAAAGATATCTTCTCACCAGCTTGAGGGGGAGTGTTGAGATTATTAGGCTTATTATGTAAAGGGGTATTTTTGTAATTTCCTTTATTATTAATAGAAATAGGTTGCTGAATGTGAGATTCATTCTCACGACACAGCCGCCTCTTCTCTTCTTCTTTTTTCCTTCTTTTTCTCTTCTTTTCTCTCTTCTCCATTAATCATCAAACTCAACTCTCCATATGCCTTTCAACCTACTGCAAATCCAGCCACCTAGCGCCGTTTGAAAGAGGAGGTGTTCCCGACAAAGCATGCCAGAGCACTACTCTGTACGAGCACCTCCCCAGTGGAGTCGCCAAATGTTTATACCGGGTTCTTGCGCATTTTGTCATGGCTAGATGTGGTTGAAAAGGAGAGAAAAATATGGAGAAAATGAAAGATCAAGAGAACAAGCAAAAGCAATCACACACCATACACAAGAGGTTACGTGGTTCGGTGTTTAGCCTACATCCACGGGCAGAAAGATCATCAAATCCACTATATAAAACATAAGATTACAAGAACGGTTTACTCTCAATTCCCAAATCCCATGTACACCCAAAGAAATCTCTACATTGAGTTGCTCATTTCATGGAAAATGAGCCCTCTCTTGCCTTCATTAGGGGTCTTGAACCCTTGAACCTTCTCCTCCCTTTTTGATGAGAAAGCTGGCTTTTATAGGAGTAGTGCAATGTGAGTTGCCCTAACTCCATGTGGCTGTTCATTATTGGTCCATATGTCATGCACCCATTAGTCCACATGTCATCTTTGACTTGGTCTTATTTTGACTAAACCATGCATATTTTGACTATCAACACAATCTTAGTCAACTAACTAACTGAAAGCAAATTAAATGGAAAATTAGGAACATAAAGAACTCAAGCGTAAAGCAAAGGAACTAGTTGATGAAGAACCGTCAATTAATGCAATAGTATGATCAATATGTGTTAAATCAATGAAAAAAAAAATACTAGATATATTCTGGTTAGCACCAGAATCAATAACCCAAGATGGATAAGACGCAGTCACACAAGCAATGTTATCTGAATGAGCTAGAGTGACAATAGTAAAGGAAGGGGTAGGCAATGAAGAAGGAATTGCAGAGCGAAAATGTTGAACTAGAAGCTCACCAATCTAAGTATTGAGTGCAGCATGAGAACAAGAACTAGAAGCTGCCAAACCAATGGAAGCAGGTTGTGGTTGGGTAGTGCCATCATTAACATGATGCACATAAGTGGGCTTGCACGTTTCACAAAACAATACGATTCTGAATTATGTGTACCACAACAATAATCACACTTCCTGTTACCTCATCCAAATATCCAATAGTATGACCACCACCATGAGAACCACTACGTTAATTATGACCACCACGGAAGTTATTGTCAGAAACTAAAGCAACAGAATCAAGAGAGCTAACTATTGGGCCAGTCATACTTGAATGCTTCCCTAAGCCAGAGAGTAAGGAAACGATCATAAACTCCTCCCAATGGCGCTTTTGCAACTCCAGATAGGTAGTAAAATGCTGACAATGCAATAACTGATTCCATAGATTCTTAAGGATACTATAATACTCAGCAAATATCAGTGCATGACAGGTACCAGCAGCAGCAAATAAGGAGTGGCAAGTGGGCAACACACATAATAGTCCAGGATATTATTCAACACCAAAACCAGTTCAAAATTAGCCCCTGCAGTCCAAAACCAGTTCACAACCAGCACTAGCAGCCAAAAAATAGGGTTCGGCCTCAAAAAATTTGTATAAAATAGCACCACAACCAGCAAAACTTCAAACAACTCCACAGCGATAGTCGGCACCTAGGGCAAGAGTCTAGACCACCATAACTAGCCAAATACCTCCCAAACTACAGATCAAAGAATAAGGAGCAGATTTCCATAAAATCATTGAAAAATCTAAAAAAAAACATATCAAATGGCACCAAAAAATAAAAATAAAAAAATTAAGGGAAATCACCCTAATGCTCAAGAGAGTGGGTCTACTATACTTATGAAGTCGCCAGAAGTTGGAGCTCCGGTAGGTGCTTATGTCATCTTCAGACAACTAGCATCAACACTGTTATGTTATCTCTATCGGACGGCCAGTGATCTCCTACAATATGGAGTGTTCTTAAGGTTGGATCACGATGCTCTGATGCCAAGTTGAAGTACAAACACTAAGTTTGTGTGATTAAGGTTTGTTAAAAGAAAGGAGAAGAAGAAAAAGAACAGAAGAAGAAACAGGAATAGGCTATGGGTCTGTTGCTAATGCTCCAACCCTTGCCTTCCAAATATTATTATTATTATATGCTGAAATGACAAGGATACCCTTATTATAGGCTAACAAAAATAACACTCAGTAACTCTAAAAGTCTATTATAGATCATTTTAATGATTTCATAAGTTTTCTATATAACACTCTCACAAACATCAAATCAGTATGGTCTAGTCCAGTTTTATGCAAAATACTGCTTCAATACAGCCCCAATCATAAATCTAAAAAAAATAATACCACTATTTTTCCGAAAATTAAAGAAAAATTGGAATTGCATACCAAATCTTGTAGGATCAGGCTGAAAATTCATAGGCAAATCCTCCTCATATAGACGAACCAAAATCTAGGGGTTTTTTTTTTTTTTTTACACTTATGTAGGCTGCTAACGTCAGCACAGATCTGTGCTGTGATGGTTCCAGTGACTCTGACCACAACCAGCTCTGATACCAAGTTGGATTTGTAGGTCATATTGAGAAGAAATAGAGGAAGAAGAGAGAGGAAGAGAAAGAGAGAAGAGGAGAAGAATAATAGCGCAGAACGTGTTGTTCTCCTCCCTTGAAACTAATTTTATACTACTTAAAGAAGTAAATTACATCAAAACACTTCAGAATAATAAATACTAATAAAGCCTCTTATTATAACATAAACATTTTCCATCAAAAAGAAGGTTGTAACTATTAAACCCGACCAAACTTGACTACATTGCAGCTAGCGAACTCGATCAAGCTTAACAAGAGAGCAACAGTTGATTCACTAAAATCAAGAGTAATTGATATTAACTGATCAAACCTCAACTGCAAATAAACTTCATTCTGAATCGAATACTTCAGATCTATTTCAAACGACAAAGAGATCAAGCTGTGAGCCTGTGACCATACTACAGGAGGAATCAAACATTACCTTGGCTGAATCGAGGCTAATACTTGCAAAAGAATCACCAAAAGCCGCTGCGATTGGTCATCCTTCGTAGCTCGATCACAGTAAAGTTGTTTTTAGAGATTCGAATCCAATGAAATGATAAATTGATGATCGCAATCTTGAATCTCAGAGGATTCGAACACTGCTAAAGGGAAATCTAAGCTGTAATTCTGGTAAAGATGCTCAAAATGGCTGATATGAAGGATCGACACCTAATTCCCAATTCTAGGAGTTTACAGATTACAGAACAAAACAGAGAGTAAAAGCTCTGTTCTTGATCTTAACAGATCAAAAACTTAACAAAATAGCATCCCAAACTGATCATCTAACCTCTAACAACCTATTTATAGACTTCTAACTAAAGCTAACTAACTAATATGAGAAATAGTAAGGCTACAGAGCTTTTACATTACTTAAAAGACGGCAAAATACTAAAATAACATTTGTTAGAGTTAATGAGAGTTAGTGTTATTTTTGTTAGCCTATAATAAAAGTATTCTTGTCATTTTACCATAAGAATAATAATAATATTTGGGAGGTGAGGGCTGTAGCAAGGGCAACAGACCCGTAACCTATTTCTGCTCCTTCTCTTCTTCTTCTTCTTCTTCCACCAAACCCTAATCACACAAACCTAGATTTTATAATTCAACTTGGTATCAGACCATCTTGATCCAACCCTAAGAACACTCCATATTCTAAGACATCACTGGCTGTCCAGCAAAGATAAACAGTGCTGACGTCAGCCACCAGAAGTTGACGGAAGATGACATCAGCATCTACCGGAGCTTCAACTTCCGGCGACTTCATGGGTAGGATAGACCCACTCACCTGGATATTATGGTGATTTTTCCCAATTTTTTTGCTGCCGATTGATGTGGTTTTAAGATTTTTCAATGATTTTCTGGAAATCATTCCCTTATTCTTCGATCTATTGTTTGAGACCCTTCTGGCTGGTTATGGTGAACATTAATACAGTAGCAGTAGCTTCAGTGGGCTTCAACAGATACTGCATCATCCAAATCCAAATTGGAGTATAATATCATTTTGGAATATCCTATTCAATTCTGGAAGTTTTGATTCTGATTAATTGGTAGATGGATCAGTCATATTTGACTACCATGATGTGTTCGAAAAGAGGAAAGTGAACTTGGTGTGACTTTGTCTCAAGGGAAAAGCCTCGGAATGGTGGAAGCACTTGCAAATGTTTCGCCAAAAGAAATGGAAAAGAGAAGGTTTGAGATTGGAATACAATTTAGAAGAAGCTCAAAAACCAATTTCCTCCATTCCAAAAATGCCATTTAGTTGAAAAGCCACAAAATGGAAGCTTTTCAAGGTTTAGACAGCAGCTACAGAGCCTTCCAGACCTGGACAGATTTATCCCAGTAATTCTAAGGCTGGGAATTCATCTACTTTTGGAAGAGGAAATGGTTTTGGATTGGGACAGCTAGTTCAGCCTTAAAAGGCATCAGTTTCAGCCCCTCAACAGCCTCAGTCCATTTGTTTGGAGGTGGAAAACAACCTCAGGTGGAGCATTTGAGTGCTTAAAGAATGAAGAATATGATCTTCAATCTTTGAAATGGAGAAAGGTCATGGTAAATCATAATAATGTGTCCTAAACGGAAGTAACGGAGGAGATGGAGGAGTAATCTGATTTGCCACCAATCGTTGATCAACCTCTGTACGAGGAAGTAGATGATTATGATGAGGAACAAGTATATGATCAACCACCCTTTTGAGTGAGGAAATTGGTGATAATTTTGAGGAATTGCATGATGTAGTCTAACAATGGAGGATAACAGCAAGATTGAGGTCCAAGCTGGTGATAATTTTGAGGAATTGCAAGGTATTGCACTATGTAGATGGCCTAGCAATTGAGGATAACAACAAGATTGAGGTCCAAGCTGAAGAAAATTATGTAAAACCAACTAGTGATTACAAGAAGCTAGATGAAGAGCAAGATTTTGTTGTCTCTGTGCTTGTAGGTGAAGATGATAAAGTTCAGGTGCAGTGACATCTGTTCCTTCTACGGGACAGGGAGTAATGAACATGATAAAGCTGATTCGGAAGATGTAAGCTCTAATGGTGAGAATGGAAACTATGAAGCTGAGTTGATTAATGGTGAAACAACTTTTTCAGGAAGAAAACTTCACAAAAAGAGATGTTGGATGGATAATGCAGAACCATTTCTTGTAACGGAAGGTGAAGGAAGATCATCTAGAGTCCTGGAATTTTATCAACATCAGAGGGCACAAGGGCAGCCTCTGTGAAGGATGTTTATGTTTCTAAAAAGGCTAAAATTTTAAGACACGTGATGCTCTATTTGATAGGCCAATTATGATTGCTACTTTATTTTGCAGATTAAAATTGAGGTAAGTTTCTTTAAGAGGGGGAATCTAATGCAGTAGGATTAGTATGTTACATTTCATTTGTTCGTCATTTACTCTTTGTAACATATTTTTAGCAGATATCTTCCATATTAGTTAGTTAGAGTTTGTTAGAAGGATATAAGTAGGTGGTTAGAGCCTAGAGGTTAGAGAAGTAGTTCTGATGATATTTTTGTTAATTTCCAGATCTGGAACTGATCTGTAACACAGCATTTTCTCTCTATTCTTACTGTTCTTACTATTTTCTGTAATTTCAGGCCTTTAATATGCAATCATAGTTCAACTTCTCTTTGATTTTTGGCAATTTGATGATTGAATCACATCAACATGTTAGTAAGTGAAATTCACACAACAAAACCAATTTGAATCATCTGATGTTTGGAGTCTCAATTCTCATTCACGATTACTGTTATAAATGGGCCCCCAAAAAAAAATTGAACTCAAAAATCATTCGTTGTTTTATAAACATTATTTGAGAACTGTTTTTGATAAGGAATATTCAAACACTTCTTGAAAAATTTTGTTGAAAACACGTCATTTTTTGGTAACTTTTAACAAATGAAAAAGATCTGCAGACAACATGCTCTTAAAAGATCTCATCATTAATCTTTGGAAACTAAAAAACCTTTCCAAAAATGTTTTTGAGACCTGAACCAAACAAGCCCTCAATAGTCATCAATTCAAGCAAATTTCTAGTACCCTTGGTCAACTAAATGGGACCCATCAGGTGGTGGTTCCAACACCCAAACAGTTTTTTATGCCAAAAAATTCCAATTTAGTGGGAAACTAACACAATGTAAATGGATAAACTAAGGTAAGACATGCCCCCAACATTTTCATTTAAAACCTTAGTTTCAGTGCTAACATCCGTCCTTATTAAAAATGAACAGCAACCTGAAGCTCCAAATTCCTTCAAAGTTACTAAAATGATTGAGGGGAAAAAAAACAACAAAATGACTTGAAATTGATAATATATATATATATATATATATATATATATATATATCTTCAAAAAAAAACAACAAAAATGAACAGCAACCTGAAGCTCCAAATTTTTTCAAAGTTCCTAAAGAATAAAAACAAAAATGAGGTGTAAAACAATTACTAAAATGATTGGGGAAAAGCAAAACAACAAAATGACTTGAAATTGATAATATATATATATATATATATATATATATATATATATATATATATATTCAATTGAAATTTAAAACCTCCCAACTAGTAAGAAATCAGTGATCTTTTGCTTTGAAATAATCCCATCAATTGTCATATTAGTTCAAATTTCCGCGGTCTGTCTAAATTTTTTACGAATTCACTTTTAAATTATCAATAGGTCTCACCTTTTAAGAAAAGAAAAGAAAGAAAATAAAAAATGCAGAAACCACAATACTTTACTTAAAACCTCTCCATTGGGTATTCGAGCAAATTTAGGAAAGGAAAATAAATTTATGACTTTCAATCATAGATTTCTCATTGTTTGGGACCTTAGAAACCAGAAACCTAAAAAACTTCCACTCGAATAAGCCAAATACAACTATATGGCTCAATTGAGCCATCCTAAATTCTATTTTACTCTCTTTTCTCTTCTTTTCCTCAGTTTTCTCAGCAACCAAGAGGAGTGTAAAAGGAAAGATGAAGATTTCTCATTGCTTCCTTTGTTTGAATTGAAAACCTCCAATCAGTTTTATCAGTGAATCTCGCATTTCCCTTATCTATAACCTCTTAATGAAACCAGAACATCATAAGACATAATAAGATCCGAATTCTATTTTCCTTCCTTTTCCTACATTTTTTCAGCAACCAAACAAAGGGCATTGACAAAAAAAAAAAAAAAAATTTGAAAAGGACTTAACTTGTTTTCGTTTGAGGTGGCGATCGAAGACCTTGACTCTCGAACTCTCGATCCCATCACCGCCATCGTCCGTAGAGAAGGAGTCGTAAGAGAAGAAGAGAGACATTAAGGGCTCCTTTCTTCTTCTCCATAGCAAGCCACTGCTAGAGAGGGAAGCTGTGAAAGCTCTCATTTTTCCTAGTAGTCTGCGTTTTGTGTCCAGTTTCTGTTCAATGTGGTGGCGTTTGTAGTCAAATCCTTAACGGGCGCGGGTCCAACTTGAACAAAATAAGATGATTGAGTTCCACCTACGGAGTAATTTCACTAATTTGTTTGGAAAATACCATTTCTAGCTCGTTTGGGAGTGGATTTGGAGTAAAACCACCAATCGGTTTATTTTTTGTGAGTAATAAATTTTTGGGGAATTTGGCTAAAACTTCTCATTTAGAAGATTTTCATGCCAAAAGTTCTCATTTTTCTTCTCAAAAATTCTTTTGGCATGAATTGGACAAAAATATCCCTCCTTTCTAGCAACCTTTAACGCCACCTACACCCCCAACCCCAGGGTTCACTACATCACACCCCATAGTGACCTGCGTTAATTCTTTATGCCGGAAACGCAAGTCACTACGACAAAAAAATATATATTTATTTTTCTTATATTTTCCAATCGACCAAACAAAAAATTAATTAAAAAAACTTTTTTTTTCTTACAATCCAATTAATGGAGTTCTTTATATCTAAATCATGTGATTTCAACACCCAAATTGATAAAAATCCCTTTCTTTTTTCTCAATTTTTTCACCAACCAAACAAAAAATTAATTTTCACTAAGCTTGCAAAAATAAAAATACTAGATCGAAATCTCTCGCAGCGTAGATTTCAATTTCTCCACCTCAATCTTAAAAGCTTCCTCGCATCATGAATCGCTTTTTGAATCTTCTTATCAGCCCTCGTTTTCTACAGATCTGCATCTTGACTCAGTTTCTATCGATTATTTGATTTTCAGTTATGATATTTTCTCCGTTTTACAAAAAATCTCATTGCTTCAGTTTGGTAGCTGAGAAAACTAAGAAAGAAGAAAATAAAACATAAAGATTTGCGTTGATTTGCGTTAATTTCAGAGCTAAAATGGTGGGGTTTTGCTTTGTGATTTAACAGGTTCTTCATCCGTTATTAATGGTGATTGGTTTCATTCTCATCGGTGGAGAAGGTAGTGACAAAAACTCAGAAATTACCAAAAAAAAAAAAAAAGAGGAAGCAGAGTCATGTATGATTGAAACAAGTAAGCCCCAAGAACCACCACCAACAGAGCAATTAACACTCATCTTAACATTCCTAAAATTGTACTTGCTTGCTTGACAATTACAACTGCGTATCTATTGATCTAGAGCCAAAGTAAACCATCTACGAACTTTGCACAAATATCGTTTACACTGTAATCCTTTGGAATTTCAATTTCCAAGCGGAAAGGATTAGCTTTATCCTCGGTGCTGTCTATAGTAATAATTAATAGTCCACATTTGTTGATTTGAACCTTTAGTTTGATCCTTTTCGTGATCTATAAAAACAAGCTAAGAAATTGATCGTCGAGCTCCACATCGACGATCCATGAACAACAGATGATGGTCGCAAAGAGCAGATCTTCCATTAACGACAGTTGATCCATAACGATGTCTCCGGCGAGCTCGTTCCCCGTCTCCAGCATAAATTCGATGGCTACATTAACAACTCGTCAATCTCCATTAGCCGAGAGAAAGGGAGAGAATAAGAGGGGATAGATGGGCAAAGGGATGGGTTTGTGATATTTGAGGACAAATTTGTTATAAAACCTATTGACTTCATTAATATAAGATCTTAACAAAGTTTAGGAAGAGTTCCCATGACTTTTTATAACCAAGGTTAGCTGCACTAAGATTTTTATGATTAAGAGTCAAATATGGAAATTCTGACTCTTTATAATAAAATGTCTTAAAATGATACCAAACGTTGGAATCAAGTGTTAAGACCCCTGCCATTGGAAAGAGGACTAAAAAATCTAGTGAATTGAAGTGTTTCCATGACTTATTTCATTCTAGGTTAGGCCATATAAAGCCATTTGTGAGCAAATTCCAGAATCTGCCATGATTTGGAGTTAGTGTCACAAAATGCTTTAAAGTGATACCAAATGTTGGAATCACTAAAAAAGACCTATGCCATTTGAAAGAGGACTGAAAATCCTTGTGAAATAGAGTATTCTCACATTATAGAAGTTGTTTTTAATATAAGAAATTTTAGTCCCAAAACAGTAGCTAAATTATAAGTTTTTATTTAAAAAACTGGGTTTGTGTCTTTCCTAGAATTTTTGGTTTTGAGTTATTATTTAATTCCTTATATATAGGTTAATGTTGATTAATCTATTATGCATATTAAAGTGTTAAATGTATGATAGGAATTGTGAGAATAATTTCTCAAATTAAATTCTATTTATTTAAAACCCTAATAGAGTTAATTAGGAGTTTTACTTGAGGAGAGACACTAGTATCATCATATGAGATATGATGGGATTATTTTTAAATGAGATTTAAAAAAACTTTATTATTGTTATGAGATAATAATAATAATAATTTTATTATTTTTATGGGATAATAATAATAATAATATGACTTGAATTAATTATATGCCATTACAATCATTACCTTTACTTTGTTTTTGCTTTTATTTATGCAATGTGTTGTGTAAATGCAAATGGATGATTATGGACTTAAGACCAATTAAATGAGATGAGATTGGCCGCATTAGATGTGTATGGTTTATTTTGGGTTTTATTTAAAGTAGTTTAAATTTGGTGATGTAATTAATTTGGGGCTTGCATGTCTCTTTCCCTCTCTATTCATATGTATCCCCTATCTCCTTAATTCATTTCTATCTTTTATTTTAAATATAATACTTGATTCAAGAAAGCGAGTGGTGGACTCGAGGTGCATGATGGAGTCTTGAACAAGAGGAAAAGCGAGGACTTGAGAAGGATATGGCTATGACTTCAAGAGCTTGAGAAGACTTGGTTGTCATTATGTAATAGTTACATAGGTTTTAATTACGATCACCTAACCTACACTATAGACCTAGGGTTCATCTTTTTGGCTCAAAGAATGAACCCAACCCTAAAAGTCTATAATCAATCCAAGGCCCAATAATATATGTGATGTATGTTAGGTTAGGGCCTTGACCTAATTTATTATATGTTCAAGATAAATCCACCATAGCCTATAGAAAGACAGTGTGAGGATAATCGAGAACTAATAATAAAGTTTGGTCTAAATTTTATATGTATGTTTAATCTATATATATATATATAGATATATATATATATGTGATGCATGTGATGTATGTTTAATGTTAAAAATGAGACCTTTTATAAAAACCCTTATTTTTAAATTTAAGATGTAAGGAAGAGGTGTGAGCCTTATCCTAGCCTCCAACCATTATAAGATAAGAAAATTCTTTCGGTGTTTATGTTTGGCTGCAGATATGCAGGAACATGTCCATCCTAAGGATTCATCTCATCTTATTTTGTATATTGGATATCATAAGATGCGAAAGTGGTGCATCCCAAGAACCTATTATGTGAGAGATGTAACATTCAATTGACCATACTTATGTGAATGGTGGGTGTGACTTAACTAAAATGTATTATCCAAGAACCTATTATGTGAGGATACTACAGTTTAGAGGCTAAAGGAAATATTGGAACTTGCTTGAGAAGCATTAGGATAAAGAGTTATCCACTCATCAAAATTAGTATCCAAGAACCTATTATGTGAGGACGTATCCACTCATCAAAATTAGTATCCAAGAACCTATTATGTGAGGACTACTAATCCTTGATGGGACCCCAATCCCTACTATGGAAATTCAATGCTGAAATTCCTGAATCTCACTAATATAAGGGTATATGAGATTTGAATAAAATAGTGGGAGGTAACAAAAAACTTAGAAACCAAAAAGTATTTATGTTTAAATAATATGAAATTTACATTTATTATTTTCTGTTGTAGATGGCTCCACTAAACCTATTATCTAGAATAATTGATGACAACCGTTTGACTGGTCCAAATTTCAATGACTGGGTTAGGAACCTGAAAATAGTTTTAGCCACTGATAAGATTGAATATGTTATCAAATCTCCACGCCCCAATGCTTTGCCTGAGTAGGCATCTGAAGAGGAGCGAGACACTTATAACAAGTGGCTCGAGGATGATGTGCAAGTCAGGTGCTACATGATGGCATTGATGACCAATGAGTTCCAAAGGCAACATGAGGTCATAGACAGTGCATATGCGATCCTTAAGAATCTTAAGGAGTTATAAGAATCACAAAGCAGGATTATAAGGTACAATACTGTTGGTGAACTTTTCTCCAGTAAGATGGTGAAAGAGACATCAGTAAATGAGCACTGCCTCAGGATGATCCGGAACATCCACGCTCTCCATGATCTAGGTGTTGAGATCACTTCATAAATGAGCACAGATATTCTACTACATTCACTTCTTTCAACTTTTAAACAATTCATCATGAATTTTCACATGTCTGATGTGAATGAAAAAGTTACTTTAACTGACTTGATGAATATGTTGATTACCGCTGAGGAGACCTTGAAAAATGACTCCAAAGGAAATGTTTTGGCTATAGATGGGGCATCGACTTTTAAACCTAAGCTTAAGGGCAAAGGTAAGAAGAAGAAGAAGTCCAATCTTAAGCTGAAAGGAGGAGTGAAAAAGAATGATACAAAAGGAAAGTGTTTCCACTGCGGCAATACTGGTCACTGGCTGCAAGAAGTACCTAGCCACTATGAAGAATGGTTCTTCTGATGGTACGTCCTAATTTTATTCATTTACTAATTGAAAATTAGTATTATTTGCTTATGGTATGAGACACCTAACTGTGTTTTTTTTATACAATGCGATTGTATGTAGGAGACAAAAGGAAGCAAAAGGTCGAGTAGATATTCAGCTTACTGTGTTTGGAAAGGATCAAGAGTTGCTGCCTTTGACACTATAGCTTGATTCTTGACTATTTTATTTAGTTATAAATGAACTTTTATTATTATTGCCAGTTGTAATAAATACCTCATCTTGAAGTTTTATTTAGTTTTAAATGCCTAGTTTATTTAAAACAGTTTATCTATAATATTCGATCTTTAGATTATCTCTGGCAATTAATTAAAGTTCTTTATTTCTTTATAAATAAAAATGAATAAATAGATATGATAGTTCAACTATAAACGTTCGTTCTAATAAATGAATTCTGATTCATTAATTAATATGAACCTTATTATTTTGAATTATCAATATCACTAAAGGATCTTAAATATGTCAAACAATATAATCAAAGCTTATTTGGATTATGAGATACTTCAAATAAAATTTAAAATTATATTTTTTTTAAAAAAAAAAAAAAAAAAAGAGTTATTAGAAAAACAAACGTTCTCACAATGGTTAAGAACCATGCCTTAATATTGAAACATCAAAAAGGAGTTTTATGTTATATGAAAGAATACAATCAGAGGAACGCAGCGGAAGGTAGGTTTTAAAATTTTCCCCATTGTATTCATCCATGAATTTTCTTAATCGATAAAACGAATCAACTTTAAATTAAATACATTAAAGTAAAGCTTACATTGATGTGTTCCTTTGCGATGTTCTCTTCCTTTGATGATCGTCCTCGCTCAAACCTCGAGCCCCAAAAGAATGGTGGCCTCCAATGAAAGTCCACACGAACACAAGAGTCGATTAAACCTTCTTGAATTTTTCAACACTTGAAAAAGGCAAGCATGGAGAGGGAGAGAGGGAGGGGCGGCACCTAGAGAGAGAGTGAACTTGGATGAAACAAGCTTGTGGCTATTAGGGTTCTCTCTCTTTAAATAAGCCTCTCCTCTTCTTAGGGTGTTTGGTTACTAGTGCTAGCATGACCATTAACCCTGTTTTGGTTACTAACACTCTTGAATTAGATATCCCTTTGACTCTTAATTAATTAACCTTTAATTAATTAAAGCCAAACTTATATTAATAAGAGTGCAACCCTCTCACAAGTTTAACAACCTCACTTATGTCCTTATGTGTGTGACCCATTGGGTTCATCCCAACCTAGTAGTGGTAGGGGACATCTCAATGTCGCCCAAAATAGAAACTTTCTATTTTTAGGTTCGATTGGAACAATTCCAATTTTGCCCTCAATGATAACTCTTATCATTAGGCCTTCACTAGTCATGAGTGACATCTAGCAATATGTCATGACGTACCCTAGGTGTGGGTGAATATACGAACGTGTAAATGAACCCTTCGTGCTATAAATAATCCCTCACCAAACAATGTCTTGATTAAGTTAGTTGGGTATGGATTCATGTCAAACCCTAACTTAATCATGTGTTACTAATTCACCAGATTATAATCTCAATCAGGTATACCCTTGAAACACTTTTCTTGGTAACCTTCTGCTTTGGCCAAAGACTCCATTGAGATAGTAACTGTGAACTAAATAAGACATTCGCCCTTTCTTATTAAGGGTGGTGATCCTCTATTGCACACTCACCTATCTTCATACATAACTCACTAGGGCCAATGAGCACCGATTACATCCTTGTGATTAAGGGTGTACGAGATACTATCAAACTCTAGCAATTCATATATAAGATAACAAGTGGTGTCTCAAGTCCAAGGATTACAACTGTGACTATACACATGAGCAGCCTTTGACATACAAATAGAATTCCATAAGCTGTACTCAAATTAGTCACGTTCAGTATACTTGTTCTCTAACAAGCACCCACAGGTTTACTATAGTGTCTCTACACAGATGGTTCGAGACTCGCCATCCTCCCATGGAGCTAGTAAAACCTGAGCTAATCTTAACGGTTTATAATCGTCCAAATATATAAACCTATGATCAGGAACTAGTTTAGGATAGATGTACTTGAGAGTTATAAGTCTCTCTATCTCAACACTTGAGATATAACTCTCTATCATACTATCCAAGGACTTTATCATGAACAGTAATTAAACACAAGTTTACATGATAAAAATAGCCATATCATAAATGAATAAAGATCCATACAAGATAATATAATGAAATATAAAACCCTAAACTCAAAAGAACAATTGGTTTTAGGGCACATATCTAACATTATAAGGGTTTAAAACATAAAATACCTTGTTTCAATAGGGCTAGTGGGAGCAACAAAGTCATCAAAATTATTCTTAATATTTTTTTATAAAGTACATACTTTAAATACTAAGCGTAGTATTATGAATTCCATAAATTGTTATAGGAATTCTAATTTCTCAAAAATCTTGATTTTGTGAGGAATTAAATATGAGTTAAATATTTGAGAAATATGGAAACTCAAATAAAGATAATGTACTTAAATCAATAATGTTGCAAGTAGTTGCAAACAGATATTGGTTAATAATTCGGAATATGGATTTTGAATAAAATAAGTATATTCTTAGAAGAGTTTTAAGAATGAAATACTTACATATAAAGAAATTTGGTATGCCATTTACAAATTGCCTAAAAGAATGTCTAGTACATACTATTCTCTTTCGAGAACATGGGTCTCATTTACTAGTACATTAGAGTTGGCAATGGAATTTTAGTTTAAATACTATTATTGAAAATAATAAATTGCAAAGCTTGTTTGCATGAGATCGTCTTTGCCACAACACCTTTGAGTGTTAAAAGCCTTATCTTGCGAAGACTAGTATACGATACTATGGTGATTGACTTTAGTGCAAGTGGGAGATTGTTAGAGGTATGCCCTAAAACCAATCCTAAAGGGCATGTCTATTTCATATTATATTAATTAGAAGGTATTACTTGTCTATATATATTAAATTATATATATGATAATGTCCTTGAATAAATAATAAGAGAAATATATCTCAAGTAATTGATCCAGATAGAAAGACTTATATTTCTCATACACATTTATTATAAAATAGTTCATACTTATAGGTTTATTAAATAGGACATTTTATAAACCATCAAGAGTAGCACAGATTTAAACCAACTCAATTGGGAGGATAGGTGGTCTTTTCTATCAGTGTTGTGACACTTAGGTTAATCTTTGGGTGCATGTTAGAGAATTTGTACACTCAACTTGATCTGCTAGAATATTCCTGTGGAGATTAAGTCAAATGAATATTATTATATTACGTCCATTTGTTTAGTAGTTCTTAAACCTGAGACACTTTAGCTATCTTGTGTCTTAGTTATTAGGCTTTGATATTATCTTGTAGAGCTTTAACCCTATGGATGTAATCGATACTCATTGGCTCTCATAAGTCATGCATGGAGATGGATGTGTGGTCAATAAGGAATCATCACTCTCATTAATGTGAGGGAGAATGACAGGGTTAGTTCTCAAAGATAACTCTCGATATGAATCTCTGGCCAGAGTAATAGATGAACTGTAAAAGTATTTCATCAGGTTCATCTCATTGAGATTATATTTTAGAGAACACATGACAAGATGTTAAGATAAGGGTTTTGACTTATATCCATACCCAGATTGTCTTAACTGTGACATTAGGGGATGAATGATTAAGTAACAAGAAGGGTTCACATAGTTCTACTATTCTGATTAGGCTAGTGCGGAGAGTAGTGGCGAGGATAGTGACTAGTGTTTCACTAGGGTTGTGCTGGTTGTTTTGATTATTCCCTTTGTCATTCGTGACAAAAAAGGGGAGTATGTTTTTGTTTATTGGTTGTTAGTTTTGGCTATATGTGAACTATAGTTATATGTGGATATGTGATGTTATGTGCTATACTATATATTTCATGTTTTTTTTTTACATGTCTTGTTATTCTCAAATCTACTTTGTGTTATATATGATATGATTTCTTATGATTTGTTCTGGTTGAGCTTGGTGATGCTGTTGTGTGTTTGTTTTTGTGTATGTTTGTTACTTGATTACTATTTTCTTCCCTTTTTTATGCTTCACGTGGTATTTTTGTGGATGTTGTGCAGAAAACAGGTCAAGGTTCAAGATATTTCAAGTGTTTTAGAGTGGGTTGTCTTGTTCTTTTGTTTTTGGGGAGTGCTTGAGTGCTTTATTGTATAAGAGAGAGGGAGATTCATTTTGAAGTTGAATGAATCATTTCGTTTCTTTTGTTTTTGTCAAAAGTTTTATCATAGAATTGCCAAAGGGGGAGTTTGTTAGGTTTACCAATAGTTGTGTTGGCTAATTCGGATGTCAAAAGCCTATGTTTGTGATTGGTCTCAAGCTCATAATCCCTATATGCTCATGACTAAGACATCAAGCGTGAGAAAATAAGATGAAATGTCAAATTCTCATACCTCAAGCTTAAAGCTCATTCAAATGAGGTTTTATTCCTATGAAGGTAAGTTTGACTTAGAACCTAGGTTGATTCATTGACTATAGGTGATTTAATTTGTCCAAAGCACCTAGGAATGATCCTTGTATGCTTTTAGGTAAAAAATTGTTCAAAATTTGAAGTTTTTAGAAAATTGCATACATTGGATCGATCCAGCATTTTATGTAGGATCGATCCCATTTATGGTCTACAGAATTGGATTGATCTAAGGTTTTGGTGTGGATCAATCCAAGTGACAGAGAGGATGGGATCGATCCAGCCTAAATCCTAGGATCGACCTAGGTCGTATTTTCTGCAGTCTTTGTTATTTTTCGGACTTTTGAAATTCTACTTTATGATAAACTCTTAGATACGTATTTCTAAACATATTTAAGGTTGTTTTAATAGGGAATTCAAATAGAGCTCAAGTGTGATCAATCTTTGTTTGAAACTCTAGCTTCATTGAAAATTCTATGCATCCCTTCATCATTGGATCTTAGTCATAGTGCAGATGCATAGTGTTGGCCCAAGTGTGAACCAGCCAACCTGGATCGGGAGGCCTCTCTCGTTCACTCCTAGGGTGATGTTTATCTTGAGTGGATTGTGGATGATGTTTATCCGTCTTAATTTATCCTTCTATATTATCCACTCAAGATAGGGTTTTTTGAAAAAGGGATGAGAGTTTGTAAAAACTAGAAGTCGCCACCTTACTTTTAGGGAACAAGGAAACCACAAAAAAGAGTTTTATTTTCAATAAAACATTGACTCCATATTTTGGAAAAGCATGGTCTTTTGAATCAAAGTTGGATCCAGGGGCTAGGTTACGAAGTGGGAAGGTTCCAAGGATCTCCTTGTAGGCACCTACCTCGCCCTAATTAAAGGTCTCCTAATTAAGTTTGGGCTTTATCAAAATCTTTTCAAAACAATCCTAGTTATCTAATCAATCACAAAATATGATATATAATATATAATAATAATACATAGTATGAAAATATACATAATCCTAATGGTCTTAGGAGACTAGAAGTCAACCTAAGATTGGACTTGCGCCCTATTGACTGCTTACGTACCTTATCAATTGCATGACAAAGATCAAAGTCCACGTAGTTCGATTACCTTAGGACTCTCCTATTGTAATGAACCATATAGCCAAAAGAATTCTATCTTATCTAGGACTCTAACTTCGAGAGTTTGGATTTAATCAAAATACTTTTCTTTGTATAAGAGATGGAATTTCATTCTATTTTAAACACTTTCAAAATTTTAGAGTTGTTCTCGAAGTAGAGTCCTAAACCAAGTAGAACTCTAGCTTCGAGAGTTTGGATTTGATCAAAACACTTTTCTTTGCATAAAAGATGGAATTTCATTCCGTTTTAAACACTTTCAAAATTTTAGAGTTGTTCTCGAAGTAGAATCCTAAACCAAGTAGAACTCTAGCTTCAAGAGTTCGGATTTGATCAAAACACTTTTCTTTGCATAAAAGATGGAATTTCATTCCGTTTTAAATACTTTCAAAATTTTAGAGTTGTTCTCGAAGTAGAATCCTAAACCAAGTAGAACTCTATTACTATAAAAATTCTTACAACAAAGGATAGTCTTAAGTGGGATCAAGTGGCCCCCCTAATCCTAGGGTTTCTAGCTAATCCTAGGTTAGTCTAAATACCTAAAACATTAAAATATGCATGCTGGAATTTCTGGAAAATAAAATAAAAAAATATCATCAAAAGTATAAATAATGCATGAAAGTGTCCTAAATGCAATCTAATTATTCTATGTGAACCTAGGCATGTTTCTATGTTGATTTTGGCCTAAAAAGTGAGTTTTAATACACTTTTAAGTTACTTTAAATCCATGGACAGATTTATAAGTAATCAAAAAGTGGGTTTAAAACCCATAAAATAAAAGAATAAAAGAAGTGAAAATGGCCTAATATGCAACCTAATATGATATATCAAAATAATCATACTTGAAAACAATTAATTTCATCACAAGGGAAGGGACTTACCTTTGTATGCTCCCTCGAACACAAGTCATATCATTCCAAACAAGACATAATTAAAATACAAACCTAATATTAACAATATAAAACTATCTAAAAAAAAAGAAATAGATTAATATATTTTCCTAACCTTAATAAAATGACATGCATGAAAGTAATATATTATCATATAAAAGAAATCCTAATACTAATATGGTATGATTATGGAAGGATGGAAGAAAAGAAAAAAAAGAGATATGCATATTAATTCCTATTATGCATATTAAACTAAATCCTATTATGTATTAAATCCTATATTAATAATGAACTATATTATATGTATACTAAGGAAATAAAATCCTAACCTAGCATGATTAAAGAGGAGGAAGAAGAAAAAGAACAAAAAAGAAAACTTTAAACTACTAACCTCTGCTTCAAGCCTTCTCCTCAAACTTCAAACTTTCTCCTCAAGCTCCAAGGACTCCAAGAACCTCAAGGACTCTAAATCTTAAGCTAGAGTGCTATGGGGGAAGCTTGTGCAATTGCTCAAGCCTCTACTCTCCAAGCTAGCTCTCTAAAGCTTATACTGTGTGTTGAAACTGATTTCAAGGCCCTCTATTTATAGGTACATAAAGCTATAGCAAGCTTTTCATTTAGGCGATGTAGGACAGAGTGGATTTCATTCTTCTACACTCCCCTTCACGTGCAGGCTCGTTTGGGCCTGTTTTAAGTCCAAATTTGACGATTCAAGCGTCGAAACGATCGTGATTCGATTCTCCATGTTTTAAGAAGTGTTTGAAGTGAAAATGCATTGACCAAGGTCAAAGGTTTAGGAAAAAGTCGACTGATTAGCTGTTTAGAGCCTGCAGGGCCCAAATTAGGGTTTTGAAATTTGCTAACTGATTGCTTTCGAAATCATTTCTTCTTCTTGAAACAAGTTTTAAAATGTTTTAGGAAATTATTTTGAAGCCTTTGAAGGCTTTGGTTTGATAAAAATATCGAATCCCGGTCGCTTCCGGTCGAAACCTAATCTGGGCTTTGAAAGGGCCTTTCGAGCCAGATGTGAGTCAGAAGGCTCAACAGGTCTTGCCACTGATCAACTTAGCTACCAAACACACCTTAAATATCTATGCCAAAGCCTCGAGGTCATTTGAGACAAGATCGACAGTCATTCAGGGCTTTGTGATTCAAAGGACAAAACTGCCCTTCAGTCACAAAATGCCTTATTTTTTATCAAGCCTGGCTCAGAATGTCATGAAATTTTGCAGGGATGTTCCTAGATTCTCTAAAAACCTAATGCAAAAAGAACCGACTCAATCTGACCTAAAAACCTACATGTGATAATGACCTCTACCTAATTACCCACAAAGGGTAAAACTGGCAACTTAGGGTTTTGACACCCTATTTCACCTCTAATCATAGGCAATCATTCATGACCATACTCATGGTCAAAAATGGATGTCTACACCAAGTATATACCTCTAGAGGGGGGTGAATAGTGGTATTGCAAACTTTAAAAACAATTACCAACTAAAAATTATGTCCAATTAAATTTAGCGGAACATAAACAAGTTAATAAATTTAATTGCAAATGAGAGAGCAAGATTGAATCACAACTCAACAATATATAGCAAGTATATAAATTGAAATGCAAGAGAAGAGTTAGAGAGATTCAAACACAAGAAGTTAACGTGGTTCGGTCTCCGCCTACGTCCACGCCTCAAGAGCTCCGTCTTGAGGATTCCACAATCCACTATGGATCACTTCTTCAAGGTGGAGAAACCTTTACAAGTTGCCTTCTTTCAAAGGTGGAAGACACTCACCCACAACCTACTTTCAAGGTGGTAGATTCTCACCTACAAGGGTTTTACTCAACCCTTAAATCTCTCAAGTTACAAGATGAAATTGAGAATGTGTACAATAAAGAAACTCCTTAATGAGTAGAAGATGTACAATGATGAAGCTCTCTCTAATATCTCTCAAGATTAAGAACTAATATATGGCTCAAGAGAGAATGATGAATCAAAGTGATTAAATCACACAAGAATGATGAAAACTAAGATTGAGTATGATTTTGTATGATCATTAGTTGATTCAAGACTCATAAAATGAGTATAAAGAGGTTTCAAAACAAATATGGCCATTGGGGGTCAAAATAGAGCCGTTTGGAGTGTTAAAAACTAGCTGTTATTGAGCTAGGCACTCTTGATTAGTCAACTAGAAGGTTTAAAATACCTTCGAAAAAGTTCCCGGACTCGATTAGTCGATTAGGAAGGGTGTGTTAGTCGACTATGAACTTATTTTCCCAAAACAGGCTACTGCACTACCATTAGTCGACTAGACAAGGGTGATTAGTCGACTAGACAATGGTGATTAGTCGACAAGGAGACTGTTAGTCCACTAGACAGGGGTGATTAGTGGACTAGAAGAGGATTCTCTCAAAACCAGCTACTGTTTTCATTCTTAGTCGACTAGGATGACTAGATTAGTCGACTAGAAATGTTGCAAAGCTAATAATTGAGATTTCACAAGTCCAAATCAACTAATAACACTTGAGCAAGTTGACTAAGTGTTCCAAAACATTTTTGGGCAAGTTTAAAATGTTTTCCAAAGATTTTTAAGTCAAAACAATAAGTATAAAACATTTTGTCTTTGAATCTATATAGTCCATTGTGAGTTTGAATAAACTTTTAATCAAAATATAATTTTCCAAATTAAATCAAAGTTGAGGTCATTAATGCATGTTCTTTTGAGCTAATGATAGTTCATCCTAAATAGAGATTTACAATATAAATCCTAAGCACTCACACAAGAACAAAAGCAAAATCTTCAACACTTGAGCTTGGCTTGTGCTAGGCTTAAGCTTGGCTTCGTGAATGGATTGCACTAATGCAATGGCTCTTTTCATGGTCCTTAATGAATATACAATATATTCATATCCACATAAGGTTCATTACAGTGCATGAGCTTCATGATGGCTTGAGCCTCTTTCAATGACAACTTGAATCCTATTATATTCTTATAAACACATATACCAAAATGGATATACAAGAACTATAGGATAATGTCAATCAATCAATAAGGTTAGCCAAACAAACATTAAATAAATATGACAATGTTAATCAAGTAACAAATATGACATTGTCAAACAATAAACATTCATTCAAAAAGGTTTGGCAATAAACACAAATGAACATCAAAATATTCATATGCAATATATCAATATATTCATATGCACAAATGAATATACATATAACAATGTTTGTTATCATCAAAATCATTCAACAAAGTTGGATTGAAGCCACAAGGCTAACACATAGAACTTGACATAAAGTGGTATGCGTAGGACCAATTGTAGAAAAGATTTTGAAAAATTGATCGTTAGATTAAATACAATTGTTATGAATTTTATGTTCACAAAAAAATCATAGTGATCTAACGGTTAGTTTATGACAAATGTTCATGAAAAATTATAATATTTTAACTCTTCGAAATGTCACAATTTTTATTCAGATAGATTTTTTTTTTTTTTTAAATAATCGTTGGATTGTTTATATTTTTGGTGAGTATGTAATTTATAAGAAGTGCATCTAATCCAATGGTTAGTTTTTCAAAATCTATTTTATGTTTCCTCTAGAGACAATATATTATAGATGTCACCTTACACATAGACAACATAATTATGTAAAGTGCAACTTATAACAATATCGTTCCTGTTATCTTGAACATGAACGATAGCTTGAATAATTGAATAGAAAGAGAGAGTTAACTAACTTAACAAAATAAGGGAGACTTGATTTATTATATATATAGGAAATATATAAGACTGGTTAGAAAATGTTAGATTGTTAGTAAGATCACTGTGATGGAAGAAAATCAAGTAATCAATGTTATTAAAAAATGGTTAAAAATGTTAATGGAAGAGACATAAAAGTTAGAAGATTATTAATAATTTAAATTTTATATAATATATAATAAAATATAATTTATGAATGCTATAAAATTATATATTTTAAATATAAAATATATACAAGTGGGGATGAAAAATGCTCGTAGAGCAGGATAACGGGATGAGACATTATAAACCAATTCCTATTGGGATAAATATTTTTAAGGGTGCGGATGTTGACACACCCTCTTATTATTAGCCCACCCCCTGCTATAAGTTAGCCCCCTTATTTTATTTGTAGACCCCATGAAATCCCTAAAATAGCTCCCCCTAAATTTATTCTCAAAAGTTTATTTCCCCACCCCCCATTCGAAATTTGCCCTATTCATCTCCTACTTCCCGAATTGTGCCATAATACCTTCAACTCCACCTTCAGCAGCCGCATGCCATTCTCGTCTCACTCTCTCATCCCCCCATCTCTCTATCTCACGATCGATCTCACACTCGCTCGGTCTCACGCCCGCTCGGTCTCACGCCAACAAGAACTCGGTCCACGGTCTCTCCACCGTTACCCACTCCGGCAACCCACTCGACGGTGAGCTCTCAAACCCCCTATCTCCCTCTCTCATGCATTTTCTCTTTGGCTTGCACGATTTGAAACCCACATATCAAAACCCACATTTCAATCTCTTTGCCTAACAAGAGTTGATATTCTGCATATTAGATGTATGAGGAAATGCATGTATGAACTGAAATTTGAGTTTATTAATTTTCAATGCCCTAACTCAGTTACTAATGCAAGATGTTTGAGGAAATGCATCAATGTTTGATTTTATATATACATGCCAATGGTCGAAACCCGGCCTCTGGGCAAACTTCAAATTTTTTGTAGGCCATCATTTTTTCAGCTAATAGCAATGAAGCTACACACCTCAGAAATTTAGTAGAACATTGCTCATCACTGGTATAGGAGTTGATAGTTTATTATAATGATTTATTTGTTTTATGGATTGTAAGCATCACAAAGTGTACATAGCATTGTTGAACTTTCTTGTGCTTGTGGCCCTTTTTTCTTGCACATTGCAGTGATGTTGTGTTGTGAGCTCTGTTGAATTTTTTTTCCCTGTATAACAACATCATGGTTATTTTAGAATTTTTTTTTTCCATTTTGAAATGTCAGAAATATTCAACCATGGCAATATTTAAATAAGAATTATGATAATTAAGGTTGCCATGGTGGCTAACCTTGTATTTGTGTCGGATGCAAACAACTTTGCCAATTTGTTGTGAAGAGCCTGTTTCTTTCATTCTTATACGTTAAACTGAAAGCCAATTCCACCTAAAGTACGATGACTAGGGGCTATTAAAATGGCTTCCATGTTCTATAATCGGAAATTTTTATAAGAACTTCAATGAGCTATGATGTTCATGGTCTATTTTGGCAATTTTAAATTGAGATTGTATGTTAACTGTTTTTGCTTTTGCCTTCTTACTCTTATTGAATTGTTTCATAGACGAGTCCGGATTTTAGCTTTGATTGTGAAGCTATTCTCTATTTCCAGCTCTGTGGCATCTGTAATACTTGAGATTTGTGTCATTTGAAATAGATAAGTTTTAATAATTTGAGATTGGAGGGGGGTATATGATAGAAACTTATTATGTAACATTAAAAATTGAATTTTAATTATTTTGAAACACATAATGAACGCTAATTTATAATATAAGCATGTATGTAATATATTTAGTGATATGTGAAAAAGGAGCTATGAGAAGAACATACTCTCTCGTCAATCTTAACTAAATCTCTTTGAATCCTTGATTGATAGTGGTTATACCACTATTATGTTTTGATAATTTGTTAGTGTTAATTGGCAACTTAGTAAATTTAAATCGATTATTTTAAAAAATATGCCATATCAAGATTATTTATTATTGCTAACACTTGGCCTTCAATCTCCCTTATTTATGTAGATATGGTGCCTCCTGCAAGAGAATGCCCAACCGGCTCTGTTAGGAGGGAAAGAGAAAAAAAAAAGGCACAACAACTATAAAACGTCCACGAATAAGACCACCCCGCCAAACCGAGGCGAACCTACCTAACATTGAGTCGGAACCATCTGCCCCTACTCCCCAATTAGAGACGATTGTGCGGGATACACCCCAAGCCGAACATAGTCACTCCCCATCAGTTGCACCCGTCACGTGGCAATGTCCCGAAGCAGTAGATACCCCAACCGGCGATGAGACTAGCCCCATTCCAGGTGGGCCAATCGATGAGTCTGTTTTGTGTTCCTTTAGGACACACGTCGCTCATGCCTTATGGAGCGATCCTAAGGTATAGTTATATTCACGTTTCCTATTTAATCAAAATAATTTATGTGAACATTTGCCACGTATTTAAGATATTAATTGTGTCGTCTTTATTGCAGGCATGATAAAATGCCACATCCATGGAAACTTGCTGAAGCAGTGGCCACTTATTAGGGCTGATGGAAAGGACAACTCGATATGGAGAGCTCACATTGAGAAATCTGGTCTCCTACCGCTTCGAGATTGCGCCTATCGCTGGTGCAACATGAAGTTAATATGTGCTTTTGTTGAAAGGTGGCATTCAGAGACAAATACCTTTCATATGCCATTTGGTGAGATGTCTATCAGTCTTGATGATGTGCACTCATTACTGGGCATTTCAGTGACTGGCAAGGCAGTTTCCACCCCTCCTAAAGATAGCGGACTTTACGAGCTACTTGAGCGCACACTTGGCCTCACTGTGTCCCAATCGCAACAATATTTCAAAGGCCTTCGGGGAAATTTCGTTAAGCTAAAACAGTTGAGAGAAGATTTCTTTGATGCAACAGATGAGTCTTCCCCTGAGCGTATAGCTCAGTGTGCTCGAGCCTATTTACTGTATCTTGTGGGTTGCACTATATTCACCGACAAAACTGGCACAAAGGTGTCTGTCCTCTATCTCCACCTCTTTGAAGACTTGGAGAAGGTTCATCAATACTTGTGGGGTTCTGCTGCATTAGCTTCTCTTTACTATTAGCTGCGTATGGCTTTTAAGCGTGACGGGCACTCAATTGCTGGATTCCTTACTCTGTTAGAGGGTTGGGTTTACGAACATTTCCCTAACACTTTCGACCTTCGCCCTAATATGAGATACTTGAACACCTTGCCTCGCGCTCAAGCTTGGGAGCCAAAGGATATTGGACAGTCCATTCCAGACCTGCAGGTGGTCCGTGAGAAACTCGATGACCTGCAAGCGGATCAGGTAATTTAAAATACATTTGTTATCATATTTGGTGTATTTATATTTAAATGAATAAATTATGTGTTTTTCTAAAACTTATGTTATATTTTCTTATGGTGACCTGGGACCCATATGCCCATTACGCGAATACCACCCTTTTCAGCAAATTACATGTGCTAAATACAGGGTTCCCATTGATGATGATGGGTTGATTACAGGTTATCCATACTGGTTATATTGCTAAAAAATTGTAAATGCACTCACAGAGAATAATTTGTTAGAATGGATATGTGGAAAAATACAAATTCTAAATGTTACGATGATCGAATCGCGACATTGTTGAAATGTTAGGTTGGTTAAAACTTAACAATCCCAAAATGTTAGGTTGTTCAAATCTTAACAGATTCGGTTTGTTGCGTTTTGTCCCCCCTAACATTCCTAGAATGTTAAGTTGGTTAAAACGCAACAAATCGATTCTGTTAAGATATGATCAACCTAACATTTTGGGATTGTTAAGTTTCAATCAACGCAACAAAAGAAAAAAAATGTCCATATACAGTGTTAGGTTGGTAAAATCTTAACAATCCTGGAATGTTAGGTTGATCATAACTTAACAGATCCGGTTTGTTGCGTTTTGACCAATCTAACATTTTAGAAATGTTAGGTGGGACAAAACGCAACAAACCGGCTATGTTAAGTTATGATCAACCTAACATTATAGGAATGTTAAGTTTCAAGTAACGCAACACTATATGGATTTTTTTTTTAAGTTTTGTTGCGTCGGTTGAAGCTTAACATTCTAGGAATGTTAGGTTGATCAAATCTTAACAGATTCGGTTAGTTACGATTTGTCCCACCTAACATTCCTAGAATGTTCGGTTGGTCAAAACGCAACAAACCAGCTCTGTTAAGTTATGATCAACCTAACATTATAGGAATGTTAAGTTTCAAGTAACGCAACACTATATGGAAATTTTTTTTAAGTTTTGTTGCGTCGGTTGAAACTTAACATTCTAGGAATGTTAGGTTGATTATATCTTAACAGATTCGGGTTGTTGCGATTTGTCCCACCTAACATTCCTAGAATGTTAAGTTAGTCAAAACGCAACAAACCGGCCCTGTTAAGTTATGATCAACCTAACATTCCAGGAATGTTAAGAGTTTACCAACCTAACATTCCAGGAATGTTAAGTTTCAACCAACCTAACATAGCGAAATTGAAAAACTGACATTTTCGACCAACAAACAACATTATAAACCAATTGAAATGTCCAAATACATAATAACTTCACACCAAATACAACCAAAATGTAATTCTCAAATACATAATGAAGTTGACATTTCCTAATCTAGTTCTATCGTTTCACTAGTGATTACATTTAAATCGATTATTTTTTTAAACTTGAGAATTCTAGCCTTGTATGCAATCGCCCTTCCATCAGCTAAAGGTGTCAGATGGTGTTTAGTCCAGTTCCCTGCTATTGGGGGCACATGATGGTGTAGACATCCATTTTTGACCATGAGTATGGTCATGAATGGTTGTATTTGATTTGAGATGAAACAGGGTGTTAAAACCCTAAGTTTCCAGTTTTACCCTTTGTGGGTAATTAGATAGAAGTCATTTTCACATGTGTGTTTTTAGGTCAGATTGAGTCGGTTCTTTTTGTATTAGGTTTTTAGAGAGTCTAGGAACATCCCTACAAAATTTCATGACATTCTGAGCCAGGCTTGATAGAAAATAAGGCCTTTTGTGACTAAAGGGCAATTTTGTCCTTCGAATCACAAAAGCCCTCAATGACTGTCGATCTTGTCTCGAATGGCCTCGAGGCTTTGGCATAGATATTTAAGGTGTATTTGGTAACTAAGTTGATCAGTGGCAAGGCCTGTTGAGCCTTCTGACTCACATCTGGCTCTCAAGGCTTGAAAGGCCCTTTCAAAGCCCAAATTAGGGTTTCGACCGGAAGCGACCGGGATTCGATATTTTTATCAAACTAAAGCCTTCAAAGGCTTCAAAACACTTTCCTAAAATATTTTAAAACTTGTTTCAAGATGAAGAAATGATTTCGAAAGCAATCGGTTAGTAAATTTCAAAACCCTAATTTGGGCCCGGCAGGCTCTAAACAGCTAATCGGTCGAATTTTTCCTAAACCTTTGACCTTGGTCAATGCATTTTCACTTCAAACACTTCTTAAAACATGGAGAATCGAATCACGATCGTTTCGGCGCTTGAATCCTCAAATTTGGACTAAAAACGGGTCCGAAAAGCCGATAAAAGCCAAAACCAGGTCAAAACAGGATGAGGAAAGTCAAAATAGGCTAAAAGTGGAATGGAGGACCGATGGCCGTCCACCTAGGGACTGCCAACCGTCCATGAAGGACGGCCAGCCGTCTTAGGGTGGATGGTCATCGACCTTTTTCGCCAAAAAATGCAAAAAACACAGTTTTTTTCCTGCCAAGACTCTTCCAAGCCTTGCCATGTGTCCAGTTCAGCCATGGGGGCATTTGGATGAGTATGAACACCTTGGAAGACTGATTTTGAACCCTTGGATCATTCCTAAGAGATTCAAACTCAGCCATTGATCAAACTCAGGCCTCTCTATAAATAGAGGGCCCTGAAATCAGTTTCAACACATAGAATAAGCTTTAGAGAGCTAGCTTGGAGAGTAGAGGCTTGAACAATTGCACAAGCTTCCCCCATACCACTCTAGCTTAAGTTTTAAAGTTTTTGAGGTCCTTAGAGTCCTTGGAGAGAAGGCTTGGAGTTTGAAGAGAAGACTTGAAGCTTGAAGGCTTGAAGGCAGAGGTTAGTAGTTTCTTTTCTGTTCTTTTTCTTTTTCTTTTTCTTTTTTAATCATGTTAGGTTAGGTTCTTATTCTCTTAGTATGTATAAGGTTTAGTTTATTGTTAGTATACATAGGATATAGTTTATTATTAACATGCATAGTTTAAGTTTTATATTAGTTTGCATAATAGGCTAGTTTATTTTTTTAATATGCATGCATATTTCTCTATCTCTTCTTCTTCCATTCTTATATTATCATACCATATTAGGATTAAGTATTTAGGATTAAGTATTCATATTTAGAATCTATTTTAGCATGTATGATATGATTATTAGTATATAGGAATGCATGTTTAGGTTATTTATATTAGGTTGTTAGTTTATTCAATTTAAACATTAGTATTATTCTTATCATGATTTATGTTTATCATTTGGGATGTTTGAATGATATATAAAATGTGTTCGAGGGAGCATACTAGGTTGCATTTAATGCATTCTTCATCATTTTTTATTATTTATTTTAGAGTTTTAAATACACTTTAAAATTACTTTCAAATCTGTCCATGGATTTAAAGTAACCTAAAAGTGCATTAAAACTCATTTTTTAAGCCAAAACCAACATAGAAATATGCCTAGTTTTACATAGCTAACTTAGATTTGCATTTATGACATTTTCATGCATTGTTTGCACTTTTGATGATATTCTTTTTATTTATTTTCCAGAAATTCCAGCATGCATATTTTAATATTTTAGGTATTTAGATTAACCTAAGATTAGCTAGAAACCCTAGGATTAGGGGGGTCACTTTATCCCACTTAAGACTATCCTTTGTTGTAAGAATTTTTATAATAATAGAGTTCTACTTGGTTTAGGATTCTACTTCGAGAACAACTCTAAAATTTTGAAAGTGTTTAAAATGGAATGAAATTCCATCTCTTATGCAAAGAAAAGTGTTTTGATCAAATCCAAACTCTCGAAGCTAGAGTCCTAAATAAGATAGAGTTCTTTTGGCTATATAGTTCATTACAATAAGAGAGTCCTAAGGTAATCGAACTACGTGGACTTTGATCTTTGTCAAGCAATTGATAAGGTACGTAGGCAGTCAATAGGGCGCAAGTCCAATCTTAGGTTGACTTCTAGTCTCCTAAGACCATTAGGATTGTGTATACTTTCATATTATATATTATTATTATATATTATATATCATATTTTGTGATTGATTAGATAACTAGGATTGTTTTGAAAAGATTTTGATAAAGCCCAAACTTAATTAGGAGACCTTTAATTAGGGCGAGGTGGGTGCCTACAAGGAGATCCTTGGAACCTTCCCACTTCGTAACCTAGCCCCTGGATCCAACTTTGATTCAAAAGACCATGCTTTTCCAAAATATGGAGTCAATGTTTTATTGAAAATAAAACTCTTTTTTGTGGTTTCCTTGTTCCCTAAAAGTAAGGTGGCGACTTCTAGTTTTTACAAACTCTCATCCCTTTTTCAAAAAACCCTATCTTGAGTGGATAATATAGAAGGATAAATTAAGACGGATAAACATCATCCACAATCCACTCAAGATAAACATCACCCTAGGAGTGAACGAGAGAGGCCTC
>JAESVK010000197.1:84072-111037 GCA_017140935.1 Hamamelis virginiana | reverse complement strand
AAAGGGTTGGGCACTATTTAAAGACATATTGGGAGACCTAAAGAGGGGGGTTTTTCATCCCAGACTCAGGAGAAACCTCGGTGATATTTGCTTTCATCTTTCCCATACCATTCAACGGAGATATTGGCTGCACATGGAAGGAACGAAGACCTCCGGTGATTCAGCCCCGATTATGAGCAGCTAAACTCTTCTCCTTGGGTGTAGATGAAGCTTGGTTAGTGGTTTGATTATGTATTGATTAAGGTTCAAGGTTTTGTAATAGGTTATGATGATTGTACAACTTTGAGAGATTGCCGTTCTATGCAATCCGCTCTTTAATGAATCTTTTATCTTTTAATATGAATGTTTTCTGTGATTATATTCATATTGGTTGTGCAATAGTATTATTTGAATACGTTATTATTCATTAGTTGGCTCATACCTAATTAGGATAACCTGTGCATGCTTCGCTTGACAGGTTATGCCTTATTTGGATGAGTTTACTATATGAATACAAGCGTAATATATCTTTGATGATTTATTCTTGTAGTTTAGATCATCACCGATCATAAACGATTGCGAAGCCTTTGCATTAATCATATGCATAATAACTCCCTAACTAAAGTGGATTCGAAACCAGGGGTTTTCCTTTAATTTGATTTAAACATACTTTCATGCTCTTTAGTTTAAACAAACAATCAACCTTTCAAAATCAAGAATCTGTTTGGTAACTAAAATCAGAATCAGAATAACTTCTCATAACTCAGCCATTAGTCCCTGTGTTCGACACCCGTGCACTAAATACTTTTCTAACGAATTGAGGTTTTAAGCACGAGTAGTTTTATAAATTTAAATATTGATCACAAATAAGGAAATAACCTCCCTTGTTTGGGCTGATCAAATTTTGGCGCCGTTGCCGGGGACTATTGCACGGTTATAGAATTTATAATGGATCTTGTTTTAGTTGTAGCTTAGGATTTTATTTTCCTGTTTCTACTGATCTTCCCTTCTTCTCGATTCAGGTTGTTGACTTACAGGTCCGCTGAAGATTTTGCGCGCTAAGGCCAAAGCCAAAATTGCTAAAAAAATAAATAAAATTTTGCCCAGGTGTCAAAGTTTTGGATAGGACCGCATAAAGATTAGCAATCGGGACCGAGGGGAGTATCTTCTCATTTCACATCTATTTTCATAATATTTTAAATTCACTCATTGCATTTCATTCATCTGGGGGTTATTTGCATGCACGGTAGAAGGTCTGTGTCCTGTGACCTACAACCGCTTGACCTAGAGTTAGAAAGTACCTTACGTTCTCTTCGAGCTAGTCGACCCGATTTAGGGTCAGAATTTGTCAATCCAATGGAAAACCAAGGTCAAGACCCACCTCGACCTGTTGTAGTTCCACAGCAAGTCCAGCCAGCACCTAGGATGATTAGAGATCACTTTATGCCTGGTGCATTCACTCCACCTTCCTGCATTCAAATCCCTAATATTGAAAACGTCCAGTATGAGATTCGTTATGCCACACTTCAGATGTTACCGACCTTCTATGGGTTGGATAGAGAGAATCCATACGATCACCTTACTGAATTTTTAGGGATTTGTTCCACCATTAGAATTCAGGGCCTCACTGTTGATGCCATTAAACTCCTCCTGTTCTCGTATTCTCTGCGAGATAAAGCTAAGACCTGGATTAACACCCTTAGGACCACAGAGCCTGTCACCACTTGGTCTGATCTTCAGACATTATTTCTGGCTAGATTCTACTCTATTGGTCGTACCACTCAAATGAGGTATGCTATTACCCATTTCGTTCAGAGAGAGGGTGAGTCGTTTCATGAGTCATGGGAGAAAATGAAGGAACTCCTTCGATTGTGTCCCCATCATGGTATTCCTGATTGGCAAGTTGTCCAGTCATTCTTCCAGGGTCTATGTGCTAAGGATAAGAGTCTAGTGAATTCTGCTAGTGGAGGTGCAATTTTAAGGAAGAGTGCCGAGGAGGCATGGGATTTATTCGAAATTCTCAGTGAGGATTCTGTCATTATAGCTTCGATGAATCAAAATGATAGAGGTTCGTCTTCAACCTCTAATTCTAGGAAGGGTGTTTATGAGGTAGAGAGTACCACAGTGATAAACCAACAAGTGGCGGCATTGTCTGTGAAAATGGATCAACTGCTTGCTGCTCAAGGTCAACCACCTAGGACTTTTCCTTCAGCTGTCACTCCAGTGAGTGCGGTGTGTGACATCTGTGCAGATAATAGTCATGACACTCTGTCGTGTCCTATGGCTCCCCAATACCCCGAGTTTGTTCAGGAACAGGTCCATGCAGCCCAAGGGTTCTCTAACCCAAGGAATGATCCTTACTCGAATAATTATAATCCGGGATGGAAGAGTCACCCTAACTTGCGGTGGTCTCAACCTTCCCAAGGGACAGGAAACCAGTTCCAAGGGTCGAGTAATACCTATCAGCAAGCCCCTAGGTCCAACTTCCAAGGGGGAAATTCTAATGCTGCACCACCTTATAGACCACCTCACCTTCAGTCCCAATCTCAAAACCAAAGTGTCCATCCATCACAAACACCTCAAAGCCAAAGAAGTAGTGGTTTCGAAGAGCAAGTTCTTAAAGCTCTGAAAAACATAGAAGCTAATAGTTAACTCCTGAGCTCTCATTCACAATCCATTGCTAAGTTAGAGACTCAAGTTGGACAAATCGCGGCTACTCTGAGCCGTCGAGAGGAGGGAAGACTTCCGAGTCAACCCATCAATAACCCTAAAGGAGCACACTTGGCCGAGAGTTCTTCTTCACAGGACTCTCACTATCATGAGGATGTAAAAGCGGTCACTACTTTGAGAAGTGGAAAAATTGTTGATAATAAGGTTGAGGAGAGAGTTAATGAGGATGGGAATGTGTCTAGAGTTCCTAAGGTTGGGGAAGTGAGTGATAAGAAAAAGAGTGAGAATGAGAAAGGGAAGGGGGTAATGAGTGAGCCTAAGAGGGATAACTTTCCCTCTAATTCTGATGATCCATTGGCATCCTATGTGCCCAAGGCTCCATTCCCATCGGCGTTAGTTGCGCCTGTTAGATGAAAGAAGAAGGTAGCGTCTTTGAGTGAAATGCTAGAAGTTTTTAAGCAAGTGCACATTAATCTTCCACTCTTAGATGCCATTAAGTAGATCCCTTCTTATGCTAAATTCTTGAAGGACCTATGTACTCCGACTATTCCATGCTTCTTAGGGAGTCACTATGTAGACCGGGCCTTGATTGATTATGGGGCCAGTGTGAATATTCTTCCATACTCTGTGTATGAGAAGATGGAGCTCGGTGAGCTCAAACCTACACCCACCGTGTTACAGTTTGCCGATAGGTCGACCAAGGTCCCTAGGGGTGTGTTACAGGATGTGTTAGTTAAGATCGAGTCTTTTGTCTTTCCGGCCGATTTTATTGTTCTAGATATGGAGCCTGTAAATACCACTAGACCTCAAATTCCTGTCATCATAGGTCGACCTCTTCTTGTGACCGCAAATGCAGTCCTACATTGTCGGTCGGGTATCATGGAAGTTTCATTTGGTAATATGAAGGCTAAGCTTCAAGTGTACCATGCTGTAACACACCCTCATCACTTTGAGGAGTGCTCATTTGTAGACGTCATTGACCATGCAGTCGAAGAGGCTTTGCCTTTTATTCTATCTCAGGACCCTTTAGAGTCATGTCTGGCACATTTTAATTATGAAGATTTTGATATTGACCAGTCTATCCTAGAGGTGAATCAGATTCTCGAGTCAACTCCTGCACTAGGCAACCAACCTTGGAAGCCTAAAGTTGAGGCCTTGCCTCAATTGTCTAGTACCTCCATGCCTACATCTCTAGAGATTGCCCCGAAACTTGATTTGAAACCTTTACCGGCAAATCTTAAGTATAAGTTTCTAGGTGATAATGATTCTCTGCCGGTTATCATTGCTTCTGATTTGAGTATAGAGCAGGAGAGTAAACTCATGAAAGTTCTAGATGAGAATAAACAAGCCATAGGGTGGTCGGTTGCCGATCTTAAGGGTATAGATCCATCTATTTGCATGCACCGAATCCATCTTGAAGAAGGAGCTATGCCTTCACGGGAAATGCAGCGAAAGCTCAATCCCAACATGAAGGAAGTGGTTATGAAGGAAGTTGTGAAGTTGTTGGATGCGGGTATCATCTACCCCATTTCTGACAGTGCTTGGGTAGCTCCTACCCAAGTTGTACCTAAAAAGTCCGGTATAACTGTAGTTGCAAATGAAGAGGGTATTCTAGTCCCTACTCGAGCTACCACTGGGTGGCAAGTATGCATCGACTATAGGAAGCTTAATTCTAGGACTAGGAAGGATCACTTTCCACTTCCATTCATTGACCAAATTCTCGAAAGACTTGCGGGGCAGAGTTTTTATTGTTTTTTAGATGGTTATTCTGGATATAACCAAATTGCAGTATACCCCGAGGACCAAGAAAAGACCACTTTTACTTGCCCTTTTGGCACTTTTGCCTATAGGCGCATGTCATTCGGCCTATGCAATGCTCCTAGTACATTCCAAAGATGTATGACGGCCATTTTCTCTGACATGATTGGAGATTTTCTAGAGGTTTTTATGGATGATTTTTCAGTTTTTGGTTCATCTTTCGATTCATGCCTCTCTAATCTTTCCAAGGTTTTAAAGCGTTGCTGTGAAACCAATTTGGTCCTAAGTTGGGAAAAGAGCCATTTTATGGTTCGTGAAGGTATAGTCTTAGGACATGTGGTATCTAGTCGTGGTATTGAGGTAGATCGTGCAAAAGTCGATTTAATTGCTAAGTTTCCACCCCTACCACCGTCAAGCAGATTAGGTCCTTCCTCGGACATGCCGGTTTTTACCGGCGATTTATCAAAGATTTCAGTAAGACCTCCAGGCCCTTGTGTAATCTTCTTGCCAAGGATATTCCCTTTGTCTTTGATGAGGCTTGTCTGAAAGCCTTTACCACATTGCGCTCTCTCTTGAGCACTGCTCCTATCATGCAGCCCCCGAATTGGTCTTATCCTTTTGAAATTATGTGTGATGCGTCTGACTACGCTATAGGGGCTGTTTTGGGTCAAAGGATAGATAAATTTCCTCGAGTTATATATTATGCTAGTAAAACTCTTGATGATGCTCAAATGAACTACACCACTACTGAAAAAGAGTTACTAGCTGTTGTCTATGCCTTGGATAAATTCCGTTCTTATCTGTTAGGGTCTAAAGTCATTGTTTTCTCTGATCATGCTGCTCTACGGTACCTTCTTTCCAAAAAAGAGACCAAGCCTAGGTTGATTAGGTGGATTCTTCTCTTGCAAGAGTTCGATTTTGAAATTCAGGATAAGAAAGGTTCGGAGAATGTAGTTGCTGATCACCTGTCTAGGCTTCTAACCGATAAGGATAGTGATGCCCTTCCGATTCGGGATTCTTTTCCCGATGAGCAGTTATTTGCAGTCTCTCAGGTATCTTTGCCCTGGTTCGTTCACATTGTTAACTATTTAGCTACAGGGCTTATACCATCTACTTGGGCCAAACAGGACAAGGATCGATTCTTTTCACAAATTAAAAATTATTTTTGGGAGGATCCTATTCTGTTTAGGTACTGTGCGGACCAAGTGATCCGCCGATGCATCCCTGAGAATGAGGTGCATGAGATTTTGAAGTTCTGCCACACTCTGGCTTGTGGTGGACACTTTAGTGGCAAGAAAACCGCTGCTAAAGTTCTTCAGTGTGGTTTTTATTGGCCTACCTTGTTTCGAGATGCTATGAACTTTTGTTGGTCCTGTGATAATTGCCAGAAGATGGGCTCTATGTCTAAGAGAGATATGATGCCTCTGAACCCGATTCTTATAGTAGAAATTTTTGATGTTTGGGGTATTGATTTTATGGGACCTTTTCCCATCTCTCATGGTTTTGAATATATCCTAGTGGCTGTGGATTATGTGTCTAAATGGGTAGAGGCAGTTGCCACTAGGACAAATGATCATAAGGTAGTTCTGAAGTTCCTTCAGGAGAACGTGTTCTCTCGCTTTGGGTGTCCTAGGGCTATCATTAGTGATGGAGGTTCACACTTTAATAATAAACCTTTTGCGGCACTTGTTGCCAAATACTCCATTACCCATAAAGTCGCGACCCCATATCATCCCCAAACTAGTGGGCAAGTGGAAGTGTCCAATCGGGAGATCAAACATATTTTGGAAAAAACGGTCAAGCCCGACCGTAAAGATTGGTCTTTGAGACTTGTCGATGCTCTTTGGGCTTACCGTACAGCTTATAAAACTCCCATTGGTATGTCCCCTTACCGGCTCGTTTATGGAAAACCATGTCATCTTCCCGTTGAGCTCGAACATAAAGCCCTCTGGGCTATTCGTCAGTTTAATTTCGAGATGAAGGAAGCGGGTTCTAACCGCCGACTTCAACTTAGTGAGCTCGAGGAAATTCGCAACGAGGCTTATGAAAGTTCAAAAATTTATAAGGCTAAAATGAAGGAATTTCATGATAAACATATTACTCGTAAATCATTTGAGCCTGATCAACGAGTTTGGCTTTTTAATTCCAAATTGCGATTATTTCCGGGCAAGCTAAGGTCTCGATGGGATGGGCCTTACACGGTTGTCAATGTTTTTCCCCACGGTGCTATTGAGATTCGCAATCCCCGTAATGGTTCTTCATTTACGGTGAATGGCCAAAGGCTGAAGCCTTACATCGAAGGCTTTGGAAATGGAGATTTGACTCGGGATGGTATGGTGGTTGAGTCCATGAATCTTGAGGACCCCACTTATGAGTTCGACTAAGGATTTTCATCACGTCTGGCTGACGACGTTAAACTTAGCTCTTCTTGGGAGGAAACCCTTGCATCTGTTTGTTTAGTAATACCTTGTAGTTAGTTGTGTGTTGTGTCATTTTCTTTCTGACTTGCATTCTTTCTTCTTCCTCATTGGGGACAATGAGAGGATCTAAGTTGTAGGGTGGGAGTTCACATGCATTTCATTTTGTGATTCCATTATTTTGATTATATATTTTGCCTCTTGTCTTGCAATTAGCTAGGAAAATTTCTCATTTCTTGTCTTTAATGGCAATTTCTCAAATATTGTGCATCATAATACCCATGATACTATACTTTGTGCATAAATTATTTCCGAACTTTGAATTAGTTTGTTCCTAATTACACTGCACGTGCACGAATCGATTTGAATATTATCTATAGCAGATGAGTATGTGACGAAGATCCTCGTTTAGAGTGGAGATTTATAACCTTTTATGCATATGTTGAGCCAACCTTGTTGTTCTGGGGCACAGATTTTCATATTACTCATTTCAGCTGTTTGGTTGTTCTACTGATTGTGCATTGTATTTTTACTTGATTAAGTGCTTATGTGTCATGGATGAATTGTGATCAATTGAGAACATTGAAAAAAAATTTAGAATATGATTTTCGGCCTTCATTCTGAGTTTGTAAGCCTTTCACTTGGTTTAAGTCAGTCATATCTCCACTTGTACCCGGTTTTGAGCCGTCAAGTCCAATTGTTCATATACTTAGGTAACCGTGGGTTGATTTTTGTGTTTTTGAGTCGTTTCGATATATTTATAGTTGTGTGAGCTTTTGGGCTGTCTCATGCCGCTTGAAATTGGAGGAACATGGTGTTTTTGGTCTCATTTTCCATTTTCCTATCGATAGGGAATCCTTATTATCGATAGGCCTATCGATAAGGTCACCTACCTTATCGAGAGGTTACCTTCTAAGTTTAGAAAACCTGCATACCGAGCTAAGTCCTATCGATAGGTATCCACACCTATCGATAGGCCTATCGATAGGTCATATACCGTATCGATAGGTGTTCTTCTCAGTCTCAAATCCCTGCAACCCGAGCCTTCACCCTATCGATAACCCCCACTCTTATCGATAAGCTTATCGATAGGTATTTGACCTTATCGATAGAACCCTCTTCCGCCTCTCTTCTTTTTTTTTTTCCTTTCTTTCTATTTCTTTTTCCTTCTCTTTTCTTTTCCTTCTACTCTCTTCCTATTTCTCTTTCTCCCGCGGCTTTTCAACTTCAAACCGTGGCCCTTCAACAACCACCATCACCACCGCCATCTCCAACTTGATCATCACCGCCGGCCAAACTCACTTCTCCATAGCTGTACACGAATTTGAGTTTGCCGATCTCCCCATACCCCATCGTTCTTCTTCTCAGTCACCTCCGAGAACCATTACTGCTGTGGCACCGTTTCTCAGAGTTCTTTGACCAACTGGTTATAACTCCGGCGACCAAGCTTCATCAGTCTCTTCAAGTTGTGGTAACAGTTGGATTCAAGGTCAGTTTGGTTTGATTACTTCTCCTACGGTGTGTGGCTTAGAAATCACAGTCTTGTTAGTCAAATATTTTTTTTTACCCAATTTAGAATTTGTCTGTTGAGTATTGTATGACAGAATTAGTGGGTGTTAAGTAATTTTTGCTGCGTATTTCTACTTCGGTGTGTATTGATTGTTGAGAGCATCGACCGCCAGTACTGTTATACTAAACTACTGTTGTATTGAGGTTTAGCTCATCCGCTGCTGTGGTTAGGATTTGTTGGAAGATATAGTGGTTGTGGGTGTGCATATTTGTGAGGGTGTGGAGAAGTGATCGGTTTGAAATTCTGAGAATGGTGCGCCAAAAGCAACCAGTTGTTCCCTTAGATAAAGGGAAATCTGTTGTAGTTCAGCCGGATCAGCCGGAGACGAGGCCGGAAACAGGGCCTATCGTTCGAGAGGCACCGCCGGTTAGACCGGCGCGTACGAAGAACCCGTCTGTGGGTAAGGGACAGAGGGTGGTCTATGAGGACAGCACTGATTCGGACAGCGAGTCCGCCTCTGATCCTACTTTCCGAAGACCTCTTGGGTCAGGCTCCGGGGTCCAGTCTGATGATGACAGCGAGTTCTTTGACCCGTATGAGATTGACACTGAGCATCCGACTATTGGCACTACTGGGGGCATAAAAAAGCCTCTGACATCTAGGCCCGCCAAATGGTCTGGCACGTCCAGAAAAGAAAGGCCACCACCACAGAAAAAACAGAAAACGGATGTAAAGAGTTGGGCAGATATACTGAAGGAAAAGAAGTTCAATGTGGAGAGGTATGTGGATGCCTCGAAGTTTTTGGAAGAAACACCTCTCGTGACTCGTCTGGAGTGGAGACACCTCACAGCTTGGTTGACGAAGGGAAAGGGTTATAAACCCTCTTTAGTGCGAGAGTTCTATTCTGTCGCACGGACACATGATCGTGATGATGAGATGTTGGTTGCCCAAGTGGGCAAGTGGTCAGTCGAGCTCTCTGTGGATTGGATTGCACAGTACCTGGGTTGTGAGCGCCCTGTTCCTGCATCCATTACATTCCCTCCTGCTGAGGATGATACTGAGCACCCCCTGTTGACACCAGCCCAGTGCGCTCAGATCGTCTGTGTTGACCCAACTCGTTACTCCGGGGACAATTTCACGAGTGGCACTATGAAGACCATCTATGCGGTGATGATCAAGTTGCTTTTATGCAACTTGAGACCTCGAGGGACGGATAGCAGCATCCACTTGGATATGATCAGATTGTTGATAGCTTTTATGGGCGAGGACGAGATTGATATTGCCCATCTGATCTTCAGGGAGATGCGCTCTTTTATCCAGCTTTGTCCACCACAGCAAAACATGCCCTTTCCCCAGATGATTACACAGCGATGCATTGAAGCTGGGTGTAAGTCATCGGAGCAGAGTTTATGGGGAGAGGGACCTATTACTCCAGTCACTTTGACTAGGAGTTTGAGAGCTGCTCAGCCTGCGTTATCGAGGCGTCAGGGCACATTACCAGAGCCACCCCAGCTAGCATCTCAGCCAGCAGTTACTGAGACAGTGCCATCTGAGCCTGTCGAGATTACTTCAGGGCCATCTGGGCCAGCTGAGACAGGGCCATCTGGGCCAGCTGAGTCTGTACCTGCCCATCCCTCCGGTATTGAGGGCTTGTTACTACAGTTAGTGGATGGGCAGAGACAGTTGTTGGAGGGGCAGCAGGCCTTAATGAGGGAGCATGAGCAGATTAGAGCCGAGCTTCAGCGGCAGTCCGCTAGGCAGAGGGTTTTATGGCGTATCCAGCAGGAGCTTCCTCTTACTGCCTTTGATTTCTCTTTATTCGCGGAGCCTGAGGAGGCTAGAGCTGAGGTCCCAGCTGGGGATGCTCATGTAGATGAGGTTGGACACCATGAGGATGCGGGTGATGGAGCTGAGTAGTTGGTTGGTGGGGTTTGAGAGGGTTGTTCTTTTGTTTCTTTTAGTTAAGTGTGTCTAGTTCAGTTTAAGTATGTCTTAGAGTTGTTTTGTTGTTTTTAGTTGTTGGTAAATGAGATGGCTTGGGTAGTAATCCAAACAGTTTTTGTAAGTCATTTCATCTTGGTGTTTTCTTTCTTTAGTGTAACCAAGGTCATTATAATCCTAATCAAGTCCTAATTGATTCAAATTTTGAACCTTGTTCTCTCTTGATCGCATTTACATCAAATGATTATATGTGCTGAAATCTTTGTTTAAATTACATGCATTATCATTCCATTTCATCTGTGTCAACTCTTGTGCTGTTATATGAGTTTTGGAACTTATATGAATCTCATTGGGATATTACATAAATCTATTAACCTTTCGTGAGAAATATTATTTTTTAGAGTGATCATCCAGGTGAGATTCGAAGTTGAAACTCGTCACAGGATCTGAATTATAGGCTTATTCTGCTTAGAAAATAATCTTTAGTCGGTTCACTTCACTCACACGATTTGGAACTTACTATATTCTCAGTTATTTGATAAGTTGTGTACCATGTATGCCTATCCGGTGGAGTAGCTTGCATAACCTTTTGAGATGTTTGAATTGAAAAGACAAGATTAGAGTTTAATTGTTTTTAGTTAACTGTGAGTCAGCATTATGTTTGTGGGCGTCATTTCTGCAAACCCTCACGAGACTATAACTCGTCCTCTAGGGGGAACCTAGGGGTTTAAAAGGCTTATTGCACATGCTAAGTGCAATCGCGATTCCCTGCGAAAGTGGCTTTTTCTTAATTTGCTTCTTTTATTATTTTGATTTCTTGTTGTTCTTTAGTTTCCATTGTTTTTAGTGTTTGCTAGGGACTAGCAAAGTCAAAGTTGGAGGGTGTGATTGTTTCACAATCAAGCTTCGTTTTAAAGCATTCGAGGCTAACATCGGGAGTTTTACACTGTAAGTACTTTGATTTAATGGGTTTTTATTCTTATGTATGTTTTTTATCTTGTATAGGTTAAATTCCATCAGAAAGACCAAGATCAACAACCCAAAGAGAGCACATGGATGAATGGGAGCAAATGTAGCATGCCAGGATGAATGCCGAGCGCGAAAAGCAGATAATTCAAGGTTTTAATGCAAAACATACCCAAGCCTATCGATAGGCTACCTTCCCTATCGATAGGTAAGCTCTCGGATTTGAAGAATATGCAGTTTTCTAGCATCTGCACATATCACCTATCGATAGGTCTCTAGGCCTATCGATAGGGCTATCGATAGGGCTCTAGGCCTATCGTTAGGTTTGAGCGGGCAGTTTCCTAAAATGCTTAGAATTCCTTTTTTAGCAAATAGGAATTGGATGGATTCGGCAGAGCTCGAAAAGAAAGGGTTGGGCACTATTTAAAGACATATTGGGAGACCTAAAGAGGGGGGTTTTTCATCCCAGACTCAGGAGAAACCTCGGTGATATTTGCTTTCATCTTTCCCATACCATTCAACGGAGATATTGGCTGCACATGGAAGGAACGAAGACCTCCGGTGATTCAGCCCCGATTATGAGCAGCTAAACTCTTCTCCTTGGGTGTAGATGAAGCTTGGTTAGTGGTTTGATTATGTATTGATTAAGGTTCAAGGTTTTGTAATAGGTTATGATGATTGTACAACTTTGAGAGATTGCCATTCTATGCAATCCGCTCTTTAATGAATCTTTTATCTTTTAATATGAATGTTTTCTGTGATTATATTCATATTGGTTGTGCAATAGTATTATTTGAATACGTTATTATTCATTAGTTGGCTCATACCTAATTAGGATAACCTGTGCATGCTTCGCTTGACAGGTTATGCCTTATTTGGATGAGTTTACTATATGAATACAAGCGTAATATATCTTTGATGATTTATTCTTGTAGTTTAGATCATCACCGATCATAAACGATTGCGAAGCCTTTGCATTAATCATATGCATAATAACTCCCTAACTAAAGTGGATTCGAAACCAGGGGTTTTCCTTTAATTTGATTTAAACATACTTTCATGCTCTTTAGTTTAAACAAACAATCAACCTTTCAAAATCAAGAATCTGTTTGGTAACTAAAATCAGAATCAGAATAACTTCTCATAACTCAGCCATTAGTCCCTATGTTCGACACCCGTGCACTAAATACTTTTTGAACGAATTGAGGTTTTAAGCACAAGTAGTTTTATAAATTTAAATATTGATCACAAATAAGGAAATAACCTCCCTTGTTTGGGCTGATCAGTTATTTATATTAGGTTGTTAGTTTATTCAATTTAAGCATTAGTATTATTCTTATCATGATTTATGTTTATCATTTGGGATGTTTGATTGATATATAAAATGTGTTCGAGGGAGCATGCAAAGGTGAGTCCCTTCCCTTGTGATTAAATGCCATTTTTTGATGATAGCTTAGTATGCATACTAGGTTGCATTTAATGCATTCTTCATCATTTTTTATTATTTATTTTAGAGTTTTAAATACACTTTAAAATTACTTTCAAATCTGTCCATGGATTTAAAGTAACCTAAAAGTGCATTAAAACTCATTTTTTAAGCCAAAACCAACATAGAAATATGTCTAGTTTCACATAGCTAACTTAGATTTGCATTTAGGACATTTTCATGCATTGTTTGCACTTTTGATGATATTTTTTTTATTTATTTTCCAGAAATTCCAGCATGCATATTTTAATATTTTAGGTATTTAGATTAATCTAAGATTAGCTAGAAACCCTAGGATTAGGGGGGTCACTTGATCCCACTTAAGACTATCCTTTGTTGTAAGAATTTTTATAGTAATAGAATTCTACTTGGTTTAGGATTCTACTTCGAGAACAACTCTAAAATTTTGAAAGTGTTTAAAATGGAATGAAATTCCATCTCTTATGCAAAGAAAAGTGTTTTGATCAAATCCAAACTCTCGAAACTAGAGTCCTAGATAAGATAGAGTTCTTTTGGCTATATAGTTCATTACAATAGGAGAGTCCTAAGGTAATTGAACTACGTGGACTTTGATCTTTGTCAAGCAATTGATAAGGTACGTAGGCAGTCAATAGGGCGCAAGTCCAATCTTAGGTTGACTTCTAGTCTCCTAAGACCATTAGGATTGTGTATACTTTCATATTATATATTATTATTATATATTATATATCATATTTTGTGATTGATTAGATAACTAGGATTGTTTTGAAAAGATTTTGATAAAGCCCAAACTTAATTAGGAGACCTTTAATTAGGGCGAGGTGGGTGCCTACAAGGAGTTCCTTGGAACCTTCCCACTTCGTAACCTAGCCCCCGAATCCAACTTTGATTCGAAAGATCATGCTTTTCCAAAATATGGGGTCAATGTTTTATTGAAAATAAAACTCTTTTTTTTGGTTTCTTTGTTCCCTAAAAATAAGGTGGCGACTCCTAGTTTTTACAAACTCTTATCATTTTTCAAAAAACCCTATCTTGAGTGGATAATAGAGAAGGATAAATGTGGATAATAGAGAAGGATAATAGAGAAGGATAAATCGAGACGGATAAACATCATCCACAATCCACTCAAGAACTCACACCCCAATAGTGAACGAGAGGGCCTCCCAATCCAGGTTGGCTGGTTCACAGATGGCCCGATTTCATAAATACCTGTAGACATCAATTTTTGACCATGAGTATGGTCATGAATGGTTGCCTATGTTTAGAAATGAAATAGGGTGTCAAAACCCTAAGTTCCCAGTTTTACCCCTTGTGGGTAATTAGATAGATGTCATTATCACATGTGTGTTTTTAGGTCAGATTGAGTCGGTTCTTTTTGCATTAGGTTTTTAGAGAGTCTAGGAACGTCCCTGCAAAATTCCATGGCATTCCGAGCAAGGCTTGACAGAAAATAAGGCCTTTTGTGATTGAAGGGCAGTCTGGTCCTTTGAATCACAAAAGCCCTGAATGACTGTCGATCTTGTCTCGAATGGTCTCGAGGCTATGGCATAGATATGTAAAGTGTGTTTGGTAGCTAAGATGATCAGTGGCAAGGTCTGTGGAGCTTTCTGACTCATGATTAGCTCTTGAGGCTCGAAAGGCCCTTTCAAAGCCCAGATTAGGGTTTCGACCGGAAGCGACCGGGATTCGGTATTTTTATCAAACCAAAGCTTTCAAAGGCTTCAAAACACTTTCCTAAAACATTTTAAAACTTGTTTCAAGAAGAAGAAATGATTTTGAAAGCAATTGGTTAGCAAATTTCAAAACCTTAATTTGGGCCCGGCAGGCCCTAAATAGCTAATCGGTCGAATTTTCCCTAAACCTTTGACCTAGGTCAATATATTTTCACTTCAAACACTTCTTAAAACATGGAGAATCTAATCACGATCGTTTCGGCGCTTGAATTGTCAAATTTGGACTTAAAACGGGCCCGAAAAGCCGAAAAAAGCCGAAACCGGATCAAAACAGGCTGAGGTAGGTCAACACATGCCAAAAATAGCATGGAGGACCGATGGCCGTCCACCTAGGGACGGCCAACCATCCATGAGGGACGGCCAACCGTCCTAGGGTGGATGGTTGTCGATCCCCTCAGCCAATAAATGCTAGTTTTGAGTTTTTTTTCTGCCCGGGACTCTTCCAAGCCCTGCAATGTGTCTAGTTCGGCCATGAGAACTTTTGGATGAGTATGAACACCTTGAAAGACTGGTTTTGAGCCATTGGATCATTCCTAGGAGAGTTAAACTCAGTCATTGAGCAAACTCAGGCCTCCCTATAAATAAAGGGCCCTGAAATCAGTTTCAACACACAGAATAAGCTTTAGAGAGCTAGCTTGGAGAGTAGAGGCTTGAGCAATTGCACAAGCTTCCCCCATAGCACTCTAGCTTAAGTTTTAAAGTTCTTGAGGTCCTTGGAGTCCTTGGAGATTGAGAAGAAGGCTTGGAGCTTGAGGAGAAGGCTTGAAGCAAGGAGGCACAGAAAGAGGTTAGTATTTTAGAGTTCTTTTGTAGTTTTCTTTTCTTTTTCTTCTTTTTCTTTTATGATCATGCTAGGTTAGGTTTTATTTTCTTAGTATATAGGGTTTAGATTATTGTTAGTATAAGGTTTAGTTCATTATTAGTATGCATAGTTTAGGTTTTTATTAGTATGTATGATAGGCTAGTTTATCTTTCATATGTATATGCATATTTCTCTTCTTCTATTCTTCTTTAATCATATCATATTAGGATTGGTTATTTAGGATTAAGTTCATACATGTTTAAGTCTTTTAGGTTAATAATTATGTTAGGTTAGTTTATAAAACATATGCTAGTATTTTTAAGATGGATTTGTATTGTTCATATTAGGTTGTTAGTTTATTCAAGTTAAGCATTAGTATTATTCTTATCATGATTTATTTTTAGCATTTGGAATGTTTGATTGATATATAAAAATGTGTTCGAGGGAGCATGCAAAGGTAAGTCTTTTCCCTTGTGATTAAATGTCAAGTTTTGATGGTAGTTTAGTATGCATATTAGGTTGCATTTAGTACATATTTTCATCACTTTTTATTCATTATTTTAGGGTTTTAAGTACACTTTTTGGTTACTTTCAAATTTGTCCATGGATTTAAAGTGACCTAAAAGTGTATTAAAACTCATTTTTTAGGCCAAAATCAACGTAGAAACATGCCTAAGTTCACATAGCTAACTTAGATTACATTTAGGCCATTTTCATGCATTGTTTGCAATCTTTTATGCATTTTTATTTATTTTTCCAGAAATTCCAGCATGCATATCATAGTGTTTTAGGTATCTAGACTAACTTAGGATTAGCTAGAAACCTTAGGATTAAGGGGGTCACTTGACCCCACTTAGGACTCTTATTTGTTGTAAGAATTACAATAAGAATAGAGTTCTATTTTACCTAGGATTCTACTTTGAGAATAATTCTAAAAGTGATTTTGAAAGAATTCAAAATGGAATGAAATTCCATCTCTCATAACAAGTGTTTTGATCCAACTCAAACTCTCGAAGCTAGAGTCCAAGATAAAATAGAATATCTACAATTATGTGGTTTGTTACAATATGAGAGTCCTATGTAATCGAACTACGTGGACTTTGATCTTTGTCAAGCAATTGATAAGGTATGTAGGCAGTCAATAGGGCGCAAGTCCAATCTTAGGTTGACTTCTAGTCTCCTAAGACCCTTAGGTTTCTTGTATACTTTTTTTGTACTATATATTATTATTATATATTATTATTCATATTTTGTGGTTGATTAGATATACTAGGATTGTTTTGAAAAGACTTTGATAAAGCCCAAACTTAATTAGTAGACCTTTAATTAGGGCGAGGTGGGTGCCTACAAGGAGTTCCTTGGAACCTTCCCACTTCGTAACCTAGCCCCCGAATCCAACTTTGATTCAAAAACCATGCTTTTCCAAAATATGGGGTCAATGTTTTATTGAAAATAAAACTCCTTTTTGTGGTTTCCTTGTTCCCTAAAAATAAGGTGGCGACTCCTATTTTTTTACAAACTCTTATCCTTTTTCAAAAACCCTATCTTGAGTGGATAATAGAGAAGGATAAACGTGGATAATAGAGAAGGATAAATCGAGACGGATAAACATCATCCACAATCCACTCAAGATAAACACCGCACAAAGTAAACGAGATGGCTTCCCGATTCAGGTTGGCTGGTTCACAATACCTGTATAGAGAAACCAATATGACAACTTTCATGAGTTTGAATTACAAGTATATATTTGCAAAGAAAAGTTACATTTCCCACTAAGTTATATATAGTATGTACCTGTATGAAATGACAACAATTGACAAACCCTATGGCAATTTCTTTACGATTCCACGGAAGCACGGGCGCTGAATGGAGAGGGAGAAATATCAAGCATTGCACATTGGACAGGTGGTATAATACAACCGAATACATCGATGCTATTATATGGCCCATGTCAAGCATAGTCATCCAAAATTCACTCCCTAGACATTCATCAAAATTTCCAATCATCTTACTTAACTCAGTAACCCTGTCATCAGAGCCATATAATTGTGCATACAGCTCGGAATGAGTTTGTAACTCGGTCATCAAGTCATCCCTAACTCTCTTCCATTCATCTTCACCATAATCAATCAGTGCAGCGATAGCCCTAAATCCACAATTGCCATCTGCTTTTACATCAATCGTGTGGTTGATGTATTCCCGTAATGGTGCGGGAAATTCATTCATATAAGGTATATTGCATGACGAATTGGTAATGTGAATCTGTACAATAACAAAATTTCGTTAATTATTAATCCATATAAGTAGAAAATTTTAAGTAGAATAGGTGAAAGAAAATGAATTATTAGTACTTTATTCATTTTGGGCTTTATTTTAACATGTGGTTTCATGCAGGTCGAAGTAGGTGAGTGACTGCCCTGGGCAGAAGTTACATACTCGAAGGCAGATGGGTTTCGACGAGTTGAGGTATCAATCTTCAACCTTGGCCTACCGCGTGGTTTGACCATGGCTATGTCGGGTTCTAAAAGATGTGTTGACTTAAGACAAGCAATTTCCCTTAGTTTATTTAACATATCTAACTGAGCCACTCTATCATTCTCCATGAAGCGTTTGGCAATCAAATCAAATTCTGCTTGACAAGATAGTTTCCCATCTTCCATATTTGGCACTGGCAACAAATCTAGCTTCATCCAATGTGGATCAATGGATTCGATGGGAATAGACCGACCTTCTCTATTGTATTCTGCAATCTCATGAGCGCAAGGTAATCCATGTGTACGTCGATTTGCACATCCACACATTGAAACGTCTATTCCAACTGAATTGGCTAGTTTACGGTTGTCAAGGATATTCTCGAGTGCACTAAGAGAAATCGCACCACGAAGATGTCTTAATTCTGGACATTTGAAGTGATGTTGAACAGTTGTTAAACTTTTTTCGAATGATGCTTTGATATTAGTGAGCTGCAACTCAATCAAATTGTGAATATGTGGGAACGATGTCTCAAAATTCAATGTACTACATCCAAGTTGCCTCTTCAATCTTGCATGTGCACTTTCAGCCCTACACACGTAAATCGTGAGTGGTCATATAAACAATTTCATGGTAAATTACATATAATATAATTTATAAACAGATTGGTATCCCAGTATATACCTATTTGATGTGGTGTTACCGTAATGCATATATTTATCTGTCCAAGCCGACAAGAACCTAAATCTATATGGGATCAACCATGAAGTTTGTATGTAGTCCAGTGTTTCAAGGTACTTTTCGAAATCTCTAAGCATAAATGATAAATTGTGATTATAGTCAGATTCTGTGTCAGATAGGATCAGGACATTCCATAAGGAAATAAACTTTTCCCAATGCCCTTTAGCGAACATCTTCTTGCATTTAGTCATAATATTCTTGGAGATGTGCCATCTACATAACATATGGTTTGCATTAGGAAAAACCTTTTCTATGGCATTTAACAAGCTTAGCTCTCTGTCAGTGATAATCACGTCAGGGGCAACGCCACGATCATCCATGATACTGCGCAATATACTTAGAGCCCATTTGTAGTTATCTTCCCGCTTTGATGTAAGATATGCAAAGGCGATGAAAAATGTCAAATCCGTAAAAGTCACTCCCACAATCTCTAAGAGGGGAAGACGAAACCTGTTAGTCTTATAAGTGCTATCCATGATCAGCACACGTGGAAACGCACCCAACAAATCCAAGCTTTGTGGATGAGCCCAAATCAAGTCAGTTAACGTCTCAGTTTCATCGGTGCTCCTGTGCCATTCTATGTATTTATTCTCATCCAACTTCCCCATAAGAAATTGCATTTGTGATCTCCAGCCTTCTCTTTCATCCTATACTTAGCACGTGCATTGTAGATCGTCCTCATTGTGCTTTTGTTGAGTGGATTATGTTGTTTCAAAGTAGACAAAATGTCTTTCGGCCGTGCTATACTCTTAGACATGTCAACTATTAATGAATTCTCCTCAAAAGATAATCTCCCTGCATACGAGTGGCCCTCGAGATATTTTGCAGCTGGATGATTGTGCACTCCATTAACCACCGTCAGCATCCATTCGTCATCGTTCGGCATTTTCACACCTTTAAGCAAAAATGGGCATCCACACTTTTTGGTTCCAGTTATACGCTTTTTTCATTCATTAACAAATGATTTGCTGCTGTCTTTTTGCCTTTCTATATATTGTCCACCTCTCTCACAATCAAGTGAAAGCCGCGCTGTAGCTCTGCTGGTGACATCAGATTTAGATATCACAATGACAAATCCAAGCATTTTGTCGACATTCCGAGCCCAATTCGACAATGCATCTTTGATCTTGAACACCTACATACAAAATAACTTAATATAAACATGCATATTAAAGCATAAAGCCATAGCCTACAATTAGAAATTGGAAAAAGTTAAACATTCACCTCGTACGTAGTGAACTCACTAGTGTAATTCATAACAACTTGCGATTGAACCTCTACGTCGACCTTACTGCATCTAGTTGAAGCGTTGCCATTGCCCGATAGATAATGCTTGGCAAAAAATATTGAAACGTTAGGTAATGGTTAAAGTGTTATGTTGGGTTGGTTGAAACCTAGAGGTTTATGTTTGTAACGTTGAAATCAACATAACAAACAGGGAATGTTAGGTTGGTTAAAACCCAACATATCAAGTTTGTTTGGTTGGTTGTAACATGAGTATGTGAATTTTGTTTGGTAGTAAGCAAGTCAAATAAAACTAAATTGTTATGTTGAAAGCAACAAAACAAAAGTAAATAAAACGTCTAAGATGTGTTAGGTTGGAAAAAATCCAACAATTTGTAATTTTTTATTATGTTGTGTTGATTATAATATAACATTTCATGTTTGTTAAGTTTGAAGAAAACTAACAATGTTGGAATGTTAGGTTAGAAAAAACGTAATATTCTTAGAATGTTCGGTTAGAAGAAACGCAACATTCTTATAATGTTCGGTTAGGAAAAACGCAACATTCTTATAATGTTCGGTTAGAAAAAACGCTACATTCCTAGAATGTTAGGTCGTCTTCTACGCAACATTCCTAGAATGTTAATTTCTGTGTAACCTAACACGACGAGATTTTGCAAAAAAATTAAATACACCATTAAAGCTTCTAAATCCTTACCTCATCACTGTTGGTTGCTTCGTTAAGCTCCATCATTAAGCTTACTCACTTTTTGAAGTGAGTAAATTAGATTTGAAGTGAGTTTAATCTCTTTTTTTCATATTAAATGGAACTCACAATGGTAGCAGCTCCTAAATCTGATGCAACGGTATCCATGCCATTCCAGTTGCTCTGTATTTTCTCCGGTCAAGCATCCATGAGCTGTTCCTCTCTCAGAGCTTCTATGAGCTGTTCCATTTCTTGGTCGTATGAGGCGTATGAGAGGAAAATGTTAAGTCTGAAGGGTTAGGGGTGGGCTTAACAATTGGAATTAGGATACATTAGGTATTTAATATTTTAACTTGTCCTAAATACTATATTCATTTAAGGGCATTTTTGGAAACTAAAAAAAGAGTGAGCTAATAATAAGAGGGTGTGTCAATATCTACTCCCTATTTTTAATCTCATCATTGTCCTGTATTCCTAAAAATTAAAAAATAACCAAAAAATAACCAACTTCTATAAGGGCGGTGGGATGGGTCTTCTCGAAAATGGGACAAATTGCCATCCCAAAGGATATCGCTCGCACCCCATGTGGATGATGCAGGAATAGTTGGTTGTGACCTCGTGGGCAGAACGACAAGAGAAGATTATATTTTTTATATTTTATTTATTATATTTGTTTTTTAAACAAACAAGAAAAAAAAAAGGTGGAGAGAAACAGTATCATAACCACCAGCAGCGCAAGCATGCCATTGTTATCCGTGAGTTGTTCTCAATCGTTCTTTTGCTCAAATCATCCTGACAATTTTCCCGCAAACAAGAAATATCCAATCCTAAGCGCTTCAATTTTGGGTTCTTCTCTGAAATTATCACCAGTTTCTCCAAGATTTTCGGGAAGATACCGATTTCGTGCAAAATCTGCTGACCAAGAAAGAGATACTGACGAACTGCCTACCCAAAATTCTCGGGAAAATGTTGCAGTTTCCACAAATGGAAGCAGCCCATCAACCAGTTTCTTGTCTGTTCTTTGTCCTTTGCTTAGGCTATTCTCTGTAAGTCTCATATTCACCCCCATTGATGATTGATTGCTATTTTATGGTGTTTTATTTATGTGCCATCAGCCAATTTGCCTGCTTTGCCATGTGTAGCTTTACACAACTACCTGTACATCCATCACTGAATGTATTATAACCTTGTTCTCAGTTTGATTACCAATGGCTTCTTGCTTGGATGTTTAAGGTCTATGCTTTATGAATATGGTTTTGGTTTGAACTATTTCTCTTGTTTTGATGACTTTCTAGTATGCTTCTGTGCCACTTTTTTGTTTTGTTTTTTACTTTTTTTTAGCCGAGTGATATGCATTAGTAGGGTTAGTGATTAGTTGGTAACCGTGGAGAGGAATAACAAATGGGTCAATTCTCATCCATGAGGAATAGAACCCAGAACCTCATCCCATAAAAGGAGAGACATGAACCACTGAGCCAAAGTTCATGTCCTGCTTCTGTGCAAAAGAATATTAAAATAAAACATAGGTCTCTGTGGATCCAAATATCAGGTGTTATTTCTATTCTATTATCCAACACATAGTACTAAAAACTGTTATTTATGGATATTGTATCCAAATTTTGTGTTTTCTGGCATCCCTGTCTTCTTTATTTCACAAATGTTTTTGTCTTGTTTCTTGCAGGGAGGGGATCCCTCTCGCGAACGAATTAATTTTTGGGAGGTAATCTCTGTCCTGTGTTATATAGCTTATGTCTACGATAGTTGATTTGGACAGGCTCATCACTTAGTTGCTACCTTCCATTTGCTCTTTTGCTATTGTCAGTTCTTAGTTTTTTATTCCTGCTTTCATTTCCTATAGAAAGTAAAAGGAATTGAATGATAAAGATGTTGGTAATTGAAGAAGATAGTTAAAAAAAAAACTCTTTCCTCTCGTAGAAAAATTTGGTACTTGGCATTATAATAAATGACTTGGTTTAATTGCTCTTAATAGTTAGAAGAGAGTACTAAGAAAATATTAGATCTCCAATAACTTTTAAGTTCAATACGATAGGGTCAACCTTTCTCCTTGGATCACTTTCTTACATATATCGATACTAGAAGTGACCCACGCAAAAAATACCTCATTTTGGAATTACTGAGAAAACATATCAGAATTAATATTTTTCACAAACAACACAAATACTTTATTATTTCTTAAAACATTTTTTATACAAATTGGAGAATGGACAATTTAATTAAAAGAGAGGAACTTCAAGGCAAAAGAAAAAAAAGGAAAAATTTTCTAACTTCGGTTTAATTAACATAAGAGCAAACACGTACTAAAGATCAAATAGACCGTAAACCCAGATATTTCATCAGTTTTCATAAAACAGAACAAACACGTATAAAAAGGTAAATCCATAAAACAGAGCAAACACATAACAAAGCAACCAAACAGACCTCATAACGGAACAAAGCAATCAAATATGGCAAACCCAGAAATTAAAAAGAAAAAACCCAGAACAAAGCTACCAAACAGGCCACTAAATGAAACAAAGCAAATCAAATATGGCAAACCGATAAATCGAGAAGAAAAATAATTTGGATTTCATACCTTTTATTCAATAAATTGCAACCCAGAAGTCAGTCCCTGATAGCTCAACAATGCAGAAGAAATTAAAAAGAAAAAAATATTTGAGAAGTTAAAAATTGCCATAACTTGCTGGAAAAAATGGAGTTTAAGGGAAAGTGAAAATGGAGAGCCATGATGGAAAGCGCAGGGAAAGTTGAATAGCGGCAGGCAAATTCGAACAATAAATGTAGTCTGTAACTGTAAAAAATTGTGTATTTTAATTATTACTTGGGTGAATGTTACGATGCCACATGTGATGAACAGGTAGATGAATAATATTGTGCCACATAGATAAAAAGTGGGATCAGAATTAATGAGAGAAGAGAATGAATGTGGAAAAAGCATTTAGGTGGGAAAGAGTACTAAACATGCGATATTGGTGTACTGGTAAATATATATTAGTATATATATGTAATTATGGATATGCGTGTATATTAATTTTGCACCGAGGAAGCTTCAATTTCCAGACAATTCTACTTTTTATCTGTTCCTGTTGCTTGGTAATAGGTAGCGACATCTTCCTTGTCTTCCTTGGCTAGACTTCCATGGGGATCAAGATCACTATCAAACAATGTGAATAGCCAAGAGATCACTACAATAGATCCTCCAATGCGTTTGCAACTCTTTGAATTTGGTAAGTTTCTGCCTGATTATATTGGCAGCTACTCACTAGAAGTGTTCTTAATGATGTTTATGAAATTATTGTTTTTATTTCCACCTTTTTTATTTGGGTTACTCAGATTGAGAATATTCGTTATTTATGCCATCTGTGTCTGTGATGTCAGAGGATATTTCCAACTAAGTTCTTACTTTCTTACACCATGTGTCACAGATGGCCATTATCGTTCATTTAATCTGGGGAATAACTTATTTTTTATAGGGATTGCAACTTTTCCCAAGTTGGATATTCTAAATGTAGTTTATCAACAGAGGCATGCCCCTTTTGCAGGAGGGTTCGAGAGGCCATGACTGAGCTTGATCTTTCTGTTGAGGTGAGCAATGAAAATCTGTAGACACAGCTGCCTACTCATTCTTTATTTTATGTACAAAATTTTATAGTCAGTTGTCTTAATTTCAGAAGTAGTAATCAATTTTATATGCTTGCTTATCCAAAAAAAAAAAAAAATGCTTATCCAAAAAAAAAAATTTTATATGCTTGATTGCTTTTTAATTGATTATACTTCCTACCGGACCTTTTGGGCTTATACATTTTTTCCCCTCTAAAGAGGACTAGGCTTTTTCTTTATTCATCATGAAATATGAAATAAAATTTCTGCAGAGAGGTACGAGCACATACTTAAGCTGAATGTTGTGGATTTGATTGCAGCTTACATATTTTGGATAGGAAAGCAAAATGCTGGTGTATCAATTATTTCACCACCAATTTAGCCCTGCCATAAGTTTCCACTGTGGGCTAGTTTCTTTTAGTAGCATTGAGGCTTAAAATTATCTTCTTGCCCAAGAAGTATCAGACCAAGTCCGAGACTTGTTGAGGTTCCCACTTTTGCACTGTTCATTAAATGTGATTATCTAGAATAAGAAGGAATCAATTATCCTTAGGGTCTTATGCATTCTCAGCTAAGAAGCATAGACAATTCCAAAGAGGAGCCCTGTCCATGTCAGACATGTATCAGACACCGACACCTCTCTGACACTCCTTAGACATGCATCCAGCATTCCTTAAATGTGTCCAGGTTTTAACAATTTGTTCCTTTAATAGAGGCAATGTAAGTAGAAAGTCTTAAAACAATAACTAATGAATAAGTATGAGAGTACTTTAGTTATGATCTTGCAGATGCCTTTCTTATTTGTTTTTGTATCTCCATATGATTTACGTACTTTTCGAAATTTTTGACCATATAATTTTTTTTGGAAATATGTACTTGTTACTTTGCAAGAAAGAGTAAATTCTCATTAACAAAAAATAAGAGATTCAAGCCTATTTATAAGTCTTAGAAGGAAACTAAACATTATTAGCTAATCTTGACAGTGTTGTTTTGAGAGCTTTGGCTCTGGATAGGAGAAAGTTGTCTTTACATTCGTTGGGTTCCTTATCTTGTAGATCTCTTTTTTATGTTTTGAGTGATGTTTCTTCACTTTCTCCTTTTGGTCCCTTTAAATTTTTGGAAAGCTAAAGTGCCATTAAAGTACAAATTTTTGCTTGGTTAGTGGTGCATCGTAGAATGACTTACTGCAGAGTAGGCCTAGTATGTATTTCTCTCCTCACTAGTGTGTGATGTGTAATAGAGATGGAAAAAGTGTTGATTATTTGTTTCTGCATTGCCTGATAGTGCTTTGGTTAGAAGGGAATGCTATAATTTTTGCCCTTCTTCCTCTTTAGGTCAACGTAGCTTTTGTTTTGTGCCAAACATGCAGAAACAGACTTCCCTTTTGGGCCATTGTACTGCACCACCAAACAGGCCCTAAGGAGGTTTTGATTCCTTGAAGTGGCCATATTAATAAATAGTTATTGTTTTAGATTCTTTTTTCTAATAGTTTGTTTGTATTCCAAAGTTTTGATCCTAAGCTTATGCAGCTTATATAACTAATTCTTTGAGCTCATTTGATCTGTAAACATATATCTAGTTGATAGTACTAGATGTATACATATAAAAAAAAAAAATAGACATCTATATTTACATTAATATATATATATATATATTCAGTCCCAATCTTGTAAGCATATGATTACATAAGTTATGTAAGCATGAAGCTAATAGATAATTGTGGGAACATATTTTGAAAAACTGACCGTGGGATTATATAGTCTTCTTATGGATGTCATGCATGCCTAAACTTACAGTGATCCAATGTCAAAATCTCAAAATACAGACTGTGGAAACTATGACTGCACAGTTTTTCTCAGTGAAATTTCTGAAAAATCAACCGTTGGATCACTGTGATTTTTGGCATATACTATCTAATCCAACGGTTAGTTTTTCAAAATATGTATCCCACAACAATCTATTACCTTCAAGCTTACATAAGCTTATGTAAGCATATGCTAATAGGATCATTTCTCTCTCTCTCTCTCTCTCTCTATATATATATATATATATATATATATATATATATTATTGTATACTTGTTAACTTGTCCTATCATGGTGAGGGCTTTATCATTTTACACAGTAAACTATCACTCTATAAGACTGGAGAGAGGAGGGTTGCATTAGGTTGTCAGCCAGCATAGTTCCTTAGTCAAACCCTCGTGAGCATTTAATTTGTAACTTTGCCTGGACAGGACTCAAGTAGCTGATTGCACAATGTTGGAAGAAGACTTTGTACTTTTGTTAGGTATATATATTTAGTTAAATAAGTTAATATCCATAGTTGGATTCTTCAGCCATGTTTTTGACACATTAGCATATTTTAAACAGTATGAGCATGTTTTTATGCAAATGGAATGAATACATGATGGTAATCAGGATCCTCCATATCTACTATACATGGGCCTTAGGGTTTAATTTAATATATTTAGGGTTTTTATTTTATTCTATGGTTTCCTTTATTATGTTATTTAGGGTTTCCTTTATTTATGTTATTTAGGGTTTCTATTTTGGTTATGGTTGTAGCCTATTTAAAGGCCCCTAAACTCTTATTGATTGTTGAATTGATAAGTCTCTCTCTAATTTCTTCTTCTCTCCCTAAGTTCGTCTCTCTCTGCCCCTAAGTTCTTCTTTCTCTGCCCCAATTATTATTCTCTCTCTCACCTTCTCTCTCTCATCTTCTCTCTCCTCTTGCTCATTCTTCTCTCCAAGTATTACATCAATATGTTATGGAGTCACTGATCTGATTACATACAAATTCAAAATCGAACCCAGGGGCGGTTCAAAGGGTAAGGCAAATAGGCGGCCGCCTAAGGCCTCACCTGCCTAATGGCCCTGACTTCATCAAGTCCTTTGATTTTACATATAAAAAAAACCCATTGCCATCCTATTATATATATATATATATATATATATATATAT
>JAESVK010000197.1:15458-83972 GCA_017140935.1 Hamamelis virginiana | reverse complement strand
CATCCTATTATATATATATATATATATATATATATATATATATATATATATATATATATATATTCACTCTCTGTCCGTCCTATGACTGCTCTCCTTTTGGTATGCTAAAAAGACAGAATATAACATAATTCTAATTCTCATTCTTCTGTTTGGAATGGAAAGAGGAATTCAAATTGGAAATAAGTGTATTTTTTGTATTAGCCTTGTTAATAATAAGGGATAGTTTCACCACTTTTGACAAGATTTGCAAATCCAACAGGCCCCCACAAGATTAGAATTAGAATTCTATTCTATTCTAGTTTGTGTCATGCCAAACAAGGGATTTGGCTTAAAATAGAATCCCAATTCTATTCTATTCTAGTTTTGAGCTTGCCAAATGGAGTGTGGAAGTCTAGAACTCTTCTTGGGTCATGTCTCATTAATTTTTTTTATTTCTTTTTTTTTTATTTTTTTTTCACTATTTTAATCGCTCTTTCCATCTGTTATAAGTATTAAATATCAAAGAGGCTTCACTTAAAATTTTAACCTTAGGCCTCAAATTATGTTGATTTGGCGTTGTTTGAACCATATATATTAGAATATGTGAATCATTTTTTATGTAACCCTTGTGTAAATTGATGGAAGCGAAGAAAGAAAATTAAAAGGCAAATTGAACAAATTTGGAGCCTTGGAATCTAACTTGTTTCAGGCATCAGTACCGTGCTGGTTTTGACAGCCTAATTCAGTATTATTTGTTTGGAAAGTAGTTTTCTTTTTACTGTTTCATTGTCATACAGTTTGCAAATATTAACTTTATTTGCATTCTGATGTATGGTAGGTTTATCCTTGTCCGAAAGGTTCTGTAAGACACAGAGAAATGGTCAGAAAATTCGGTGGCAAAGAGCAGTATGTATTTTATAAATTTATTTATTTTTTATGGACTTATGGTTGGAATTCATCTTTTGAAGCTCTTCATTTTATTTGTGACAAGTTATTAATGCCAATGAGTTCAGTCAAATTGATTCCAAGGGACACATATCAATTACCATCTGTATCTGTTCATCATAAATATACAAGATTTGGAAACACATATGATGATATAACATGGATGAAACATGACCACCGATTACCAAGGACTTAAATATCAGTATTGATGGATATATCGATAGTCCCAAAACACGGATATACCGACGGATATTGATCGTATCGGAAATATCAATATCGATTTAAAGTTATAAAAAATATTAGTTAAACAAGGATATTTTCGGTGAAACTCTACAAAACAATGAATTAGGCTATAATACACAATTTAGAATCAAAATATTGCAAATGAAATGTATATAAGACAAGTTTGTGTTGTATAGGGTATTTTTCAATAAATTGTGTCGCGCTAGGCAAAATAAATTATAAATTTGTACAAATTCCATATTGGAATGTCACATAACATTAGAAATGTATAATATATATCAATTACACAATAATAAATGAACAAATCAGTGAGTTTGTATACAAATGTCAGCACTCAGTAGTCTGTACTACATAGAGTTCCTAGGTGGCTCAAATCTATCCACGGGAGTCAAAGGGGTAAGATTAAAACAATAGTTTCTCTAGCTTGAAAAACTACTATAGTTAGTCACGTAGGTATTTAAATGATATCGATACTATTGAGTCGCATGGTGTAGGATTCCCATAGGTGAGAATTCACCACCTCTAACAAGATCGGCAAATGATATAAATGATATTGAATTGCTGATATATCCACAAAGCACGATATATCGGTGATATATCAACATATCTCTCGATATTATATATTTTTATTAAAGAAATTGCTTGAAATCTGATATATCGCCAATATATCCCAATATATCCATCGATATATTGACAAAAAGATATGTCAGGCTTGTTTTGTATTGAGAGTCTCCTATATATCGATACTAGTATTGACCCGTGCGATGCGCGGCCTGCGTGATGTGCAGTAACCACAAATAGAATTATGAACAGTAAATTAATCAGCACAGCAATAAAATGAAAAGAAAATGATGTTTACTCTATATCGAAGTACGACACATAAAAATTAAATTTATTTTAGTGTAAAAACTTATAAAATTAATAAAGATTCATTAAATATTAATGTAAGGAAGGAATCCTATGAAATAAAGTACAATTAATTCAACACTTCTTCAACTGTTTGCCCGCAATATTTGCTATATATCTGTAAAAAAGAAAATTACAATTTTTAAATAAGCCATACATAATAATGAGGTAAAATATATCTATTTCATTGTATATTAAGAATCAAATACCTTGTGATTTTCATGCACATTGACATATACTTCTTTTTATGCTCGTGTTTACGACGTCTATAGAACTGCATATTAGAGTGTCAATTTTTTTGAAATATGATAAACCAATAATGGATGTTCCAACATATTTTCAAAATATTACCTTCTTGATGTACGCGTACTCTTTATTTCTTTTTTTCTTCAAAACATGCATTATAAACACATCTTTTACTTCAATACACGTGTTTTTCTTCGAAATACATGTATTTCTTCCATTAAGATCAAACGGTCAAGATAATCTAATCAAAATAAATTTTTATACTATTATAATATATTAAATTGTGAGTCCCGCCTGACTTCTCCCCTCTCTCTCTCCCATCTTGATTATTTCTTCCATTTTTAATTTAAAAAATTGGTTACACCTCCATAAATTTGTATTTTTTTTTCTATTTAAATTGTGGGTCCAACTTAATTTATATCATCTATTTTTTTTATATATTTAATAATACATCTTATTTTCTAACCCTATCAATTTACTTAGGATCAAATGGTCAAGATAATCGATCTAATCAAAATAAAATTTTATATTATTAAAAATTTGGTCGACAAACCTAGTTATTTGTATGTAAAGATCAAACACCATATTCTGAATATTAAGGGTCATGGTTGAGGTACACCTAATGCCAAGGGTAACTTCTAAAGATAAATTGTGGGTCCAACTTAATTTCTATCATCTATTTTTTTTATATTTAATAATACATCTTATTTTCTATCCCTATAAATTTACTTATGATCAAATATATGGTCAAGATAATCGATCTAATCAAAATAAAATTTTGTATTATTTAAAATTTGGTCGGCAAACCTAGTTATTTATATGTAAAGATCAAACACCATATATATTCTGAATATTAAGGGTTATGGTTGAGGTACACCTAATGCCAAAGGGTAACTTCTAAAGATCAATATTTCCAGTCCAATTCTTAGCTCATCATATTGCTAGAGATTAACATTAATTTAAAATTACTAAGAAATTTTTTTATAAATTAACATTAATTATAATTTCTTACGGGTCAATGATTAAAATGCTACCAATCAACGTAAATGAAATAGCTCATCTAAATTCTTAGCCCAATGGAATTAAGACATTGGATCATACTACTATTCTTTTTAGATAATATGACTAAAAAATGTATAAAATGCTACCAATCAATGTAAATGAAACTCTAATAAATAAAATTATTAAAACCTAAGTAATGCTCATTCAAGTACAACGTAAATGAAACTCTAATTCTCAGCTCATCCAAATTCTTAGCCCAATGGAATTAAGACATTGAATCACACTACTCTTCTTTTTAGATAATATGACTAAAAAATGTATAAAATGCTACCAATCAACGTAAATGAAACTCTAATAAATAAAATTATTAAAACCTAGGGAATGCTCATTCAAGTGATGACTTCTTTTTTTATATATTTATCTTTTTTCTCTTCATTTTTTTTAAACAAATACAAACCACATGGTATACTCTCTAATTATCACTAACAGCTAAGCAATATCGCATTCGAACAAAATCATAATATAAGAAGAAGAAGATGCACATACCTTAGTGAAATGGTGTTAGAGAGGGCCTTGCGATTTCTTGTATCAAAACTGAACTGAAAAAGCAATATAATAAACAAATAAATTAAAAAATAGATGTATGGTAAGTAAAAAGAGTGGCAAAGTAAAATATCCATACATAATATTACCTACTTCCATTTAAAGTAAAACACTCTATGATAAACAATTAAAATGAAAACAAAAAAAATAAGATAAACCATTAATGAAAAAATAAATAAATTAAAGTGTCAGGGACTTTAACAGTTTGTGGTAGGTTTTAAGAAAAAAATCAATTTGAAAATTTTCTTCTCAAGTACTTTTTAAAAGAAGGCATTAAAAGCCTCTTTTCTTTCTTATAAAAAAAAAATGTAATATTTAAATGCACACGGAGAAGTTTCAATTGGGAAAAAAAACTGAATTGTCAATGATACATCACAAACTTGGACAGTATAATGATATAATATGGAATATAACTGCATTGTCAAACTTGGACAGGATAATGTGTTTTTTTTTTTTTAAGTGAAAGATCAGAAAGCTCTTGACCCGCGCTTAGTTAGTCATCTAACAAATATGCATGAGCCTCTCTTGCCTTCAACCCAGGGAGAATCTGTCCAAGTTACACAAACTGAATAAATAATTGTTTACGTGGAGTGCATTCTTCAGATGTCAAACACATAATGCAAAGTAGTTAACAAAAACACCACCTCAAGAGGATAATGTGAGGATGTGACTGTGCGCATGCACTTACTTACCGATAAGCAATACGGGAGCTGAACTGTAGCAGAGAGGAACTTGAGATCTCCAGTATCTAGCGTTGAACTGAACTGTAACAGAGATCAAGAACTTGAACTGCAGTAAGAGTTTGAGCTGAAGTGTAGCAGGAATCAAGAACTTGAACTAAACTGCAGAGCTTGAACTCTTGGGTTACTTAAGAGTATTAATTAAATTAGTTGGAGATTAATTAATACATTAGAAAGAACGTGAACTGAACTGCAGCAGGGATCGGAACTTGAATTGCAGCAAGATCTAGTTTAAACCCAGCTAGAATTCTTGGGTTACCTAAGAGTATTAATTAAATTAGTTGGAGATTAATTAATTAACTGCTTTGGAGAAATAAAGTGGGCAGGTGCTGGTGGGAATGTCACATGTAACGACCAATTAGAATGAAGGAATGGAGTGAATCAAGGAGAGAAGAGAATGAGGGAGGGAAGCAATTCTAAGGCCGCCACCTAGGCACAACTGCTCTATATATAATAAGATATCGGTGATATATCGACGATATTTTTGATATTTTGGACTATGTTTGGTTAGCTTTGATGCTATCATTTCTCTTAATCTGTCTGTGACATGAAATGTGAATAAATGTGGTTGAGCTTGCTCTATCGTGTTACTTTCCTCTTTCTTTGTAAAAATTGCACTCTTACAAAATTTCTCATGCAGGTTTCCTTTCCTTCTTGATCCAAATTCTGGTATTTCAATGTATGAAAGCGGTAAGTGATGAAGCTTCCTTTTACATGGATGCATGTAATCTTGGTTCTTGACTTTGGAAATGATCTTCTCATCTTTTTGCGTTCAAGTTGGATGATTACCGGCCTTCTACTATGTGTTGTCATCCAGTGAAGATAATTATAATTATTATGGCAAAGGCAGATTTGATATTTTTTAAAAAAAAAAAAATAAAAAAATAAAAAATCTGTATGGTCTATCATTTGATTGGTTCTTGGTTCTTTAATATGATCTAACTTCTAAGGTTTCCATCGGCTAGTTTGTGAGGATGAACTACTTAAATTTTACTGCGTACCAAAGACACATTTAATATGGCCGTGGAACCCATCTTTTAATGAGTTGCATTTGGGAGACCTTGTCATTCATGGGTACATGACACCTAACTTGTCCAGATCATATGCAGCCTCTTTACTGAAGTTCTTGCTGAAGCTACTGTTAGTGTCTATTATTTTTAGTGTTGCTGTCTTTTAATTCATGTAATGGCTTTGTAGCTTCAATTTCTCTCATTTGAGTTAATTAGCATTTGTTAGAGGTCTATAAATACTAGGTTAGAGAGTTAGTGTTTGGATGATATTCATTTATTTCAGATCTGGAATGATCTGTAACAGAACATTTTCCTTCTGTTATTTTTGTATTCTATATTTTCCAGTATTATTCTTCAATTTTAATGCAATTCCTCTTTGATTCTTGTTGATTTGAGAGTTGAATCACATCATTTCTTACCAGAGCTCAGATCTGATCCTTCCTCACCACTGATTCGATCAATTCCAAGCCTAAATTCTAGTTTTCTTTTTCAATCTGAGACCTTAGCAGTTAGCAGTGTGCCCTAGATGTCGGCACCTCAAAATCTACTTTTCCCTTACGAAATTTGGCATTAGAAGCTTTACAAAAGATCTGGCAGTGATTGAATTTCTATTGAAGGTATGATTGCAGCCAATCTTTGTTGAATCTCTTGCATTCCATCCTTTGATTCATCCATAGAAGCTTTTACCGTGTTTGACTCTTATTGGAAGATCCACCGTAGCCCTCGTTTGGTGAAGTTAATGATTGATTCTCATAAATTGAGCTCAATTTTGCTTGGAGAACCTATCGCAGCAGTAAACTCTCAGATTTGAGTGTTTCAAAGCTTTGAAATAGCTTCAACAGTGATCAATTTTTTCAAGCAAGTGAGAATCGCTGCTTTCTTGGTGATTTTTCCTTGCTTCAAATCAGCTATGCATTGGTTGATTGAATATAGGGAAAATTATCCAAAAGTCCCTAAGTTTGGAGCTCTACACCATGAAGTCCAATTTTATACCATGAGGTCCTCCATGTTTCCAAATTCTTTTGTCAGTTTATTATGTAGGATTTTTGGATTTAGTGGTATAAAATGCTCATGTGAGGGACTTATGGGTATGTAACCCTTGAATATATTGCAGCTATAGTAGTGTTCAGTTGATTCAGTTGATCTCCATTTCTTGTGGCCTAGTGATCAATAATGTTGATTGATCAGTTTGTTCTTGAAACTGAAACTGATTTGAGCTGTGGGTGTACTGCTACTGTGTGTATTTGTTGGAGTATTGTGAAGCTTCTTATGGCACCATGGTTCAGCGAATCAGCCCATACCGAGTTGAATTGGCTGAGTCAACCAGTTATCGGTGGCCTCCTGGACGAGAAATCAGAATGAGTCACAAAAATTTGGTGAGAAGCAAAGAATCAGCTAAGAAGCAACGATCTCAGCCGAGATGAGTTGAGATGATGTGATTCCATTGAATTATTGGTGCTGCTGCAGGTACGCTCAGGCTATTTCTTCTTCTTCTTTTTCTTCTTTGCGAGTCTGATGTTGGGTTGCTGGCGTGCTGCGGTGAAGCACTTCACTCTCTCAAGCACTTCTTCTTCTGACGTTGGGTGCTGTAGTGAAGTGCTTTGTTCTCTTGGCTAGCAATAAAAATGAAAAATGTAGGTAGGGCTTTCTTTCTTTGTTTTGATTTTAAGTTATTTTATGCACTTTCCAAAGAGAGAGAAGAAGAAGTGCTAGAGGATGTGAGATGTATTTTATGATTTTATTAGTATCTTGTGTATTTTACGTTAGTAGGGGTAGTTTAGTCTTTTCTCTAATGTAAGGTTTTATTATTTAATCACTTGTATCTCTTTTTTTATTATTATTGAATGGAATAGCAGCCTTTTCTTTGTTTTCTCTCTCAAAGACTAACAATGAATTTTTGTGAGGAGGTTGAGGCTTAACCTTTGTTTGGAAAGATATGATGGACTGTGTTCACAGTGTAACCTAGGGAAGTTCTTTGACCGACCTTGAGGTTAGCCACGTGAGACGGCTGCTGTAGCTCGAGAGAAAGAGGGAGAGAGAGAGAGAGGCTGGTTAGGGAAGGGGAACAGAGCAGATCGAGATGGGGCAACAGAGGGGGGGTGACTATTGTCGACTTCGTCCCTCAACTCGAGGGTTGTGATTCCGTAGATCACGTATGGAGGGCGCGCACAATTACTGCCAACTACTTTGGTTGTTGGTGATTTTAAATAATCATCAACTCTTGTTCCATTTTGTTTGCGAGCATCTCCTTTTAAGGGGACAGAGAGTATGGAACAATTGGGTGGTCAGCAAAGAGGGCAGGGCGCAGCCAATGGGGGTGCCCTGGACTCTTTGTCACCCTTGCATGCAAGCATGCATGCCACCTTAAGTTGACCTTCTCTCAGTCAAGCTTTGGTTATACAGCCCTAATCACTGATACCAGCGACCTCGAGGTTGCGGTCCTGAACTGTGTCCGAGGTGCATGCATGCAAGGTTTCCAATGCGACAGGTCAATAGCTGTAGTAAGAGAAACGCGTTGCGGCCCCACGTGTCTTAGGACATATTGCCCAAATTGCTATCTCGATTAGGCTAGAGCGAAATGGCGACCTTCTCTCCATCAACCGTGAGGGCATCCCTTCACCTTGACTAGCCTTTGTCCCAACCACCATGCCAATCCCTTGTGTCCTTTGGGGGGCAAGAGTGATCTATCCCTTGCCCGACCTTACGTAGGGGGAGCTGTGGTCGCTCACACTCATTATTATTGGCATCCTCAAAAGGGCATCCCCTTAGAAAGAGGCATCCACCCCTTGGCAGGCGTCCTCGTCGAGCGAGGGTCAACGAGGGGAAACAAATTGTGAAGATCTTCTCACCCCCGTCCTCACTTGGGCTAAGGTCGCGAGTGGGGTGCTTTCCCACAATTTATCTCCTGCCTAGGGGCTAAGGTTATGGGTATCCCTTCATAGGCCACGTGGCCGTGTCCCATTGGTTATCTTATGAGGGAGAATCCCTTCATCAACGGACTGCATCATAATCAAGTCCAAGAAAATGAAAATGCTCAATTCAAGAGGCAAATGGCTACCATTATTGAGAAAGTCAGCACTTCATCTCTCTTAGTGAGATGCTTGAATGGTGGAAACAAGAGAGTGTTTATACAGAGGAATGGTGATTGGGAAGATCTTCTGAATGGTGGAAACAAGAGAAAGTGTTTATCCAAAGGAGTGGTAAGGAAAGATTAGAGATTAGGAGGAAATGAAGAAGTTAAAGAATATTTCCAAGAGTCTGCTTTTGTTGAAAAGCACCAAAATAGAAGCTTTTCAAGGTCTGGGCAGCAGCTACAAAGCACTTCCAGATCTGGACAGATTCATTTTAGCTATCCTAATGTTGGGATTTCATCTTTGGAAAAAGAAGTGAGTTTGGGAGCAGGACAACAGGTGCAGACTAAAAAAGCCTTAGTTCCAGCCCCTAAACAACTTCGAACCACATGTTTTGGTGGTGGGAAACAACCTCAAGGTGAGGCATTTGAGTGCTTCAAGTGTGTTGAAATGGAGTAATGTGACTTGCCAATATATGATGAGGAAGTGGGTGGTTTTGACGAAGATATAAAAGAAGTGGAAGAAATGGAAGATCAATCTCTAGTAAGGAAATTGGTGATAACTTTGAGGAAGTGCAACCCATGTATGACCAACCTTTGAGTGAGGAGCTTGATGAAGAATTAGAAGATGATTGGTTGTGAGAATACATGTTGCTGCCCAAGAAGGAAAAATTGACATCAAAGTCTCCAACAACTTCTCTATTTGCCTCCAAAAGCTTCAATCAAGAAACCCAAGAGAGTTGCTTCAAATTTGCTTTAAATTCTCCAAAAACAGTGGCTGGAAATGGGAGTTTTGGTGCTGTCTGTGACTTGTTATGGTCAAATGTGGATGGTTTTGAAGAAGAACAACCCATTTATGATGAATCTAGTGAATTACTGCCACTCTATGGTCAATCCTTAAGTGAAAAACAAAATGATAACACTAAAGAACACGGGGATGAACATTTGAAATCAGCATGGGGGAGATGACTGGCGAAGTCAGTCAAGAGCAAATGGTGGAAGTGTGCCCTGCTCTTTGAGGTTCAGCAGTGAAAGAAGATGGTGGTATTGAAGTAGTAACGATTGAAAATCATGAAGAAAAAATCATAAAAGAAAACAATGAAGAGGCATCAATAAAAGATGCAACATTTGTGAAGATTGAAGATTATTAATGTTTACAACAGGGCTAAAGTCTTCAAGACACAAGATGGGTTATTTGATTCGCTGATTATGATTGCTATTGTATTTGAAGTTAAAACTTGAGGGCAAGTTTCTTTAAAGAGGGAAAGTATGATGCGGCCTCTTTACTGAAGTTATCGCTGAAGCTACTGTTAGTGTATTATGTTTAGTGTTGCTGTCTTTTAATACATGTAACAGCTTGGTAGCTTTAATTTCTCACATTTGTAGTTAGTTAAAACTTAAAATTTTGTTAGACGTCTATTGATACTAGTATAAGAGAGTTGGAGAGCCAGTTTTTGGGTGATCTATACTATAACAGAGCATTTTCCCTCTGTTATTGCTGTATTCTATATTTTCCAGCATTATTCTTTAATTCTAATGCAATTCCTCTTTGATTCTTGTTGATTTGAAAATTGAATCACATCATCAGGACACAAGCCCCTACTGCTATGGGGAGCACCTGAAGATAATGGAGCTCCACTACACTTGTACAACACCAAAAGAGCATGGAGCTCCACTACACTTGTTATTTCTTGTTATAAGAGGACTGTTGTAGAGAAATTAAGAAAAAGGAGTGTATTAAAATGTTAATGTTTTCATAGCTTATGGAGTTTTATTTTTTGGTTAGTTTTTATTTAGGCAAGATTTGAATCTAGCAGTTCTCTATTACTCTATTAGTAATCCGAAAGCTAGGAGGGACTTAATAGCTGGAACACACAGAACTTTTGTCTTAACAATTGAACACAAGTTTGCAGTTGTATGGGTATGGGATGCTTTAGGTTTTAACCTAGGTCTTGTTTTAGATGCAGTTCGTAATACGTAGGGTCTGTTCCTAGATCTCCAAACACATGTATAACCAAGAGGATTATTATCTGTTAACTTTTACATTATCACATTTCTATAATGAATAACATGTCTGAGTACTCATATCCATGTTCCCATATCCTGAGATGTAATGCTCAGACACATACTAGTATACCACATCATATTCTTGTACCCATGTAACGAAGTTGATGGGAATCAGGATGGCCCACAGGAGATAGTCCACGAGCCACGCGCATTCAAGGCCTATGTTAGTGGGAGCCGTAGGGTTTAGCTTAATAATTTAGGGTTTCTTTTTGTTATTTTATTTCTTTTATTAGCTTGTTTCCTTATTGTATTTGTTTCATTTTTATGGTCATGGTTGTTGCCTATATATAGGCCTATAACCTTATTCTTTGAAGTAGATTTTGATGAATATTGTTAATTGAGAATTCTTCTTCTCTTCCTCTTTTCTTCTCTCTTATCTCTTTTCTCCTTCTCTTCTTATACTCTCTCTCTTTCTTCTCTCCCTAAGTTCTGCATCAGAAGTCTTAAAACTAGAAGTTCCTAAGTAGAGTTTTATCCTATAAACATTTTCAATTACCTAATAATAAATTGAAATTGGATAAAATTAATGATGCAGTATCATTACATAATTTATGACAAACTTTTTGTGTGTGCATGCCTATTCCTCAAAATGTTGCTTAAACTCTTTTTATTTCAAATGAGTTTTTTTTTTAATTAAAATTCTTCCTTCTTTTGACATGAATATAAAAAGAATATAAATTAATGACATTGTCCAAGCATCCATTATAATTTGATGGTTAGAGCTTTATATTCATTTATTATTTTGTTCAGTTGATATAATTAGCCTTTACTTTTATATAGTTTTGTTGAAATATGTATAGCTTTACAGGTTATTTTAGTTTAGTGGTACATTAAGAGTCATTGTTTGCTTAAGGAGAGCCAATTGAAATGGTTTTCCAATGCAAAGAAGACATGTTAATGAGAAGGAGAACCCTAGCACAGGTGAAAGGGTATATACGAGGACAAGTATATGACTAAAGAGTACTTGGAGAGACATAAAAGAATAGAGAATTGAGGATTTCCAAACAAAGAAAGAGGTGACTTTAAATAAGAATGTGCGTGGAATCTGATCAGCCATCTTCAAGATAGTCAAACTATTACTTGCATGATGATGCATATAATTTTTAATTTAGAATTTTAGTTTGAAGATAATAAAAGTATAGTCTAACGGCCAGACAGAACAATCTAGTCAGATTCACTTTCAGTCTTGAACATCTAACTCTCTAAGTAAGATTTATTGATTGGATGATCTACATTTACGCCTTTAAGCTCCTACACTTGATTTCCGCATCAAAACTGTACAGTCGACTACTAAATACTAACTTCCCTTTTCACTTCTTTTTGATTTGTGGGTGGGGGATAAGTGCGAATTTTAAACTTCTTCTCATGTTTAAACTATCTTGTGTTACAAGATTAATTTTTTTTTTTTCATGGATTTTATACAGTTCAAATGTTGTAAAGACCTATTCTATTTTCTCTGATAGGTGAGATTGTGAAATACCTTTTTCAGCATTATGGTAAAGGACGGAGTCCCTCAATTGGGCTCTTGGAAAGGTATTGTACCTCCTAAAATTGTCTTGTTGGTTATAGAACTCATATTTCAAAGCATATTTAGACATTAATATGTGATAACATCACCAGAATAATTTACATTAAATAATGTAACAGTAGTTATGCAAGTCATAGATTGCCAAACATATTTGATGCATTAGCAATCAGTAGATTATTCTGATATTATTATTAACATAAAAATCCTGGCAGGTCAACATCCCCCTTACACTGACATTGGCACTATATCTGGATCTGCCCTCTTCATTGTAATTATCATCCCCATTAGAAGTATGATGGCAATCACCTTCCTGAGCCCATACCCATATCTATAGGTGTCACATTGTTGCATTAAAAGAAATAAATCTCTCTCTCTCTCTCATATTGGTTATCACTAAAGTCATACAAACATCTCAAGCTATTTCAGGATGTTGGCGACCTTTTTCTTCATCCAACTCTTAACAGCCATATGGACATACGGTCCCTTATCTCCTCTTCATTCTCAAGATACTTGACCGTTGTGTTATGAGATGTAGTTCTCACAATAACAACTGCTGTTTGCACTACCTAGAATCTGGTGGCAGTGGCACATTAAGAACCTGGACATTAACCTCCCAGCTAGGTCCCTTGTAGTCCATGTATTCTTGGAATTAACAAACCTACACAAGGTAAGGGATGCAGAATGCTAGGAGTGTAAATCGGTCTAAACTGAACTGAGAGTTGGAACCAACGAAAAAGAAACTTACATTTATATCCTTGGATAAATTGAAATATTTACAATGACTTTCACACTGTTTACAGACTCTCTCTCCCTAATTGGATACTCAAACTCTATTCTCACACTTGATGCTTACATTCGATGCCCCAAATGACCGGCCTTACCATCTTATATAGACCAAAGGCGGACTTGATCCATGGACTTCAGACCTCTTCAAACAAAAGATAAAGTCTAGAATTAATAGATAACCTAATTTAAGGACACAAGTACAAGTCCTATCTTACTATAAAGGTGATCACCTTTAATAAGGCTGACAAACCTTTTACAAATTTTACTTTTTACAAAATACATAGCCACTTGCATGGCTTAGTACATAACATTTATGATTTGCTTCTATTAATTCTTTTTGCTTGCTAATGGTTAGTATAAGAAAAACAAAATTAAAAATAGAGGAGATGATGTTGTGAAATTTGTTGCTGTTCTCTCTCCAAACAAGTTTAATTGCTGCTTGTTAGACAGTAAAGGTTGTTCTCTATGATTGGATCATGAAGAAATAAAAAGAAAGAAGGAATAATGGGTGAAGAAAATGAAGAGCGAGAGAGAGAGAGAGAGAGAGAGAGAGAGAGAGAGAGAAATTATGATGCTGCCTTTGTTCATCGCTGGCTGGGGTACTAGAATAAGAAGGGTAGGACGCCCTTGGTGTCATTGTTCACTGTTCTTTCATGATCAAAGAAAGGATGAGAGAGAAATGTTGCTCCCACAATCATCAGAACTGTTATCTTCACCATCTAATGCAGTGTAACTGTCATCTTCCCTCGTTTACTGCTGCCGCTGGTAGCTGTGGCCTGATGCTTCTGCTGCTATTGCTTACCAGAGTTTCATTGTCGCCAGCAAGACTACCTCATATTGATTTTGTTTTTCTGTTCTCGTGTGTACCTGAAAGAGAGAAGAAATTAAATAAAAAAAAAAGAAGTCAAGGGACTATTTGGATGTAGCAGAATAGGGAAAAAATAGTTTTGTTGTAAAAGGAAAGGGGATTCTTTTGCTAAAAAAAGAGGAAAAAAGAGGTTTCTCATGGGCAAAAAAGACCTTTTCCTGTTGCTAGGCCTGGTGTGGGAGTTTGTTAGCTCACCATTGAGCCCAAAGCAAGTAACTCACTTGACTTTATGTGACTTGGCCCTTCAGTTTTTGGGTTAAAGTGTTTGGGGTGATGCGTTTCTTGCGCAATTCTCTTTTAGGCCACACATTTTCTGCTTATTTCACCTATGGTTCGTTGATGTGGACACTAGCTCTGTGATCCTGTGTAGGTTTCCTTTCAATTGATTGGCTAATTTTTTTTATGTAAGTGAGCCCATGATTTTTTCTTTCATGTGATATCCATTATAAGAGGGAGTAGCCTTTTCTTAGAGAAGTGGTCTTTTTCTAGTTACAGTGCAGGAAAAGTGTGGTGAGTGTTCTTTGTATTGCAAATTGATGGGAAATCAATTCAGCTGGTCATGTTGGAGAATGGAGTAGAACTAGTATAATACTGTGAGAGAGATACATTTGCTGCTTATAAAAAAAAATACTGTGAGAGAGATACATTTAATTATTACTTTTGACTCGGAATCTTCTATTAGGATTAATCAAATATTTGATTTGATTATGATATATTTGATTAGATAACATGAGATTATCTTTACTCGTTTGAATTTTTATGATCTTTGTATAAACCCCCTCAAGGCTTCAATGTATGAACAAGTTGGAATTGACTAAAACCCTTTGTATTTATTTCTTGATTTCCAACTATTATAAAGGTAGGTCATAGGTGCATTGGGGTGTTAAAATTGAACAATGTGATTCTGCATAGTACTTTTGGCAACACAATAGATGGGACACTGCACAATAAATTGACCATCACCATCTCCAAGTTCATGGAAAACTCTTAGAGCTTAGAGTTTTATGTTCTTTTATTGATACATTTATTTCCTGGGAGATTCCAGCATGGACTATGTTTGCATTATGAAGCACCATGATTGCAATAAATGGTAGTTTGATAGGTAGTCCAGTAAATTTTCAATTTTGATACCATTCTAATCGCAGGACATTTCTTTGCTGAACATTAAAAATTGCATTTTGGAAAATTTTCTTTCAAATCAAAATACACCTCCATGGAAGATAACTAAAATGTCTCTCTTACTTCTTTTCATTCTTTGATTATGCTTAAAAGATTTTGTAGTTTTCTTAGTTTTTCATATTAGAAAGAAGTAATTTAATTGCATGATTTTTACATTTGATGTGGCCCAAGATAGAGGAAAATGACTAATAAAAGATTAATGTTCTCTATCTCTAAATGATTGAGAATTCAAAATAGAACTTGGGTAGCTGCATTTAGTCCTTGAATCCTCTTAAGCGAACCTATGTAGTTGCTCAGTCCTCTTAAGGTGGCAAACTTCTGTTGGGAAAACAAGATGGTATGCTTTTAAGGGCTTATTTATACTCATTAGGTTTTCATAATGTATATACAATACTTCTGCATTTAAAATAAATGAAGTCCTAATACAATCATATTATCTCTTGTATTTGCATTTTACCTTTCACATCAACTCAATTGATTATAATTCTTTCTCTTCCTAATAGATTGATTCATATTAAATTAGAAATTGAAGTTTACAGTACCAATATCAAGTCAGAAACATTTACATTTAAAAGGGGAAAAAATTAAAGGAAAAAAGAGACCTATGAATAGGATTTCTACCATTTTTAACATCTACTTTCTTTTAGCATATCATGTGAAGCATAGTGTTTTTTTTTTTTTTTTTTAACACCCTTTGAATTGGCTTTTGTTTTATTTTATTTTTCATCATGAGTAGAATGTTAACATCATAAAGTAAATCTGATGAGTGATTTAGTAATGGTGAGTTCTTATTTGTCCTTAGAATATCCTTTTCTTATATGGATTTTTGAGGGATCCATCGAATAAATTTTGACTTAAAAGGGTTTTCTCTTAATGAAGCCAAAATGAGGAGTTTTAGATACTAAGCACTTAATTATTGTCTCTCCTCGTTTTTGCTTTGAGATTTAAATCCTTTTTTGTTGTACAAACTCTACTAGGCTCCCCTATAACACATTTGCACATCAAGTGACCTTTAGCAAGCTACTTTTATGAAAACCCAAAGCAATGAAGCCAGAGTTTTAGATACTTGGCGCATAATTATTGTCGCTCCTCATTTTTACTTTGTTTCCAACGTTATGGTATTTACGTATTGGCCCCTTCGAAAAATAATAATTTCCCCCTAAACTCTTGACATATATTCTATAAGCCAATGACCTATGTTACACGGACTCTTTGCTTCACCTCGAAGTACCCGCACCCGATACTTGGACAAGGATAGGGGTACTCTAACCAGATACTTCAAAATAGTGGAAAATCTTTGAAAAATAGATGAATCTGACACTCGGACATGTACCCGCACTCGATACTTGTACACGAGTTCATGTAACATAGAGCCAATCTAAGAAAATGATATATTCACTTCGTCCTCTCAATTAAAATAATTTAGATTCATTCTTGGATATATATATAGTTTGGTTCAAGCGCACACCAGTGCGCATGCGTACTAGTGCAATATGTACCGTTGGATGGATCCAACGGTGTGCCGTTCATCTCGTCATTTCTCGCACGTCAGGCGCATTAAATGCCGTGTACGGTAAAGTCAATCACTCAATAAATTTAGTTAAAAAAATAATTTTCTAAATAAAAAATTAAAAAGGAAGGAGGAAAGTGTAAAAACAGTAAAGCTGCGTGTTCCCTTGTATGTTTGGAAGATTCTCAATCACGCATCACTTACCTACGGCACTTCTTTTATTTTTGTTTTTTTTATTATTTTTTTTCCACGATACTCTTTCATAAATAAATAAATGAAATTTGACTCTTTGGGAAAATAATTAAATAAATAAAATGAGTGCCGCAGGTAAGTAATGCGGGATTGAGAATCTTCCAAACATACAAGGGAGGCCTGCAGGTTAAATGCTTTTTCAAACATGCAAGTATTGCCTGCAGGTTTACTTTGTTCCAAACACGCTGGGTACTTATGCAGCTTTACTGTTTTTACACTTTCTTCCTTCCTTTTTAATTTTTTATTCAGAAATTTTTATTTTTAACTAAATTTATTGAGTGACTGACTTTACTGTACACGGCATTTAATGTGCTTGGCGTGCGAGGAATGACGAGATGAATGGCACACCGTTGGATCCATCCAACGGCGCATACTGCACTAATGCGCATGTGCATTGGTGCGCGCTTGAACCAAACACATATATAATATAATAATAATAATAATAATAATAATGAGAAATGATCCATTAAGGTCCGGACCTTAAGCTTAATTTAAGGTCCACTTTTCACTGGGATATGTTTTTTGAAAAACCGATTGTTGGATTAGATAATCTTCTTGTGTATGTCATGTCTGCCAAAAATCACAGTGATCCAACGGTCGATTTTCAAAATAGAGACAGTTAAACAAATGTTACAACATCCAACGGTAAATATTGTTAGAGTACTATTGTATTTTGAAAACCGATTGTCAGATCACTGTGATTTTTGACAGGCATAACATACATAAGAAGATTATCTAATCCAATGGTCGGTTTTTCAAAATACAAACCATCGGCTATTTGAGAAATGGTGAGTGGACCCTTAAATTAATTTAAGGTCCGGACCTTAATGGATCAAGTCTGATAATATAATTATCTATATATGCTTGCTTGTGTGTGTGCATTAACATGTGAACAACCCTCGAATGTTAAGCTACAAAACTTAAACAACACAACTTAAGTCTTTCAGCATCAATACATTCTAAATTATCAATAATGAATAAAGTAGCAACCTAATATTTTTATAGTAGTTCCCTCATATCTCAAAAGAAAATCAAGGTTACACAATTCTAAGATTCCAAATGGCTGCGGGCATGTATCTGGCATGCCAACCACAGATAAGGAGTGTCCCATATGTATTTAGGCTTTTAATATATATATTTAGCCTTTTAATTTATATAAATTTTTTTACCTTCTTTTATCATACTTTCATATTCTTCTTTCTCCCCTCTTGTTTTGTTTTTATCTAATTGAATCATCTTGCATCATGCAGCACTTTGTTCACAGGATGGATGCCGACTATTCTTCGAGCTGGTAGAGGAATGACATTATGGGAAAAGGCCAGACTAGACCCACCACCTAAGAAGTTGGAACTTTTCTCATATGAAAACAATCCAGTAAGACTATGGTCTTGCATTCCCTACACTTTTCTTTTCTTCTTTTCCATAAATGGACTACATTTGAGGAGACAAAAGGAGTCAAGAAGCTCCCTAAGAAAAGAATGTGTTATTTTAGATGAAAAGAATTGTATTTCACATATCAATATTGAACCAAGGTACACATATATATATACAAAGTAAAGAAACTATCTAAGGAAACTAAACAATTAGGAAACCTAAACTTAAGCCTAGAATAATGCTAATTAAGAAGATAATATACATATATATATTCTGTAACAGAATGCTTAGATGGAAGCAACAAAAAACAAAGCAGTCAATAAACATTGGGTGCCTCAAAACTTAAGTTTGAATAAGAAAATCCAATAGTCATAGGGTGACCCTCATCTGATTCCTCTGTACTTGGGAGCTAGAACCAATTAAACAGATGATGTCTGTCTTTATCAGCTACTGCATGATTTCTTGAGATCCCTCGCTCTAAAATACAAACATTCCTCTTTCCAAAGCTCTTGAAAGTTAAGTAGAAAGCTCCAAAGCTGATATTTTCCTTTGGACTAAATGCCTTAATGTCCCAGCTTAAGAAAACCATAGCAATGCAACCATGAGAAATCCTAAAAAGCCCAAACCAGGAGCATACAGACCCCTGAAAAAGTTAGCATTGCATTTTGGGCAAAGTGATAGTTTATTGATTCCTCAGTAGCATTGAGATGTTATTTCATAGTACGATACAAGTTTCATAGCAGCCACGACTTATCATCGCTCACAAATATTGTATTGAGTAGATGATCAATTTAAATATGTTATGGACTTATGGTTTAGATCCTGAACTCATGGCCATCATCATTTATTGACGGCCTAAATATTAGTATACAAATTAGAGTGGATTTAATTTTGGATGTGTGCTAATTATAGATCTATGCACTGAAGATATAAGCTGTTGATAAGAACAGTCCACACTTTGGCATGTATGAAGGATGCAGATCAATGACCAGTGTCAACCCAATAGTCACATGCATGGCTTTTGGCACAATGCATAGGAAGGAAATCGTATAAACTGGTTTAAGAAACTTGCAGAACTATTTGATGTTTAGACATCCTATGGAAAAAGGTTATTCCATTGTTTTTGCATATCATCTGAATTCATTTTGCATTTCCTTGATTATCCAATGAATCTTTTTCTTCAGGATCATTTTTAGGATTCCATGAAATGTCAATTCAGTTTGTGGCTTTGTGCTATTATAGGTTTTGATCACCTATCTGTAATGGCTTCATTTTGGGGATGAATTTGCTCCTTCGAAAGCTATGGAAATCCAAACAAAATAATTTATCGTCCATGGAAATCCAGACTACGGCAATTGTTGACTCTTTATAGTTTGAAGTTTATTTTTTCTTTTTGGCCATGTGTTATTGGATATTGCAAAATTGTAATCAAACGTATCTTGTGAGACAGTCAGGTTCTCTACTAGGGCTCAAGTTTGACTCGTGGCCTTCTTATCTAGCCCATGCCTACATATATGTTTTTGTCGTACCAAACCAAGGCACCTATAGACCAAATAGCTGCAATAACTCCATTTGTGCACAATTGTGCTTTCATCCATCCATGAATTGTCTACCATGAAATTATTCATCAAGTTACTTAGTTTGCGAAAAAGTCCTACAATGGATGTATAATAGGGCAATAATTAAGATTCTCGGATAACATAAAATTGTTCTCTGCACTTGCTGTAATCTCTCAGTATCTTACATCACACAGTTCTTTCATTTTTTGTGTGTATTATATAATATGTCTCTCTGTTTATCTTTGCCACCTTTGGCCCTTTTTTCTAGTATGCCAGGATTGTGCGTGAGGCACTTTGTGAATTGGAACTTCCTTACGTCCTTCAAAATGTGGGAGAAGGGTCTCCGCGAATGAAGTTACTTATTGAGGCATCTGGGTCGAAAGAGGTTAGCTTTTGACGACATTGAGACAATCCATCAGCTTTTAGCCAAATTTGGTCATTTTAGATTAATCGAAATGAATTCCTTATATTTTCAACAAAAAGATGTGTTATGTGTGTTTGTGTATGGTCAGTATTGCTTTACCATTGGTAATTTTTGCAATATCTGTGCTGCCTCCAACAGGCCACTGATACTATAAGGCTTTTTCACTCAAATTAGCTGGCAATACCCTCTTCTTTTTTTTTTTTTTTTTTTTTTTTGCATGCCCTATCAGGAGCATAACACAATAAGGTTAAAGGTTTGTTTTATTTTACAGGTGCCTTACATTATTGATCCCAATACTGGATCTCAAATTCGTGACTACAAGAAGATCTTGTCATATTTATTTCAGATGTATTCCGTGGCCACTATATAGTGACAATATATGTCATTTAATGCTCACAAGCTTGTGAATACCTGTGTGCGTGCTATAAGACAATCTACAGGAGGATGGCGATGGAAAATCCTCACTTAGTATTGGACTGTGAGTATGCTTGTCCATTCTAGCATTCCGTTGGTTTGGGACTTATAGAATAGGGCCAGATTATGTATTTTCAAATTATTTTGATGTTAGGTCACGATGAATTTTCTTGTAATATTTGTTTATCAATATGCTTTATGAATCCCATTTGATTTGATTTCTTTCAGCATAGTGAGAGTGCAAGAGTATCTTGTGTGATGGTCTAACAACATGAGAATGCTTTGGATAAACATGAATTTGGATGTGCATTATACAATCCGTTCTTGTCTGTTAGGTTTCCTTCGAATTTTCTAGTGAATCAATGTGGGATGAATGTAGGCTTTGTTTTGTGTGTGTGTATATATATATATATATATATATATATATATATATATATATATATAGAGAGAGAGAGAGAGAGAGAGAGAGAGAGTTCCGTTCCTGTGAGGATTGACTTGTACGAGGACTTGGCCTTTTGGCCAATGTAAAATGAGTATTTTGAAAAACTGATTGTTGGATTTAATATTCTTCCTATGTATGACAGGCATGCCAAAAATTACAGAGATTGGACCACTGGTTTCTTAAATACAGACTGTGAAAAATTAAATATCTATATAATGCTTAACAGTCTGTATTTCAGAAACCGGTGGTCTGATCACCGTGATTTTGTCTATCATACATACGAAGAATATTAAATCTAAACGGTCGGTTTTTCAAAATACCCATTTTACATTAGCCAAAAGACTAAGTCCTCATATAAGGAAGTCCTCACACGAACATGACTCGTGTGAGTGTGTGTGTGCGTGAAATGATTCTGTCAGCATTTGCGGCTTTAATAAAGTTAGCAAATGCTCCATGACCGTTAGATCTCGGTCATGAAGTGAGATCTAATGGCCATGGAGTGTTTGCTAATTTTATTAAAGTCAGTGTTTGCTGACAGGACCATTACCTATATATGTGTGTGTGTGTGGACGTGCGTGATTTCTTTTTCTTCTTTTTTATTTATTTTTATAAGCAATAAACTTTATAAAAAGAGGAACAAGACAAGTTGTCTGTCTTAAAATTTTATAAAGAAGAAAAAGACCGCTCATGACACAAAGTTATCGCTAACAGCAAACAAAGGCACTCTCCCCAAATAGAAAGCCAAAAAATGAATCATATCTCAAGTCCATCAACACTAGGAAATCTATCTTAAAAAATTCTAGCATACCTCTTTAGTCAAATCACAAAACAAAAAAAAAAAAAAAACAAAAAAGGCCTACGTTGCACATCTCTACAAAATGTTACTTTCTTAGAAGGGACAAGAACCCTAAAGTCGATTTCCAATATATCTGAAGAAAAATAAAGGAACAACCCAACAAATCTCCACAAGCTGAAACAAATTGTTCTATACAATTCTAGCAATAGGGCAATGTAAAAACAAGCGATCAACACTCTCACCATCTCTACAACTTATAACATACCATTGAAGAGAAAGATACATAGTAGGCATCTTCCTCTAAAGCAAGTTATTGGTATTGATTTTATGATGCACCACTGACCAAGTAAATACCTTTACTTTAAAGGGCATTTTAGCTTTCAAATAAATTTAGAGGGATCAAAATAGGATAAAAAAAGAATCAATCACTCAAAGCATTTAAATAGAACTTGCAAGAGAAGGAACCCAAAGAATATGATGACCACTTTCTCATATCTTGAACCAAAGGTCTCAAACACACTTCCTTAAGAATGGAGTGGTCATCAACCTCTCTATCATTAAGATTCTTGAAAAAATGGAAATCTCAACTCAATGGAAACAAAGTGAAGCCACAAAACAAGGGGAGTACAGTGAACAAGGGATAAAGAATACAATATAGAAAACAAAGATGCGAAAGTAGACTCACCCATTCACACATCTATGCAGAACCCTTTTTAAAAATAAATAAATAAAATTCCAAGAACACAATATATGATACGAGAGAAAGGAGGTGAACCCTGAGAAATAACTTTTCAACGACAACGTGCAGCAACCCTATTTTTTATATTAGCACCCTTCCATTTTCTTATAACCCATATTTGCTTTTGATTACTTTATGCCAAAGAGAATTGCATTCAAGCGGAAACCTCAATAACCATTTCTCCACTAAATTTGATTTCCTATTAACAATGTTACCCACAACGAGTCCACTTTTCTACTTTTAGCGAGAGACAATATCCCAACTAACCAAGTGTGACTCATTCCCCTCTCCCCAATCTTCATACAAAAACTGTTGTCCCAAGTATTCCCCCTAGAGAGGAGATGAATTGTAACACCCCAACCAAAACGCCTTACAGACCCTCCCGGGCTGGTTGGCACATGTCAAAATGGAGGTACAACTTGTTTTGTTCATCCATATTTTCACATGAGATACAAATAATATAAATATAACAATATGAAATGTCATGTACATACATCGTGTCCCAACTTGTCATATACATAAATACGAATTCAAGATACTAATGCCAACATCCCTAGCAGGTAGGCTAAATAAATAAAAATAAAGGACTCACATTGTGAACAATAATAATATAATACTTACATATATAATGCTTATGCATACTACTCCATATGTTAGTCAACAGCCCCAAGATAGCTATGCTGAGCAACGCATGCAACCCCAAGTCAACCTACAATCTGTTGCATAAAAAGCAGAAGTGAGCCTTGAATCGCTCAATATGAATAGTATAACCTCTACCAATTAATAACAATACAATAATACATGGAATATGTAATAAACTTAGTTTCCAAAATTCCCATAGCATTTGAAAAACATCATATAAAACTATTATAAAGCTTGTGTAGTCTTTCTGTAAAAATTAACATCCATCAATATAAAAAACATGGCACATGCCTCGCATGTGGAATGGTCTCTCACATGTGGGCAATGTCCAAATCTCCAACATATCCTTGTGTGGTATATGTGCCACTTCGTTAGGTCCCTAGCATATCCACCACTTGAATTGAATTGTATTATAGAGCTGTTGATTCAGGCTAATAAATCTTTAACTTAACAGGGCTACTACTATATATTAGAATTCGGAGACCGTAGTTACATCCGTACCTATATCAAAATCAATTAGGGCCATAGGCCCAAACCCCAATGATACAATTTGATCCACACACACACACACACACACATATATATATATACACACACACACATAGAAAAATGTTCTAGTGAGCATATGCGCACTTTAAGCTAAAGTAAGCAAAGAACACAAGTTCATTAATCCATTTCTCAAATTTATAAGATAGTCCAAATAATAAGGCATAGATAGGAATGACAATTTTCATCTCAATTTCAAAACAAAACCTTGATATGCCTTTATATCATTTTTGTAAGTCATTCATATCAAAACATATTCCCAAGTTCAGTAAATACATAGTTTCCGAGAAACTTTTATAATAGCAAACATTTTACAATTACCTTGGTTTTCATTTTATAAACATGCCACACAGTTTAGCAGTCCATAGACAAGTATATTCCATGTATCAATTTAGCACTTTGAAAAGCAATGGAATTCATGAAACATTTATCAATCACATATCATCATCAATAGTACAAAGTTACATATCCCTACCCCAATGCAACAGAGTATTCTAACCCTTTGTGGCTCCACGAGCCTCCCAAATGCAATGCTCAATGCACCCCAATGATAATGATCCTTCCAAGGATCCTCCAACAATTTGATAAATAAGAGAAATGCAAAAGAAATAAAACAGTGCACCAAAATTAATCAAAACACACATTCTGGTTCACTCTTGATCGATCGAGTAGCAACCTCGATCAATCGAAAAAGAACAACCTTTGATCGATTGAAATGATTCCTCAATTGATTGACCAGATCGATTGAAATTGGGTTCAAGCGATCGAGAAAACATCTTGAAGCTTCGATAAGGTTCTGACCCCTTTCTCGATCAATTGGAAAGGATCCTCGATTGATCGAGAACTGGGCAAAAGCACAATCTCGAGCACGAACAACACAACCTTCAATCCAAACCCTTCAATTACAATCCAAAACTCCAAATCTCAAACCCAAACTTCAGATCAACATAATCTAAACTTAAGAACACAAGCCCCATCAAAATCAAAAGATCAAACGACCCAAAACTTATATCTACAAACTTTTTGGCATAAAACCCAAATAAATTCATTTCTTACCATCCAAGCAAAACCACATCAAAACACCCCCAACAAACCCTTAAATCCATTCACAAACATCACACAAACAACCACCAAACACCCTTAACATCCAACATCAAGATCTCCCAATATCTAGCTCTTAAAACCTACAAAATGGGTATGAAAAGGAAAATAAAAAGAAGAGGAAGAAAAAATAAATGACAAAGAGGGGAAGCTTACCTCCATCAGCAAAGGCAATGTTCTAATGAGCTTTTTGGCGTCTACCTCCCATGGCCCCACCTCCCTTTCTCTTTCTTGCTCTCTTAAGGTCTTTCTATCCCTTATGCCGAAAATAGGAAGAAAATAAAGGAGGGGTTGTTTTAAATAAAGGTACATAAATGGCTTTTTTGAAAAGTTTAGTTTAGTGATTTTTTTTTTCAAACAAAACAAAACAATGAAAATCAAACATTTCCCAAAACAAATGTCAAAAATATAAAATATTTTTGGGTGGGTTTAACATATATTGGGTCTAGCAAACTTTTTCTAATGCAATTACCAAATAAGAATTAATGTTCAATTATGTATAGAATGCACAAACAATCAAGCAATCAAATAAATAAAGGAGAATAGAATAGAGGGATCAACACAAGATTTTAACGTGGTTTGGCACTCCTCGTGTACGTCCACACCTTAAGCTCCAAGCTCAAGGATTCTCAATGCACTATCACAAGCTCCTTCAAGGTGGAGAAAACCTTCACACTGCAAAAGAAACAAGCTGTAAAAACCCATATTTTTCATTTCAATATTTTATGTGTTTTAAATGAGGATTTGTATTATTTTAGAAAAAAAAAAACTTTTGTGAAAATGTCCAACATGTCACAAGTTGTTTTAAAACCCAAAACAAGCCTTTCTTTCTTCATTTCTATGGTTGGCCATGTGAGAGAAGAGAGAAGGGAGAGTGAGTTGTGAAGGGAGGAAGTAGGTGCTAGAGTTCGCGTCGGAATCGACAAAGGTAAGCTCCCTTCCACGTTTAGCTTCATCTCTTTTCCCATTTTCTTTTGGTTCTCAAACCCATTTGGGTTATTCTCGGATTTTTGGAAGAATGAGGGTTTGGATTTGAGTTTGGGAAGTGTCATTGGTGTTTGGAATGTTGTTTGGGTTTAGATCTATGGTTTTGTTGAGAGGTTTGGGAAAATTTGACAAAATGATTCATGTTTATGAGCTTATATGAGTTTTATGGGTTTTTAGTTAAGAGGTTTTGGTAGATCTTTGGATTTAATTCTTTGCCTAGTGCAATTTTTGTAGATCTAGTGTCTTTGAGGTTTATTTTTGGTGGATCTAAGGATTGGGGTTGAGATTTGGAGGTTTGATTATGGTTTGTGGAGTTTTGGGTTTGATTCTATGAGTATCTGTTGTAAACTAGTCGACCAGTCGAGTTGATTAGTCAACTAATTTAGCAGCATATTTATAACATGCTTACTGACCTCAAATTAGTCGACTAACCATGAGAATTAGTCGACTAATCGAGTGATTAGTCGACTAAACACAGTCGATTAGTCGACTAATTTAGTTTTGTTCGCAATATTCTTTTGGCTCTAAGTTCTTGATTCGGAGTCCGTTTCGTGTGATCTTTATATGCTCGAAAAGCTTGTGAGACCTAGTTTCGAAATATGGTGGTTGGGTCAAATCAATTCTGAAGAGAGAGATAATTTGGTAATAACATATTTACCCTTTTGTGTACTCGTTGGCTTCTCTAGCGCTTGTTTCCTAAATCACTTGGTTTTTAGTCATGGGATTAGGCATGCATCACCTAATCATGCTTGGGAATATGTTGAGGAAGTATTAAGGAATTTGATTTAGTCTTATGGGGTCGAGTTGCATAGGACAAGGGTTTGAAGTATATTTTTTGTCGTTTTCTTTCAGATCAAGATAGTCCTGAGGACTATGCTTTCACTGGATAGCATTTGCATTGCATGAGGACACTGCTAGGGGCAGACTTTTGCATTGGTTAAGGTAGGATACTCAAACCTCTTTAACATTAATGATATGTGATTTACACTGTATGGGATTGTTTTCAAATGTGGAAAGTTTTATGAAATGATAATGATGCATGGAACATAAATTGTTTAGAAACCTTGGTGTGGTGTGTTTATGATTACATGATGATGGGATATGAATTACTTACTTCATTCTTGTTTTGAATGATGGATGTGTTTATTGGAAATGATGCTTTGAAATATATATATGTCATTCGTATCTATATCCATGCCTGTTTGGCAATGGTTTTATATATGCTGGTATGCATGGTATTTTGGGCACGGTTGGTAGACAGGGAGGTTATATAAGGGCCTATGGTCTTGGGTAGAGCCTTAGTGCGGACCTAAAGTTATAGCCCCATAGTGGCTCAACAATTGACCGTGCAAGATAACTAGTCGGTATCCTCAAGAGGTCAGACCCCGTAGTGGTCGGTTTTGGTTGTCGCTATACTAGAGGCTCATTAGCCTATAACAGCGTCCTGATATAAGTCCCGTGAGCCTGGTGACGGAAATGATTTGGATAACAGTGATTTATGATGACTTTTGAATTGTGTTCATAACTAAATCTAAACCCACACCCTTTATGTATTGTTTGACGGAAATTGGCTTATCAAATACATCTATTATATGTTCCTTGTATCTGTATTATTACTATTAGTTGAGGTTGTATTCCTACTGGGCATTTCTGGGAGGAGTTCGGTAGTAGGGAACTCTCCTCATGTTGCATTGGGTATATCAGTGTTTTGGGTAGTCGTGCATCGTAATATGTAGTCGCATTACAGTTGTCAAAACTTTTGGACAATTGTTATCAGTACTTTACATTCTATATGCTAGGGTTGTTGGCACTTATGATTAATTGTACGGTTGATTATTGTATGTACTACTCAGATTTGGGGACATATGTTATGCACTTTTCATTTCATATTATGTTGATATATTTATTCATTCTGTCCTGAGTATGGAAATATGAATGAGAAGTAGAGGTTGTACCTTTGCCTTGACACGTGACGACCTACCTAGGATGGTCGATGCAATTGTCAGGTTGGGGCGTTACACAAGCTCTTACACCCGGGTTTGAATTGAACATAATCTTCAAGCTTCACAAGGGTGGTACCCAAACCTTTTTCCCACAAGTGATTACAATAGAGATTGTAGTACAATGTTTGTTTCAATACAAACTAATTTGCAAACAATATAGCTCACACTAATAGCTCTCAATGAGTATTAGACTAATCAAAGCTCAAGAGAATAATAGTTGAGAGTATTGAAGGCTTAGAGAGTGTGGAATCCTATCCCAAAATATAGCCACATGTTGAGGATTTGGTGGAAAATACTATGTGAACATTGGATGGAAATTTATCTCTTCATGTATATATATATATATATACTAAGGGATATGGGCAGGATTATACTAACCTTTATATATATATATATACTTACCCTTAGTATATATATATATATATATATAAGGGTTAGACCCTTTTATCTTTCATTTCTTATTCATTTTGAAGATGGAGAGAGTGAGAGAGGGGGGAGTCGTAAAGGAGGTTTGACAGGGACGGGAGATTGGTCACCATAGTGGAGGTAAGCCCCAACTGCTGTTGTTTCTTCTTTTTCATCTTATTGCATTTTTCCTTTATACCTATTTTTCCATATTTTTTGTTTGATTTAAAAGCCATTGGCCAAAAGTGGTGTGTAGGGTTGTTAGAGGGTCCCCTTCTCTCATTTGTGTTGGTGGAAGATGAGTGGAGGTCGTAGTTTTGGATGGTTATAAGTGGAAGTTTTTAAAGTGGATTTTTTGGGTTTTTTGGGTTTTGGGTTGAAAATCATGGTTGATCTCATGATCGGACTGTTTGATTTGCATATTTTTGGTAGATCTAGTGTTTTGGGTGTTGGTATATGGTGGATCTAAGGTTTGGAGTAAAGTTTTTGGGGTTTGGTTGGTGTTTATGAAGTTTGGGTTAAGTTGGGTACTGTTTATAGTTGAACTACTGCTTCCCAAGTGCCTTCTACCAATAGAGGAGGAGGCCGCTATCGAGACATGTCGCATGTCTGGCCTAAGAGCTAGCTCTACAGATAGAGCCTTGGGGTCTTTATCGATAGATAACACACGTCTTCTAACTTCGTTTAGTCATAACTTTTTCATCAAAAGTCCGTTTGGGGAGATCTTTATATGCTTAGAAAGCTTGTGAAGTCTAGTTTCTAAATATGGGGCCTTGTGGTCTGATTCATTGTGAAGAGAGGAATATTTTGGAAATACCATATTTTTCTTTTTTATGTACACTTTGGCTTCTTCGACTTATATATTCCAAATCGTAGGACCTTTGGCTATGAAATTCAATGTGTGTTATCTAGATGTACATAGAATTATGCCATAGAAGTTATAAGGCTTTTGGTTTAGCCATTCTTAGAGTTTTGGTCTCAAACATCGGGTGAGCATTGTTTTGAGGGAACGAGTTGTCGTTATTTTGAAGGTTCATATACCCACTGTACTTTCTTTTGATTTTCCTTTCACATTATTATTCTTTCCTTAGATTTGGAGAGTCCTTGTGAGAACCCTAACATGTGGTTGCATCTTGCATTACATTTGGGGAAGTTCGTGGGAGCCACATGGGTTGGTGATACCATTGCATTGAGGTAAGAATATGTAACATTTTACTAATTAATGATGATATATGTTTTGTAAATGATTTATCAACCACTCTTGTTTCATTGATACGAGAACTTGACACGTGGAATATACTTGTTTATAAACTGTGTACTTGTGTGGCAGATTTATTGAATATATTTTAAGGCATATTGTTGGAACTTTTTTTAAATTGAAACATTTTGGGGATAATATATTTGTTGATTTGGGAACATGCTTTACTGGAAATTGTTTTATGAAAATATTAAAAAGGCATATCACTGTACTATTTATGAAATGATGATGGAAATTACTACTTGTAAATATGCTTTATTTTTTTGAGCTGGTTTATGGATTGAAAAAGCCTATTAATTTCCTCACTGAGCATTCCTTATATACTTGAAAATGAATTCATCGATTGGAAACACACTTGATTTTGTGAACTGTTTTCACTTGGTTATTGAGAAATGGTTTTGAATGGCTGCCGCGATGTGTGGCCGAAGATTTGAGATGTATCTTATGGCTATGGTTATGTTGAGGCTCAATTTGTGTCACATTGGATATTTTAAGTGGCCATGGTCCAAGGTAGAATTTATAAACCCAAACTTTAGTCCGTTGGCTTGGCAATTGGCCGCGTTAGGCAACTGGCCGTTTACCCTTGGAGAAAGGACCCCGTTGTGGTCATTTAAGCTTGGTTGTCCCGGAGGCTTGTTAGCCTTAATCTAATGACTTTGTCATACATTCGCGAGTTGAGTGATGGATGAGATAGCTTTTGTTTATCACTGGAATGACCACACATTTTTTCGATGCTTGATTTGAATACTGATGGTTAGGGTATTGGTAGGTGAGTTGTATCAGCATCTAATAGTTTATGTATTTTAATATGGTATAATTATAAAATTCTCATTGTTTTGTTTCAGTCTATATGCGAGGGATGTTGGCATTGATACTTTGTTTATTTGATATATGTATACAACATTTTGGGATATAATGTATGCATATGGCATTTCATTTTGTTATATTTTCTTTGATCCTTGTATGAATATGTGAATGGGCATTACAGGATGTCACCTCCAGCATGAACGTGTCGGCCTGCTCAAGAAGGTTAGTATGAAGTCAAGTTGGGGAGTTACAGGTTCAAGGTATGTTCAAACGGTGGTAAGCCCCAAAAACCAAGCTATTGTCTCATTCAAATGAGAACCCAAGTTCGAACAGCTAGGGTTGTGCGCAAGTCGGGTGAGAGCGAGTGGAGGGTAAAATCATCAACCAACCTGCCCTTGGCGGGTGGCTAATCCTCCCACCTGCCAACTAACCCTCTTACCTTAATAATTGGCAGATTTGTTGAATATATGGCGGGTTTCAACTGGCTGGTTGGGCGGGTGAAGCATTACTAATTTTATTTAATAGACACCTAAAAACCTTAACAAACTACTTTTCATTGCTCTCACCTTCTTGGACTTCCATTTTTTCCTTCATCACTCGTAAACCACTCAGAGATTAAAAAAAGACCAAAATCTAATTAAACTCCTATCGTGGAGAACAGCGTGAGAGAGAATTGACTCATTGTGTGAAATTGTTATTTTGGGTATGGAGACTAATTGATCTAGGGCTAAATTGGAATAGGGGTATTTTAGGAAGTTTGTGGAATTTAGTTATCAAAATTAGGGGTTTAGATATTACTGGGTTTAGAGACTAACTAATGGGATTGCAATATCCCCTCCCATCCATATTTTCCTTCCATCCTTATTCAGGGAATCGATGTACTGCATTGTCGAACTCGATAACTCTTTTCCCTGAACATCAAAATATATAACACTAGAATAACGCCTAACCCTATCAACTAATGCCTTACCAACTTTAATTGCCAAAAATCAAAAGGAAAGAAAATTCTGCTATTGGCTGAGCATGTGTTCCAAAAAAATTGTCTTCGAAGAGTGAGGCCAGACAACATTGTTTACACCCCATTCTATATTCATCAACTTTTGAATTCTTTATATTAAGGGCCTAATTGCATTAACTGTCTAAAATCATTTTTGAAAAATTATTTTTATATTTGCATTAATTTTTAGAGAATTATATTCAAATCATATCTTCACATATATAAATTTTTATACTAAAGTAATTATGGCAAAAGTTGGGAGTCCTAACTTTTGCCACAATCACCTCTAGTATCAAAATTTTGCCAACCATCCTATAATCCATTAAATCGTCTAGAATTGATTATCATTCCATCTGTAAGAAAAGCTAATGCAAACATTCCCTATTTGGTATTGCAATAAAAATTGGGAAAAAAATATATTTATAATTGAAGTCCAGGGTAATCTAACTGATTTAGAATTTCAATACATATCATAAAAAGGTTGATATGCAATTAGTGAAAAATTTTCAATTGATTTCAATTTTTGCTATTGTCAGCTCAATTTTTGGAATTTTGCTTTTTCATGCCAATTTTTGCTATTTTCAATCTTCAATTGATTTCAATTTTTGCTATTGCTAGCTCATTTTTTGCTATGCAAATTTTTGGAATTTTGCTATTTCATGCCAAATCACTTGTAATTGCCACTCCTTCTAGGTACGATTGATTTGACTGTTTCAATCAATTGCAATTTTGCCTTCACTCTGTGCCTTTCTCTCTTCTTGTTGTGGTAAAAGAGAGGATTCACATATTGCAATTTTCAATTGTAACTGCAATTGCTGCTATTTCCACTCCAATTTTTGCCAATTCTGCTCCTTCCAATTCAAATTTTGCAATTTGTTTGCTATTTTATGCAAATTTTTGGAATTTTGCTATTTCATGCTAATTTTTGCTATTTCATGCCAAATCGTTTGTAATTGCCACTCCTTCCAGGTATGATTGATTTGACTGTTTCAATCAATTTCAATTTTGCCTTCACTCTGTGTCTTTCTCTCTTCTTGTTATGATAAAAGAGAGGATTCACATATTACAATTTCCAATTGTAATTGCAATTGCTACTATTTTCACTCCATTTTTTGCAATTTATGCTCCTACCAATCCAAATTTTGCAATTTGTGCTCTTTCCAATCAAATTGTAATCAGTGTGTCTTGTGATTTTTACTCTTTCAAATTTCTATATGGTCGGTACTATTGCAATCGATTGGCGGACCGATAAAGAAAAATAAAAGAACAGAGGAGTGCATGAGACAAAGAAAAATAAGATAATAGAGGAGTGCGTGAGACCAACGGGTGACTTTATGCAAAAATCCCCCTGAAATTTTCCACGGTATGAAGCCCTTCATAGTAGAGAGAGAAAATATTTTGCACAGTACGGTAGTTTGTAATTTAAACTTTAAAGGGCTTCCTACTATCGAAAAATATAGATAAAACACTATGGATGCAAAACCCTAGCAAACTTATATGGTTAAGTGGTCGCAGTAAATTGTACTCAGTAATTTTGTACTTTTGCTATTTATAAACCCATAAAAGATGACACATTTTGACTAACTCACCGAGTGTTTTCAAAAAGGGTCACATTTTCAAATATTTGACATTTTTTTACACTGGATCACAAAATAGTCCAATTGTACTGATACAATCTCTCTCCTAACCAGGAATGTCTTGAAAAATTAAAATTTTGAGAAGATCTGACCATAACTCATGCACATACAGCAGCCACAGCAAGATGATCACGCCTGCTCTCAATGAACTTTTGCCGAAATTGCTCGAATTTGCCATCCTTAATTGCTTCTCTTATTGAGCGGAAGAAGCCCAGAAAATGGTGTGTATTGTGTCTGCAATATCAATGACACGATTGCAGGTAAATATGTAGAAGTAATCGTAATAGCAGCAGTAATAACAATAAAATTATTAGTTGTTGGGAGCAACGAAACTCATACATCTCTAGCAGAATCTGAGCCAGCATCTCATGAACATTGAGCAGGTGATTAATATACGCTTTAGTGTGATTCTGACATGTATAGCAGCCACAGCTATCAAGGATTGGTGATGTATCTTTCCTAAGGAAAAAAAAAAAAAAAAAAAACATAAATAGAAATCACGAAATTCTTGTAATGAGCATTTCGTAAATCTCTTTTGTGACAAACAACAAGTGAATGGAAAAAGAATTATATTAACATGGAAAGAAAACTTAATCCACATCAACTTCCACATGATAATTATATAAACAGATAAATCTATATATATATTACTCTATATATATATATAAAAGAACATATAATTTGTTAACTATTTGTAAGAACTTCAATAAAATGTACTGCTATGAACTGTGGGTTCAGAACTTATTAAATCAGCCAAGAGAAATAGTTCTGATGCATGGAGGACTTCCGAAGATGGTAAACAGGATGCTCACCAAGCTGGATGGAACAGCCAAACAATTTGTCACAGAGCCTTTGACATCCATTCAAGATATACTGGCAATTTATTTCTATTTTTTTTTTTTTCTTTTTCCTTTCCTTTTTGTCCTTCTATTTTTTTTAAAACTTCTGCACATTTAAGATATTAGCAAGTAAAAATGATGGCCAATGGAGTTTAGCCACAAAAGAAACAGAGGTCAAAGAGAGCTCCATAGTAATATGAATTTGCAGAAGTGGATGTTGAAATATGCAAGAAAGATCCAGCCCTGCAGTGTTTAAAAACTTCCTACCCAAAAAAATTCAATTATACTTTTTAAAAAGGAATTGAATAAATCGGCAAGAAAAAGAGGTTGCTTGGACCATGTTATTTGTTAATATCATAACCTTAATTGACAATTCTATAGTAAGGACAAACACTAAATAATCCTACTAAAAAAGAAACACTATATTAGAATTATAAAGAGTTGCTTAAAAAAAAACAAAAAAAAAAAAACCCATGCTTTATGATATGGAAGGTTGGGCAATTGGGCAATGAAGAGCATCATTGAAATGAGGAAGTCAAAAATGTGGAATGCATTTATGAGAAGTTGGAAGTAGCATGCAGAGATAAGATGAGATGAGATAAGCAAGGTGGCCATTGATGAGCCAGTAGAAGACGAAGTAGTAAAAGTTAACAGGATGGCTAAGGCTAGAACCATCAAGGAAAGAGAGGTCAGCTCGACCAAGCAAACCAAGAAGGGAGTTCGTGCAGTTGAGGAGGTGGCTACTACAGCTGCCTAAGGCCCCGCTACCGCTTCATCTGCAGCCACAATTGAAGGACCTAGCGCCCTTACTCCTCAAGTCGATAAGGCATGGTATTGATCGAGATGAGTGAGGGAAGGGCAGAGGGGGAGAGAGTGATGGGGTAGATAAAGATGATGGGAGACTTTTTATCCCATCTTTCGAGGTAGTCCTCATTACTTTTACTACTATGGGCTACCTCTTAATGTCTTAAGTTTGTTTATATGATATATTGCACTCGACCATTGTGGGGACAAGCTTGAGCCCTACGCAATCCATTTTCAAACCCCCCCCCCCCCCAAACAAAAAAAATCATGGCCAGGGAGTAACGCCTCAAAGTCATCAAGACTCACTTGATGGGTAGGGCTATGAGCACTCGGGGCTTCTTGGTGTGGTCTTCCATTTTGCACTATGTCCATAAAATCTTGATTCACTATAGGGATGTCAACATAAACTCCCCCTTGTGGCACCCCTAGGTTCAAGGTGTTTACATGAAGCTATTGGTTCCTATTGTGAAGATGTTACAAAGCAACACAACTATTTCCCTCACTACCAAGGACATCAAGTAAATAGTCATGTTAGACTTAACAATCTTGAGCTTCCCAAGTTAGATGTCTCGTGATTTCGTTCAAGTTTTGAGAAAATTAAGTCCATGATAGAATATGTCAACATTAGTGCTGAGGTTTGTTAAGTATACAACATAAAAGCCTAACTTGTTAGGTGGAGGGCCCGTACAGGTATATGAGTATAGCTATATGAAGCTATAACAAGCCTTCTATTTAGGCAATATGGGATAGAGTGGATTATATTCTTCTACATCCCCCCCCACGTGCAAGCTCATATGGGCCTTGTCACGTGGAAAAAATGCTCTGCTATCATGTTAAGTTTCCAACCTAAAAGTTTCCAACCTAAAAGCCTAAACTGTTAAGTGGAGGGTCCATACATGGAAATGAAGCTATCGCAAGCCTTCTATTTAAGCAATGTAGAGTAGAGTGGATTTTATTCTTATTTAGGTCGACTACTAAAACTCGAATATCTCGAAACTGGAGAACTTGAAAAGGGCCCAAACATGGAGGAAATAATGCCAGGATCACATCCAATCAAAGCTGAGGGACATCCCCAAGGGGCTCGACCCAGATAGAGTGATAGGGGAGGAATTGTTGTAATGCAGGTCTTTTTCCCCCTTATTTTGGTTCAACATGTAAAGACTTTTCAATAAATGAAACACCATCTTTTTTTAAAGTTAATCCAATTCTATTGTAGATGGTACATCTTGATCCACATAACATTAATAGGGGGCATTACAATGTCTAACACAAGTTTAAAAAAAAAAAAAAACTTACAGTACCCACTTTCATTGTTTTCCCTAACAACATCAAAGCCATCCCATTTAAGAGAGAAATTGATGGGGCAATCAAGATGCTTCGCATAGACTACACATGGGCCTTAGGGTTTAGTTTAATACTTAGGGTTTCTAATTTTTAGGGTTTTCTTTTTTATTTTAGGTCTCTTGTACTGTTATTAATTAGGGTTTCTTTTATCAGTTGTTTCTATTTCTGGTCATGATTTCAGCCTATATAAAGGCCTCTAAACTCTTATTTTGAGTAGACTTTGATGATTGAATATTGATTAAGTTGATTTGTACAAAAGACCAACGGAAGAAGGAGAAATAATTGAAAAATAAATGAAGAGTTAATGAGAGAGTTGAACTTGTCTCCCTTCTGCATTAACCTCTTATAAATACCTTTTAGCTTAATACTAGAAGATAAAGAAAGACAAATAAATTCCGACATCCTCCTCAAGCTGGTGCGAAGATATCACACATGCCTAGCTTGCTTAGAAAAGTATGGAAAACCCTACTCGCTACTCCTTTAGTAAAAATATCAGCCAACTGTTCTCCTATTTGAAAATAAGGATATCCACGATCGAGACGCGACAAAATCGGCGACTGAGACTTTGAACTATGAATATTGGCTAATGCGAAATAAATAACAATAATCCTCCCATCCATGTACCCTTTCTCCGAAACAATAATCTTTTACTAACCTTTTCCACAAGAAGGTCCCAAAACTCCTTGCTCATAGGATTCCTGACAAGAGAGCCCCAAGTATTTCTTTGGCCACTAATTCATTTCATACCCTAGAAAACTAGTAAATCCTTAAACCCTATTCTTCTCTATATTAATGATAGAACTCTTGTTCATATTTATTCTTGAACCCAAAATTTCAGATAAGAAATTATTGTCTTAATACAATCTAGGTTGAATAGTGATTCTTAAATGGGTGGAAAATAATTGCCACCCTCACCAAATAGCCTTTCAACCTCTTGGAACCATTTTTAGAAATCTCAAAATCAACTCAAAGATATTAGCTACCGCCCATCATCAATATTTCACTTCTTTGCAAAAAGAATGTTTATGTGGGACTAAAATTAATTAAATTGGGTCTTATTTTAAATTGACAACTAATGAAAACAAATATTAATTTTTGTTCAGGAAATAAGACTGTGCAGAAGAGAGAAGAAGAAACATAATTATGTAGGCAAGAAGTTTTAAAATTTCATTCTAATCTGTCAAACTTCCCCGTGGAAATATTTCCTGAAAATATTGAGAAATATTTCCTGAAAATTGTCACATTTCAACAATTAGAAATGTCAATAAGAAAAAGAATTCTTAACATTTTCAACCTCCTTGGAAATGGAAATTCAATTAACCCATGATGGACATTTGGAAATTCAATAACCAGAAGCTAATAACAATAAAATTCCAAACTTCCCAGTGGATTCAGAAACAGAAAATATCTTATCAATTACCTATAAACTGTTGCTCTCAGATTAATCTTTGTGTGGTCACTGCCAATGTCACTCAGCTGAAAATCAGATAAATGTCTCTCAATTCTGTCCAGTGGAAAGGTAAGTGCAAAGCCTCCAAGTGTAAGATGACAAATATACCTGCATAACAGTCACAAAATCATACAAATTTTAGTGAAAATAACTGCAAGGGAGAAGCTCAGAAGACAATATGTCCTGGACTGAGCTACATACGCTGAGTCAAAGAGATCAATGCCTGCAGCAACGCCCTGCAAGACCTCCTCTGTGAGATTAAAAAATAAATTAATTTGCCAACATAATATGTACCCACGTGTAAATATTTCTCTAAATAAACAGTTTACGAATTGAAAACCTATTCCTGAGATGAAATTGCCACATAGCTAAACTAAGTACAGAGTAAGTATGTACAATTGAAGGAGTAAGTATGTATAATTGAAGTTTTACGTCATGGATCTACTGAAAACCCACTGAAAGCAGAGTCAACTTCTAAAAATTACATATCAAACATTAGATTTTGATTCACATTTCAGATTGCCAAAAAACAAATCCTTACAAGGGTGTGTGCAGTGTTCCCAAGGCATAAAAAATAACTCTAAATAATTAAAAAAAAAAAAAAAAGAAAGAAAGAAAGAAAGAAAGGACCAACAACAGCAAGTATTAAAAATGCTAGAGATGATACCTGGAAGTCCAAGCCCACAGATCATGCGCGGCTTTTCCTCTGGTAGGATATCCTGAGCATTGGATAGCAGCATTAAATCTCAGAAATTATCCAGGAAAACATAAAACCATCCATTCCTAAGCATTTATAAAAACAAGATTGGACACTGACACTGTTGAAGACTTAAAATGGTTGAACATAAAGGTTTAAATGTCAATATTCCACTATCAATTTGAAAAAATTCTTATATATAATTCGGTACACCTTATTTAAAGTTGCGTAAGGTGACCTATGTATGAGCAATTGCAAAACAGATTTGAAAAACCGCCCATTGGACTAGATACCCTTCTTATGCATGTCATGCATGCCAATAAAACACAGTGATCCAATAGTTGGTTTTTGAAACTTGTCACTATGAAAAACTGTGACCTTTTGGTTCTTCAAAACGTAACCAGTTTTTCAGTCAGTTTTTTCAAAAACCAGCCATTGGATCACTGTGATTTTTGGCATGCATGACATGCATATAAAGGAAATCTAATTCTGTTGGAAGATGTTTATATTAGAATAAGAGGTTTTATCAATATTTTATTAATCTGAAGGGTATTGATGTAATTTACCTTTTTTTAAGTAATATAAATATTAGTTTCAAGGGAGAGAATAGCACATTCTACCCTCATTATTTTACATTTTCTCTCTCTCTCTCTTCTCTCTCTTCTTCTCACTATTAACCTAGAAATCCAACTTGGTATCAAAGCACGTCAAGATCAGCCCCATCATACTCATCCAACCAGTACAGGTCTATGCTAACGTCAGCCATAGGACTGCTAACATCGGCATGCCAAAATTAGTGTGGCCAAAAAAAAAAAAAAAAAAAAAAAAAACAAAAAACTAGTTTCTAATTTGTCTCTATACGGTGGATTTGCTTGATAAATTTTAAGCTTGCTCCGACAAGATTTGGTAGGTCATTCCATTTTTCCTTTTTTTTTTTTCAGAAAAATAGGGGCATTTTTTTCAAAATCCATGATTGAGGCTGTTTGGAAGCAATTTTTTGCATGGAACTAGACCAGAACATACCGACTTGATGTTTGGGGGTTGGCTTTGAGGAGTCTTAGTTCCTATGACTCGTTTGGATGGAGTTTTTCCCTCCCCAAGACACCAGACTATGCTATTAATGTACTGCCAAGACTGTTTTGGCTTAATACTTGGCTTGTTTTGAAGTTTCTTTTCCTTGTGAAGCTATCCATGATCTACAGCCCTTATTCTTTGTGGTTATTGCTGGTTTAGTGTCCTTTAGTGTTTGTGGAGGGTGTTGGATATTTTGGTAGACACTTATATGATGTCAAATGCAAGTGAGGCCACCCAAACCCAACCCAAGGAGGGTGTTTGTCAAATTGGGAATCACAATTATAATCCTACACTCCAAATCACAACGTCCAAATTAGACGAAAAATTATCAAGTTTGGTCATAATCGGTGATGCTATTTCTAAGAAGTATGGGAAAAATTGGTTATGTGAATGGGAAAATTACTAAACCAACTTTGGAGGATCCTCGGTATCAGAAATGGGATGTGGAGAATTCTACCATTAGATCCTACCCAGCGTTTAAAGTATCGGCCGATACTATACGTATAGGGTGATACGTATTGTTATTGGAAGTGTTAGCCTTATGGCTTCCACCCATATTTGTTAAATGATTTTGATGATAACAAACATTGTGTTTTGATCTCTCATGTGTATATGAATACATTGTTATATTGTACATGATAATATTGTTGTATTACATATGAATATGTTGATATATTGCATATGAATATTTTGATGTTCACTCGTGTTTATTGCCAAACATTTTTGAATGAATGTTTATTGTTTGACAATGTCATATTTGTTACTTGATTAACATTGTCATACTTATTTAATGTTTGTTTGGCTAACCTTATTGATTGATTGACATTATCCTATAGTTCTTGTATATCCATTTTGGTATATGTGTTTATAAGAATATAATAGGATTCAAGTTGTCAATGAAGAAGGCTCAAGCCATCATGAAGCTCGTGTACTACAATGAACCTTATGTGGATATGAATATGTTGTATATTCACTAAGGACCATGAAGAGAGCCATTGCATTGATGCAATCCAAATGAAGCCAAACTCAAGCCTAGCACAAGCCAAGCACAAGTGTTGAAGATCCTTTATGAAGATTTTGCTTTTATTCTTGTGTAAGAGTGCTTATGATTTATATTGTAAATCTCTTTATAGGATGAACTAATTGGCTCAATTGACTATGACTTAAACACCATAGGTTTTAACTTTGGAAAATCACATTTTGGTCAAAAATTGATTTAAACTCAAAGAGGACCTTATGGACTCAAAAGACAAAATGTTTTTGAAATACTGAATTTTTGCTGACGAAAACTTTCAACTTAAAATGGGCATATCTCTCTCATCCGGACTCCGTTTTCGATGATCTTGGCGGCCACGGAAAGCTTGAGAAGTCTAGTTTTTGAATATGTAACTTTCATATAAAAAATTTTTGGGGGTTAGTCGACTAACCCTTGATGATTAGTCGACTAACAGCAGGGCAGTAGCCTGTTTTGGAAAAATAAGTTCATAGTCGACTAACACACCCTTCCTAGTCGACTAACCGTGCCCGGGAACATTTTCAAAGGTATTTTTAAGCCTTATAGTCGACTAATCAAGTGTGCCTAGTCGACTAATCGACCCCCTGCTCAATAACAGCTAGTTTTTAACACTCCAAACAGCTATTTTTTGACCCCCAACGGCCATATATGTTTTGGAACCTATTTATACTCATTCTATGAGTCTTGAATCAACTAATGATCATACACAATCATACTTAAACTTAGTTTTCATCATTCTTGTGTGATTTAATCACTTACAATCGTCATTCTCTCTTGAGCCTTTGAATAGTTCTTAATCTTTGAGAGATATTAGTAAGAGCTTCATTATTGTACATCTTCTACTCATTGAGGAGTTTCTTTATTGTACACATTCTCAATTTCATCTTGTAACTTGTGAGATTTAAGGGTTGAGTGAAACCCTTGTAGGTGAGAATCTACCACCTTGAAAGTAGATTGTGGGTGAGTGTCTTCCACCTTTGAAAGAAGGCAACTTGTAAAGGTTTCTCCACCTTGAAGGAGTGATCCATAGTGGATTGTGGAATCCTCAAGACGGGGCTCTTGAGGCGTGGACGTAGGCGGAGACCGAACCACGTTAAATCTTGTGTTTGAATCTCTCTAACTCTTCTCTTGCATTTCAATTTATATACTTGCTATATATTGTTGAGTTATGATTCTTTCTTGCTCTCTCATTTCCAATTAAATTTGTTAACTTGTTTATATTCCGCTGAATTTAATTGAACCATAATTTTTATTTGGTAATTATTTTGAAAAAGTTTGCATAACCTCTATTCACCCCCCTCTAGAGGTATATACTTGGGCCAACAGGAAGGTCCTGTACGCTTACGGGGTTGAATTGGAGATCACATAGTATCTGCCCCAATCCGATACGTATCAGGGTGTAACGGCCCTGTACACCATTCCGTTACACCACCTGAAAACCCCCAAATCAAAAATGGCAGAGATTCCTGACAAGTCTGGCCAATTTTTTGCTTTTTCTTAAAAACAAAAAAAACACAAAAAATTCTACTCATTTTATACACTGAATCTTGGAATTGAGGAGACTAGAAGAAGAAATCAAAAAAAAAGAAGGAGAGATGGGTCTAACGAGTCACGAGAGAGAACACCGACCTGCATCACCGTCGCCGCCAGCAGTTCACCGCCGGCGACACTGCCGCCGACTAGATCGGGCCTTGCCTTGCCTCCCGTCGCCATCCGGTAACTACGCTAGCCGGTGTTGTCGCCTTGTCGGTGAGTATCCTACTATTGAAGCTGGGCACTATTTATATATATATATATATATAAACACCCCAATTTTGTTTTAATGGCATTAAACGTTTATAAAATAATGGTAGGTCAAAATTGGTGTTAAGAGGGTCAAAATTGATTTATTTCATTTTATATAACTTTTTGGGTCACGTTATCTTTACCGCTTGCTTTACCATTATTTTTACCGTTCGTTCTTAAAACATTAGTGTGGGTCCAATATTTTGAGAAACCGACCGTTGGATTAGATTATCTACTTATGTATGTCTCGTATACAAAAAATCACAATGATCCAACGATCGGTTTGTGAAAAATATCATTGTGAAAAATTATTGTAATTAGATATTTTAAGAAATAATGCAATTTTTTATATCAAGATGTTTTAAAATCTAACCGTTGGATCAGTATGAATTTTGGTATGTATAACTTATATAAGTAGGGTATCTAATCCAATGGCTGATTTCTTAAAATATTGGACCCACACTAGTGTTTTGAGAACGAGGGATAAAAATAATGGTAAAGCAAGTGGTAATGGGAACTTGCCCCTAACTTTTTATAGATAATAATTTTTCATTTAAATTTATAAATAAACAAATTTTAAAAATAAACAAATAAAAAATAATTAAAAATAATAATAATAATAAATCCAAAACCTTTTTAAAAAATCATTAAAAAATCTAAAAAACATTTAAAATGTTTAAAAAATTATAGTAAAATTTTTTAAACTAAAAAGACTAAAAATTGCTTGTAAAATTTTAATAAATCAGTTTGTACTTTATACTATAAGAATCAATGGAAATAATTTATAAAATAAGTAAAAAAATAAAATCTGAATGGTGAAATGAATTTTAGTGAAAAAGTAGAAAACATTTAAAAAATTTTAAAAATTTTAAAAATTATAATAAAATTCCTAAAAAAAAATATTCAATATCAATTTTAAATGATAATAATATAATATTCAATATCAATTTTAAATTTTAATAAAAAATTAACACAAATTACTTTGAATAAAATTAATACCCACGAGTATTGAATAATTTTAATTGATTAATAATCAGTGAAGACTTGATAACTTGAAATAAATGCACTAGAACTCTTTCAAAACAATATACAATACTAAAAGGTTAATACATGCATATCACTGCTTTTGGGAGTTGGTGTGGAAAAAAAAAATTCACGGCCTCGGCACCCGATACCCGTTACTTAAAACCCAATACTCCTGATACCCGTTACACTGTTACGGTTACAGGTCAGTTACCCGATACTTAAAACTATGGTCCCAGCTATTGCACTCCATGAAACTAGAGATTAGCATTGAATTCTTGTTTCTTAGGACTACAAAGGAGATTTGGGATGCCGTAACACAGACCTATTTCAAGATAGGGAATACTGCCCAGATTTATAAGTTGAGGGTAAAAATCCAATATACTATTCAACGTGATATGTCACTCACTACCTATTTTCATACCCATCGAGGTCTTTGGCAGGAACTAGATAAGTATCAAAGTTTCCGGGCAGTATGTCCTATAGATGCCTTGAAATTTCATCAACTTATGGAACAAGATTGTATTATGGGTTTTCTAGCAAGTCTTAAATCCGAGTATAATCAGGTGCGTTATTTTTTCTATGCGGTGTCTACTTATTTGGCTATCATTGGTTTATTTAATTTATTGATCATTTTTCTCATACTACTTGGGTTTATTTGTTGAAACAAAAAAGCAACGTTTTTTCCTGTTTCTAGAATGATACTACAATTGGTATTGTTCAATCTGACAACGAAGGTGGATACATATATGGTGGCCTAGGGACTTATTTCCAAGAAAATTGGATAGTTCATCAATCTACCTATATTGGAACATCCCAACAAAATGGGGTGGCTTAGCAAAAGAATTGTCATCTTCTTGAGGTTGCGTAGGCATTAATGTTTTCTATAAATGTTCCAAAGCCTTAATAGAGAGATGTTCTTACGGCAACTTATCTTATAAATCGAATGCCTTCGCGTGTCTGGTCCTTTAAGTCTCTAGTCGAGCTAATCCCTCGGTTGGGTTCCCCCCCTCCCTCTTTTTTCCCCCCCCCCCCCTAGTGTCTGTGGTTGTGTATGTTTCATTCATGTTCTAGGTCAAGCTAGGAGTAAATTAAATCCACGAGCCCTTCGATGTATATTTCTTTGTTACTCTTCGACTCAAAAAGGGTATAAATGTTATCATCCTCCTTCTCAGAAATAGTTTGTTTCCATGAATAGGTCATTTTTTTTTAGTCTATGGTCTACTTTTCGTCCTCCCCAACTTCTCTTCAAGGAGAGAATTTCGGTGAAGAGCAGTTGTCTCAAGCAGCGTTGCCTACTACTCTTGATTATGTTCTTGTAACTAGTCCAGCTCCTATTAGTGAGAAACAGCTGCAGGTTTACTCTAGGCAACACAAAGATAAGACTAGTGCTCCTACACTAATGCCATCCATGGGACCCAGACTCATGTAATTCCTCAGCCCCATAATCCCATTGATATTTCTAAAGCTCTTGTTAACGGTTCTGATGTTCTCATTGCCCTTCGCAAAGGAGTTAGGTCATGTACCCAACATCCAATATCTAACTTTGTCTTCTATTATAATCTCTCATCGTCTTAACATGCTTTTATTCATAGTTGTCTTCTGCCTCTGTTCTTAAAAGTTTACAGAATGCATTTATTGATCAAAAATGAAAGGAAACAACGAACTAAGAAATGAGAGCTCTTCAAAAGAATGGTACATGGGAATTAGTTTAGTTACCTGGAGGCAAAAAAACAGTGTGGTGCAAGTGGGTATTCACTATGAAGCACAAGGCAGATGGATGAGTGGAGAGGTGTAAGGCAAGACTGGTGACAAAAGCCTATACACAAACATGTGGAATTGACAATCAACAGACCTTTGGACCAGTTGCAAAAATAAATTCCATTCGTGTGCTATTGTCCTTAGCTACAAACTTGGGTTGGTCCCTTCTGCAACTATATATGAATAATGCATTCTTTTACAAAGACTTAGAGAAGGAATTGTACATGGATGCTCCCCCTAGCTTTGCAAATTCTTCAATAAATTGGAAGTGTGCAGGTTGAAGAAATCTTTGTATGGGCTAAAACAGCCTCATAGGGCATGGTTTGAGAGCTTTACCCGAGCTATGCTGGGTTGTGGCTATAGGCAGAGGCACGGATACAAGGTGATCATACCCTATTTATCCACCATTCTTTTCAAGGCAAGGTAACTGCTCTAATTGTGTATGTTGATGACATTGTCATAATCGGGAATGACATGGTTGAAATTGAAAACCTGAAATTCCATTTAACCAGGGAAATTGAAATTAAGAATCTAGGGAGTTTAAAATACTTTCTGGGTTTTGAAGTTACAGGGTCTCAGAAAGGTATCTTTATTTCCCAATGAAAATATGTCTTAGTGACACTGGAATGCTTGGATCCAAGGCTTGTGATATTCCCATAAGCAAAATCAGAAACTAGGAGAAGGTACAGATGCGGCTTTAGTCGACAGGGGAGGTATCAGCAAGTAGTTGGAAAAATGATTATTTATCACACGCTGGTATTGCATATGCCATGACTATTGTAAGTCAGTTTATACACTCCCATCATGAGACTCTTATGGAAGCAATTCATTAAATTCTTACATAATTGAAATCTGCCTCCCAGGAAAGGAAATTGTTCTTGAGACATGGTCATTTAAGGATAGTCATATGCAGATGTTGACTCGGCACGATCTGTCATTGATAGAAAATCTGCTTCAAGCTATTGTACTTTTGTAAAAGGAAATCTTGTGACATGGCATAGCAAGAAACAATCAGTGGTAGCCAGATCTAGTGCTGAGGCTGAATTTCGTTCTATGGCTCATGAAGTTTTTGAGTTACTTTGGATAAAGATTTTGTTACAGGAATTGGAAGTTGATTGTACGGGTCCAATGCGGTTATATTGTGATAATAAGTTGGCTATCAATATTGCTCATTATCTCGTTCAACATGACCGAACTAAGCATATTGAGGTTGATAGACACTTCATTAAGAAGAAGTTGAATTCATTAGAGATTTGTACACCTTATATGAGGACTAAGGATCAACTAGGTAATATTTGGACAAAGGGGGTGTCAAGTAAAATGTTTCATAAAATCCTTGACAAGCTGGGCATGAGGGATATTTTCACACTAGCTTGAGGGGGAGTGTTGTAACATGTTTTATGTTAGAATAAGAGGCTTTATTAGTATTTTATTAGTTTGAAGGGCATTAATGTAATTTACCTTTTTTTTATAAGCAACAAATTTATTAATGCAAAGAGAAGAGGCCAAGGAGTCCTACTTACAAGAAGAAAACACAAGAAATAAAAGAAAACAACAAAGAGAAAAAACCACAAGAAACCTTTAAGGATTACAAACAGAGACCAGACCCAATTACCCCGAATAACAAACAAAGTAACACCCCTAAACTCTCTAGTTACCAATGCCCACAACGAGGCCAAAAAATTAATTCTATCCCACATTCCATCGATACAAAGACCTTTAATTATTGCATTTCTTTCAAGCCAAATAACCCAAAAGATAGCAGAAACCGCACAACGCCATAATATATTAGCTCTCTTCTACCACCCAAACACATTAAAATTAATCTCCATCATCTAAGAAACATGAAGAGGAGCAACCCAAGAAGCATCACCAATCCAAAAAAGATTATGCCATAGCACCCTAGCAACCGAACAATGCAAAAACAAATTATCAATACTCTCTCCTTCTTTACAGCATAAAACACACCAATTTGGAGAAATACGAGAACCGAGCATTCTCTTCTGAAGAAGGTCATAAGTATTAATTCTTCTATGTGCCAATGACCATGCAAAAACCTTAACCGTAAGGGGCACTTTAGATTTCCAAATAAACTTGGAAGGACCAAAAGGACGCACCAAAAAGTCATCACTTAATGCATCAAAGAATGATTTACAAAAAAAGGAATTCAAAGAATGTAATAAACACCCTCTCATGTCTTGTGCCAAAGACCTCAAAAACACTCCATCAAGAATAGAAAGAAAAGAAGAAAGCTCAAGAATCTCTCTATCATTAAGATTCCTAAAAAAGTGTAGGTCCCAAATAATTGGAAATAAGGTTTAAAGTATCAGGCGATACTATACGTATCGAGCGATACGTATCGGAAATCAAAGGGCCCTATACGATATTTACGCCTTTACGATATGTGAATGGGAAATCACATAGTATCGAGGCCTATACCATACACATCAGGGAGTAACGGACCTATACACCGTTCCGTTACACCACGTTATGAAAACCCCGTGTCGGAAATTGCAAAGATTCCCGACAATCTGGACAATTATTGGCTTTTTCTGTCCAAAAAAAAGGTAAATTGTACCCACTTTACTAGTTTTATGTTGGAATTGAGAACATTTGAAGAAGAAATCATAAAAGAATTAGGAGAAAAAGAGACTGGCAAGAGAAAGAGTGAAGGACTGACTTGTGTTCTTCGTCGCCACCAAGAGTTCACTGCCGGCGAGGCTGCCGCCGACCAGATCCACTCTGAGCTCCCCGTCGCAGTCCAGTAAGTGGTAACCCATTGATGGTTGTCACCTTGTCAATGAAGTCCACGAGTCTACCAACTCTCATACATGTGTATATATATATATACACATTATATACCCTAACTAGTCGAGTCCTTCAAATTATGAGACATGTGAGTGTTTTTTAAATAATGAATTGGTCAACCAAAAGTCAAAATTAAGGGTTCACTTGATATTATTAAAGATTAATATATATTTTTTATAATAAAAAATGAAGGCTTAGTTCTCCATAACTTTAAAATAAAATATAAATTATTTTTTATTAATTTTTAAAAATGTCTATTAATTTTTTATAACATTTTATAAATAATAATTATTTTTATAAATATATAAATCATAAAAAATAAATAAATAAATAAACACATTAAAACAATGAATATGAATTTAATAAATTAATTAAAAATCCAAAAACTTTTAAAAATTTAATAAAAATCTGAAAAAATTTAAAAATTTGTAAAAATTTTAATAAATTAAAAAAATAATAAAAAAAGTTTAAATGGAAGTTATAATTTTTTTTTTTTATAAATATATAAATCAGTAAAAATTTAAAACATAAAAAACAATGAAAATCATTATATAAACTAATTTAAAAATTTATAAAAAATAAGAAAATATTTTAAATAAATTAACTTGAAATAAATGCACTAGAACTCTTTGAAAACATTAATATACATTAGTATAAGGTTAATAAATATATATCACTGCTTTTGAGGGTTGGTGTGAAAAAAAAAATCGTGGCCTTGGGGCCCGATACCCGTTACGTATCATACACCCGAAACATGTTACACCTTTACCGTTACCGTTACCGTTACGGATCTGTTACCCGATACTTAAAACTATGGGAGCTTCACGAAGAAGAGACAGATTATATAGTCTTGCAAACAACGAGGCAAAAAAAGATTTCCCCCTCCAAACATCTTTCCAAAATCTAATTTTTTTCACCATTACCCACAACAAAAGGCACGAATCTGGAAAAATAGGGAAGAACCTCAGAAATACCTTTCCAAGGGCTTCGAGAAGTAATCTCCCTACCCATCCTAGCATCCCACCCATTATCCTACAAGCCATACTTACTTTTGATCAGCTTGTGCCGAAGATAATCAATCTCACGAGGAAATCTCCATAGCCATTTCCCTAGTAAAGCCAAATTTCTAGACATAATGTTACCAATAGCAAGCCCACCCTTAGGTTTGGATCGAGAAACAATCTCCCAATTAATCAAATGAACTTTTTCCTTTCACCCCCTCCATCCCACAAAAAATCTCACATCAATTTCTCTAATTGCTTCACCACCTTAGAAGGAATTTTAAACAAAGACAAAATAAATAGGAATACTAGATAAAACTGCTTGCACTAGAGTCAACCTACCACCTCTAGACAACAAAAGCTTCTTCCAACCATCCAACCTTCTCCTAACCTTTTCCAACACTGGGTCCCAAAACAAAACTACCCTAGGACTGCCTCTCAATGGTAAACCTAAATATTTCAACGGAAAATTCTTCACCCTACATCCTACTAAACTTGCCAGCCTCTCGATCTCTCCTTCATAAACATTAGCCCCTACTACCAAACTTTTACACAAATTCACTCTCAAACCTGACAACATCTTAAAAATCAGCAGAATTCTTTGCAAATTTAAAAAATTGTCCTCATTATTAGAAGAGAAAAATAAAGTATCATCAGCAAACTGAAGGTGAAAAACAGGAATCCTATTCCTACCAACCAAAAATGAAACAGAAAAATAATGTTCTGCCCTCATTATTTTTCCCTCCTCTATTTCTCTTTTACTCTCCTCTCACCTTATATTAGCATCTCCATGTGTGTGTGTGTAACGAACTGAAAGCAATACAAAATTAAAATGTCAATGAATTAGAAGTATCAAACTTATTTGTGGTTCTGTGTTTCTTTAACCCTCAAGTCTCAACCAATCCCTTTTTTGCAATCAATGGGCTATAAACCCACGAAGAATCTCATATTCAACCATCAATTCATCATGGAGAAAATTTGTAACAAGATTTCCCACGTTTGGTAGTAAATGAAGTGCATATTCACGCATTAGGTAAGTCTCAAGGCATGTGGTGTGTTCTACAATAACCTTGAATTACTTAAGCCTCGAAGCCATGAGTTAGGGCATTCTTGAGTCTTTCCCAGAGGTTCAACGGCTTCTATAATTACGGATATTCCCTAAGCTACTACTATTTCATTAAATCCATATCTCCTCAATTATATGATATCATTTGCTCCAATGTGCAGTTGTGGGAGTTCGTAATTTATTTGCATACAGTTACCATTAGCCATATTTAGGGCTTATAACTATATCCTGAATTCTACTATAGAAAACACTAAAAGCACCGTCATTATAACAGGATGAAACAGCGATAAAAATTTCAAATCAGAAACTTGGTTAAGGCATTGATTAATATATAACAAAGTTGGCATATGACTTATCTTTAACAAGCTATGGTGTACCAAATCTCTGGTCCATAAACAATGTGTGGAGCATATTCGGGTCTATGTGACAAGGACATTGATTCTGACATTGGTAAGCAAACCAATTACAAGGTATCCAACATGTCGAATTAAAAACAAAGTGAACTGCAACACAGATGTTGATGCCTGAATGGGCATTGGACACGTATAATGCCGATGTCCAATATGGCAAGAAATTGCTAAAACAGAAACACCCACATTACATCCTCAAGTTGATCCACTAAAATTTTCTCTCCATTCTAACGTCAAAATAAATTGTTACAAGATCATCCAAGAGGCATACCCGGGCAAAGCAAACCCACCAGTCAGCTTGACTTGGGCCATTAGCTGGCATGGATCATAAAATAGATTTATTTAAATGCTTGAATTTGTTTTCTTTTGTTATATTATAGTTTCGAAGACCTTTATTAGATTTCAAGTTTTTTAAAGTAGTCATCTGACTAGCATGTGACTTTTAGAAATAACTGCAAAGCTGAAATTAAAATGTTTTAGAAGTAATCAAGGGCTCGGATAGTATGGTTAATGTAAGTCATGTTACGTGATGGGAATCAAGACGGAGCACATGATATAGCCCACGTACCACACACATTCAAGACTAATTTTAGGCGGAGGCAGAGCTGTAGGGTGTAGATTATTAGTAGTATAAGTTACTTCCTTTTATAGTTTATTTGTATTTTCTTTTTGTGTTTATTTCCATAATTAGGGATATGGTTGTAGCCTATATAAAGGCCTTATACTTTCTTATGCGGTAGACTTGGATGATTGATAATTTATTGAGAGTTTACTTTCCCCTAATTTCTTTGGCCATTCTCTTATTCCCCATCTCTCTCCTTCCCCTTCTTTCTCACCTTAGGTCTTATATCACAACCCGAGTATTAAGATCATAGGGTAGTTGCAATCCTAATTTAAATATTACTTTATGAGTCCATTGTAATTGTCTCCCATCTAATTTCAGAAATCAAAATTAGAGGCATTTCTGGGCCTTTCAAAACCTGCAATCTCACTAATTTCAGTTCCACCTTTGATCCTATCGCAGTCTTTACTATTATTTGTAATATTTTCCTCGAAATTTTCCACAGGTATAGATTTACCCCAATTGCAGCAACCACAAAGCAGAACTGTTCCTGGTTGATGAATCAACTCTCAGTTTTTTATGAGAACTCATTGCATCTATGTTTGAATTGTGTAATCTTAGTCCTTTTTGTTAGCTATTCAAACAATATATAGATATAGTGCACAAGGCCTTCATAAGTGTCTTAAAAAATATATGGGACTACATATAATGCAATAGAATTAACTTACATGATCAAGAACTATCTCATTATATTGACAAATTCCTATTTCTATACGAGCGTAAGGATATTACATTCAAACCCTCCATCGCAATACCACTATGCCCTAATTCTTCCTCCCTAACCATGAACTTAATGCTGGAAGGCAGAACAGGACTTATGCTACCAACCCCAACTAGCTGATAAAAGGCATTGGTCTTAGTAATTTTTTAATCAATGATTATATTCTACTTTAGATGCACTTTTTATAAGATATAAAAATGCTGCCTTTATTAGAAGTGATACAACTAATAGGAAAAATTACAGAAAAAATTCTTCAAGTACAAGAGATATGAGACTTACAATAACAGCATTAAGGAGCGCAGGGCGCTCATCCATGCTCTCTCCAAGCCCAAACCCTCCAATCCAATAACCTTCAACAAAAATCTTCAGATAAGGTTGACAATATTTTGATACCAAAATGAAATTTTAAAATGAATCCAATACACCAATAAAAAAAAAATAAAAAACATATAAAACAAAAATTACTACAAAAAACACACACACACACACACACAATCCAAATTATTATTACAAGTTCTTAGTGAGGCTTGACAAGAAAAATAGAAGTTGTAATTCCCACTTGTCCGCAAGGCATTACATATGGTTACGAACTTTCATTTTAAGTTGGCCTAAAAACAGAAATGTTCAACAAAAAAGTTTAAGTACTCCGCAATGAGAGGGTACACTTTGAAACATAAAAGAATATCCCATTACAGTAAATGATCCAATGAGTATGTTGGATGCTTATAGACCCACCCACATTGGAAGGCATTAGTGTGGAACCAGAGAGAAGATGCTGGCATGAACCAAAACTTGCATCCATAAAAACGTCTTTACATAGTACACAAAAATTCATCAGCACCTTCTTTCATTGATTGTTTTTCAATTGTTAGGATCATGTTAATGTCAGTAGTTGAACAAAACAAAGCTGTGTTCTAGGGAATTGAACAAGAATTTGTCCAGAAACATGGATCCTGAAGAAGAACCAACAAGCTGTAATCCAAGTCCTCGAAAAAAAAAGTCACTACAAAGAACACTGAGGACCATCAAACCTAGTTTTGATAGCTAAAAAATCAAATCCAAGAAGCCAATGCCTAATCTTGAGCACTGATAAAGGAGAGAACAAAAATAAATGGATCAGAGAAGCCCTGCCCTGATCAGACGAAAAGTTCAGTTTTGGCATAACAAGTAAAGCAGATACTTGCAGAGTGAGCATGAAGGAAGACATGATTCTTCATTTTTTTTGGAAGGATTGCTCATCTTTCTTTCACTATGAGCTCCTAATTCCACTTCTCATTTTCAGTGAAGCCCATACTATGCTTGCACTTACAATGTAGCCCCATTGATTCCACTTCAAAAATGAATTGCGTTTGACTATACTATCACATTCAACTAAGCAGAGCATAACTAGTTTTGATCAATTTTTGACAATTTTTACTTAAGCACTCTGAAACAAAATATTAGCTGGATATAAAAATCTGTTTGGGAGAGTAGAAGACCTAGATTGGAATCTGAACATAGCTGAATTCAAAGGATTCTAAACCATTAAGGGCCTGTTTGGTTTGCGAAAATATTCGCTATTTTCAGTTTCAATTACAGTATTAAAAAAAAAAAAAAATGTAGAAAATATGTTTAAAAGCACAAAAAGCAAAAGATGTATAAAGAAAAAAGATGTATAATTATTTTTAATATAAAAAGTATTAGTGTTGGGAAGGTTTTATAAATAACACAAGTAAAGATAATATATTTTTAACAGTAAGTATAAAAGGGGGTAAATTGGTAAATGTGTGTTATGTCTATCCATTCCAGAAACTTCCCACTTCCCATTTAATTTTTTTGTTTTTGACCAAACCACTTTCCATTATTCTTTAGTAAGTCCGCAGATATCAGCCTGAGAGAGAAGGGAGGGAAAGAGAGAAGAAGGCAAAAAGAAAAAAGAAGAGAGAAGAAGAAGTGGCGGCACGGCAGCAACCAGTAACACCACCAGCAGCTGACTTTCTGCTGCTTCTTTCTCCCTTTCTTGGTTCCTCCAGCTGCTGTAGCTTTATCTTCTCCTTCCATTCTCTTCTTGTTTTTTTCCAGCCTACAGTGGGTTGCTATTGTCTTGCCGGCAGCACAGCCGCTGCTGCTTCTCCTCTTTTTTTTTCTTTTGTTGTGGGTATCGTCTTGGTCATCTCGCCCGAGATCTCAGCCGAGATGAACTAGTCTTCCTAATTTCCCCGATTCTTTGACTCGGGACGATATCCCAGACTGGAGGCTGCCGATACCTGGTTGACTCATCCGAGTCAACTCGGTATCAGACCATACTTTGAACCATGCTATTATGTGATACATTTTTAGCAAAGCAATCATATTCTCGGGCTTGACAAAAATGAATCAAGTATTACTAAAAGTCTCATGGGTTCCATGTATGTTTTGCATCAATCACCCATAATGCCACCTCAAAATTTGCTGGTCTTAATAGTTTTACTTTCACAATCATACTATGTTTATTTTTCTTGGCATAGAATACTAATAAGATTTTATTAGAGGTGTGATTCCATAATAAAATCTTTAGATTAATCTTTGCATTGAATTCAGAAACTCTTAAAGGAACTACTGTAGCAACATCTTTTTTTGATTAATTAAAAGATAATTATATTACTCAAAAAAGAATAAGGACATCGCGAGGTATACAAGCCAAATGGCCCAAAACAAAACTAAATACCACAAAAAGAAACAAGAAAATTACAGTTAAAGTGACAGAAAAAAACACTGGAAAGCCATCCGGTCCCCAAAACCAGCCAAACCTTTCCACGAAAAAAAGTGTTCTAGCAATTTTTTCTACTGAGTATATCCAAAGGTAACTCAACTCCGCCAAAACTTCTGCTATTGCAATAAGATTTTCTAACTTTTTGTTGTAACATCTACTATTGCAACAAGGCTTTCTAAGTTTCCCTAGATCTACTCAAATTGAAGTCATCTAAGAGCTCTCTTCTGTGAATTTTCACATTGGGGATGCCACATGCCCCCATCTAAGAGCTCTGGGAGATTGGCAGAGGAAGAACATTATTTGTCTACTTAGTAATATACTGCTCTCAGATAAATATAATCAACCCAATATAAAGAATGTCAATTTTGCCTTTCTCCCATGCCAAGGCCAGCCCAGACAAATTTTTATTATTATAATTGTCTTTTTTTTTTTATAAATTTAATAAGAAATGAAGATTTTATATGGAGATGAAAATTTTATTTGGGGAAGAATCACAAACAAAAGAAAGGTAGATAAGTTTATTTGTACTTTTTTTTGGCACAAATTCATACCTTATGAAAAGTTGTAGATATTGTTTTGCATTATTGGTTGTGAATTGCTTTATATAAGCAATCGGTGTGAAAGTTAGCTAAAACCTGTAGCATTTTAGTGTTATATATGATATCTTCCATTCAATGTGACTTACATACAAAAACTCAATTTACTTGACTGGGGGGCATGTGTGACCGACTCTATTAGATATCGTTCAGGCAGGGACTCAAGATTGGGCGCATGTTTTGGATGGAGACAGCACAGCTTGCATTCCGAAGGATGACGGATAGCTTGGGGACTCACTTTGATATAATATTATTTGTTCTTTTTATTCTTCTTTAGAAAAAGAGATATGTAAATTAAGGACATACTTGGCATGTATTTAGATATTATAAATGTATAGATCAAATATATTTGGATTATTGGATATACATGTGAATCAAATATATTTGATTTATAAATATATTTTGAGTCAAATAAATATGTGTAGAGCAAATATTTTGATTTATAAATATATGTGAATCAAATAAAATTTGTAACTCAATGTGCAACAGGTTCAGGTAGCTCCCAAAAAAAGAATAAGAAAAAAAAACCATGATCTTTTGTGAATAAAAGACTTAACGGCATAACTAAAGATCACGGTTTTTGAAAAAGATACAGAGAAAATAGCTTTACCAAACACATTTTCAATACTCATTTTTTTTAAAACAGTATTATTGTCGTCAACCAAATGCATTTTCAAAATTTAGAAATTGAACATGAAAACCATTTTTAGAAAATTTTCATAGAAAATGAAAACAGAAAATGTTTTAACCAACCAAACAAGCCCTAAGCATCTTCAATGAAACACTTCAAGCTTCTAAGATTCTATTTTGAATTTAATTGAAATTAACTATGTATAATTAGATATCAACAATTAGGTGTAAAGGAACTTATTTCCTAATCACATTTAGAAGAGGAGAGAAGTAGCATGACTGTATTCCATGTAAAATGGTAAATATGTAACACATTTAGAAGCCCCTCATTTGATGCACAAGGAGGTCATGTCAGTTAAATGCCATATAACATATGAGCATTATCATGCTCCTCATGAGTTACAATTTTTTAGAATCTAGATATAATGCCATAAATCAGAAGATTGTGATTGAACATGGAATGAAATTCTATTTAAAAGGTCAAGAGATCTAAAACAAAGACGAGTCATAGAAACCTGATACATTTCGCCCCACCACCGCTTGTGCACAACGTTGGCGTTCTACTACATTTGAACCTCCAACAATGGATCCAAAAACAACTCCGACTGCCTGCATTTTATAAATCAATACATGCCCAACGTCAACCAATCCAAACACCAAAGAGTCTATTGCATAAGAAGTACTATTGTTTTCTTTTCTCTCTTTTTTTCCATTTTTTATTAGCAACAACGAGAAATTATAATTTTTTATCATCAATAAAGAAAATTATTATTGATCAAAAAAGAAACAAGTTCAAAGGACAACAAGCAGTCCACCAACCAAACACAAAAAGTACAAAATAGAATAAAAAACAAAAAAAAACTAACTGAAACTAATCCTGACACACTCACACACTGAAATCCAACTAGCCTGAAACATAGAAATCCAATCAACATTGATAATAAAGAAAGGAATCTCAACAAACACCTTTGAAACAGACGAGACCCAAAAAGAAGACAAAGAAAACTCAGTCCCATAAATCAACATGCAACAAATACTTATCCTCGCATTTCTCTCCAACCAAATGACTCAAAAAACAGCAAGGAAAGCACATCACCCAAGGACTTTAGCTTTCTTGCTTGTTCTAAAGCCCCAAAAGTCAATCTCAAACATATGAGAACAAGAAGCCAGAGAAACCCAAAACAACCTTGCACACAGAAAAAACTTCTGCCCAATCCAAGCAAGCCACTGCCCACTGAACAGTGTAAGAAAGATTATTCTCATTCCCCTAAGCTCTTTTACGCATAACACACACCACTGAGGTCAGAAACATGACAAGGGTCTCCTCCTTTGAAACACATCATTAGTATTGATTCTGTTAAGATCAACACACCAAACAAAAACTTGAACTTTAAGAGGCACCTTTGCTTTCCAAATCATCAAAGAAAGGAGAAAAATAGGAGTGTAAGAATCATCAATCAAAGTATTGAAAAAAAAAACCATGGCGAATGCTAACCATTTCCTTTCATCAGAACAAACTGCCTCAAATAAACCCCATCAAGCAATGAAAGCTCAAAGAATTCCCCATCATTCAAATTATGAAAGAAGTTATAGTCCCAAGAATGTGGAAAAGAGTCGGAACAAACCATAGAAGCATTATGATTCAAAGAATAATATACAACTGAGGAAACAATACTAAAAAAGCAACATTGCCTCTCAACACACTTCCAAAAAAAAATATAGAAATACAAAACATGAGGCAGATCCCAACAATAAATTTCCAAGGACAGCTTTCCAACGTCTTAGCATTCCACCCATTATCCCGAATCCCATACTTACTTTTGATAACAGAATGCCAAAAAGAGCAATCCTTAATGGGAAACCTCCAAAATCATTTACCAATCAAAGTAATGTTCCTCTCAATAAGGTTATCCAAAGCAAGGCCACGATTTTCTTTAGGGTGAGACACAACATCCCAATTCACCATTTGATCCTTCTTACCATCCCCACTTCCTTCCCACAAGAAGTCTCACATCAATTTCTTTACTTCTTTCACCACTTTCACACGCATCTTTGAAAGAGACATAAAATATATTGGAATGCTTGATAACACTAATTGAACTAAAATCAACATTCGTCCTTTGGAAATCAACGCTTTCTTCCACCTATCCAATTTTTTCTCAATTCTTTCAACAATTGGATAACTTTGGAAATCAACGCTTTCAATCGTCTATCCAATCTTTTCTCAATACTTTCAATAATTGGATTCTGAAAAGATACAAATAAGGGTTGCCTCCCAATAGGAGCCCCAAATATTTCAATGGCCACATATCTAAGGTTAGCTTGCTCCATTATCCGCTACATCTCCTTATATAATGAAGATGTTTAGGGCTTTTAGGCATTCTAAGAAGGCAATCATTTAATGAAGATGTGCAGTAGTAGCCATTTTTTAGGGATTTGTATAGAAAGGAGTGCATGCTTATCAAAAACGAGAGGAATGCAGGAATTTTTTAAGACAGATATCTTAGTGATGATGGGTTGTGAGATAGAATTTGTTTTTTGGCTTCTCTTTGGGCTTCTAGTACTAATGAATTTATGGGTGTTCCTTTATTTGTTATAAGGGATAATTGGGTTTCAATTTGTGGGATGTGAGTTTGTTTTTTTTTTTTTTTTTTTCTTATAATTTTGCTCCCCATTGTAAGTAGGACATCTTGTCCTCTTTCCTATTTTATTTGAATAAAGCCGTTGCTTATGAAAAGAATAAAACTATAAAATTGAACAAAATAATGCATGAACTATTGACACTTTGGTCCCTCCATTAGCGAGTCGTTAGTCAAATTGACAATCGGCCATCACATGACGGTCATATGATGCTTTTAAACCCTTTTAATGACAATTTTCCCCTAAATTTTTATGCAAAATACTATTTTGCCCCTACAACTCTCCTTCTTTATTTCTCTCCTCTCTCTCCCTCACGTTGGCGGTACACATTCACTTTTGCAAGTTTGCAGCTACCCATACCTACTAGGACCCCACTACCACCTCCTATGATCTCCATCTTATAAGGAGGGTGTATAGATCAAAGTTTTTATAATTGAGTTCTACGAAATACCATAATTGGACTTATAGGGAGGTGGGTTTTGATGTGGAGAGAAAGGAACAGAGTAGGTGGCAAAGGTCCAAAGAAAAGAGGAAGATAAATGCAAAGTGGGTAGCTAATGATGTCATATACTGTGTTTTGCTCTATTTTGTGTGGCTCCAGTTCTTATCGATGTTGTTATGGAATTGAGAGAGGTTTTGATACAATCTCATAGATAATGGAGTTTATATATATATATATATATATATATAGAGAGAGAGAGAGAGTTTTTCTATTAAGCGGTCGACCGCAACCTGTTGGACATGGCTGATGTTTAAACGCGCGCGTTTTGGGTTTAAACTTAAAAAAAAAAAAAACAAACTCAGCTCTCTTTTGCTTGGTCAAACCAGCAAAGAACCCCAACCCCAAAACGCAAGACCCTCTTTCCCGAAACCCATCTCACACGGCCATGGTTCAAAGTCGCGGACGTCGCGATCGCGGACGACTCGTCGCGTCTCGGGCGAGATGCAACTTTAGGCATGAAATAATGTTCAAAAAAATTTAAAAAAATCATAGAAAATTCAGAAAAAATCAGGCAATCAAATTAGAACCATCAAACAAGCAAAATATATGGCTTAGAGTGCATGATATGACTTAAAACATAAAAAAAGGCGCTAGCGCACTGAATTGCAGCATTGAAATACAGAAAAATACGCTTATTTGTTATGTTAAAATACTTTGGGATTAATGGTATGAAATAATCTTATTATTATTATTATTTTAAAAATAACTATAGGCCTATTTATGTAAAGGGTCGTTACCATTTTTTTTTTATACCTTTATTCCTACCATCCATTTATAAAACACTAGTGTCAATTTAATATTTTGAGAAACTAACTGTTGGATTAGATAATTTTTTTATGTATATTATGTATTCCAAAAATCATAGTGATCCAACGGTTGGTTTCTGAAATATATCATTGTGAAAAATTATTATAATCAGGAACATTGCAAATTTTTATAGTGATATATTATAAAATCTGACCGTTGGATAATGTGATTTTTGGCATGTATGATTTGTATAAGAAGAGTATCTAATCCAGTGGTCAATTTTTCAAAATATTTAACCAATATGGGTCATTTGAAAATGCATGGTAGAATTAATGGTAAAAAAATGATCAAGGAAAATTAAACAACAATATATTAATATATTTAGTTGAAAAATAAAATTATAAATTATAAAATTAATTTTTATGTTTCTTATAAAAAATAAAATGTTTAAAATTTAATCCGGTTTAAAATATCAAAACCAAAATTTTTAACTTGAGATATTTAATAAAATAAAATCAAGATATAAAAAGAAATAAAAGCATTACTTACCGGAAAAAAAAAAAAAGAAATAAAAGCAAAAAATCATTTAACTTAACTACTAAACAAGTTAAAAAGTTAAGATATTTACCTTCTTCCACTGACCAGTTGACCACCAGTCCACCACCCACTCGACGTCTCGACCAGAAAAGGGGGTCGCAGACTCGCACCAGCGGAGCCCTAGAGATGAGAAGGCGACGAGCACAGAGCACTGAAGCACCAGTCTCGCACGGCACCAGTCGGGGAAGCTCTGAAGCTCACGGCACACCCCTCCGGCACCCTCCCTTTCTCGCACCAGTCGCACGAGGCCACCAGTCGCACACTCGCACCAGTCAGTTCTTCCTCTTCTTTTCTTCCATGGAATCTCTCTTTTGCAGCCTTTGTTATTTTCAAAATCTGCTCTTTTTGAAAACTGGTAACAACTCGTTCATCTCGGACGATATCTCGGCCGAGATGAGACGAGAAGACGTTATCTCGGCATCTCATCTCGTCTCGTCTCGGCCGAGATATCGTCCGAGATGAACGAGTCTTCAACTATTCGCCGGGATTTTCAACTCGGGACGAAAACTCGTCCAGGTGGTCTCCGAGACCTGGTTGACTCGTCCGAGTCATCTCGGAAACGTCCGATACTTCGAACCCTGCACACGGCGACCCAAACGGTCCGGCAACCCACTCCGTCAAGCGATGCACTCCGGCGAGACGCAATATACGGTCGATTCCCTATCAGCAGCAGTGAGCTCTCAAACCCCATCTCCCTCTCTCACGGCTCGAACCAGCAAAGAACCCCCCCAAAACCCACTCCAGCCTTTACCCCCTTCTCCTCGATCTCTCCACAGCGACCCACTGAGCAGACCGACCTTCCCTGCCGGCGACCGTGAACGACGAGCATTCCAGCCGGCGTTCTCTTTCTCTCTTCTTTTTGCCCAATCTCTTGCATGGCTGCATCATGACACTAACAAAGAGATAATGCTACAAAAATTTATAAATTTAACTGAACAAATTGCAGAGTGAATGCAATGTGAAGAGAAAGAGAGGGATGCCAAAAGTTCCACTACAAAATACAGTACTGTGCACAACGCCACCAAAGCATATATGTGTACATATGCACACATATAATAATTCCAGCAATTGTAACACAGTGATGAATACCTTATAATTCATGCATCCAAAAAGGGAGCACAACAAAGCAGAGTCAAAGAAACATCAATTGTAACAGAGATGCATTTCCTCAAACAAACCATATCAGCAGCAAGCATAACAAAGTCATTGAAAAATTAATTCCAGATGAATCAAGGTCGAGAACCCTATCATGCTGGTCAATGTTCTCTTTTTTAATTAAAATCTAATTCAAACCATTAAGAACCCTAAAAATATGGGTTTCAACTCTGTTCCAAAATCAGGGGGCTATTGAACAGTCAAAATGCGTGAGAGAAGGAGATAGGGTTTGAGAGCTCACCTCGCCGAAGTGAATCGACCGTCGGAAGGGAGTCGCCGGACTGAGTGGGTCGCCGTGTGTCTTGTGTCTCGAGGAAAGCGTGAGATCGAGCCGTGAGAGAGGGAGATGGGGTTTGAGAGCTCACTGCTGCTGATAGGGAATCGACAGTCGATTGCGTCTCGCCGGAGTGCGTCGCCGGACGGAGTGGGTCGCCGGATCGTTTGGGTCGCCGTGTGAGATGGGTTTCGGGAAAGAGGGTCTTGCGTTTTGGGGGGGTTCTTTGCTGGTTTGACCAAGCAAACAAGAGAGCTGAGTTTTTTTTTTTTTTTAATTTTAACCCCAAAACGCGCGCGTTTAACTCAGCCGTGTCCAACAGCTTGCGGTCGACCGCTTAATAGAAAAACTCTACATATATATATATATATATTAAAGATCTCCAACTTGATTCCACTTACACAGTCCTCATCTAACTCAACCCACAATCACCTTCAACCCAACCTTCAAATATGAATATCCCAAAGAAACCCTATTTTCCCTTTCTTTTTTGCATGTTTTGCATCATCAATCGTATACTAGTGCAACCATGGTCACATGAGTTTGTCTCCACATCTCGAGCTCCACTGTGTTATACTCTATAGACCCATAAAAGGGGCCAATTCATAGATTCCATCACTTGGCTCGTGATCAAAATTAAAATAGGAAAAATAAAAATGAAAATTTTCCATAAAAATGAAAGAAACTAAAAATATCATGGAAAGTTTAAATGGAAAATAATACGTTTTTTAACATTTTTTTACATGAACGTATGAAACTGCTAGATATGTACATGTTATAACATGCTATAATATTTTTTAAAATTTCTTACATGAAACTTAAAGATATCACACATTATAACATGCTAATTCAACAAAATTTTTGTTAAAAAAAATATAATAATAAAAAAAATAAAAAAACAAAACAAAAACAAAAACAAAAAAATGTAACTTCATCTCCAAACCCAAACATTTTATAATGATGTCCAACACAATCATTTATCAAGGTGGATTCTATGTTCTAACAAATCAAATATGGGTTTCAAATAATAATACTTATTAATGCCAAGCAAAACATATACTAGCTACCAGGCTTGATCCAATGCATTCATCGAGCCATTTCACAGTTCTATCCACAGAGGTCTTGTTCCTTTTCTCAGACACCCACGCAGGCACTTCATCAGCCAAGGTGACCCATAGATTTGGCTTCATGGTAGAAATCATTTCCATGTAATCCATAGGTTTTATCTGTAAGCATGTATATGTTAAAATCCACAAAATAATTGACCCACAAAAAACAAAAACAAAAAAACAAAAAAAGAAGCAATCTGATCAAGTAGTTGCAGTCTAGTAGCAATCCATGAGAATTACCAAGCGACGACCACAAGGAGTCTCAAAAGATGCTCCAATTTTGTTAGAGCTATCACATTCTGGAAGACAGAGAATAGAATCCCTTGGGACTGCTGCAAATACATATTCATGCAAACCAAGCAGCTGGTGCAGTCCCCCAACAATTGATACGGTTTTTGGTGAAGGCCCTTCTAAGCTGCAGGATCAAGCAATGCCGCACAGGTGTTTCAGTCAAAAATTAAATTATGAAATTTTTAAGTATAAACCAAATCATTGATGCATCGAATGTTTCTTTTTTAATACCCTAGAGAGAAATTGAAGTGTATAATCCCATAAACATTGAAATATCTACACAACATACAAGCAAATTATGAAAACATATAACTAAAAATGTAATGTATTAGGAATATTTCCTCTCTTCTTTTGTCCAACACCCCTGTTGGATGGATTCATGTCCAACAACAAACATCCTATTCCAATACTCATGTCATGTGAATCCAAGAAGGGCACTTCACACATCTTTAGATGTAAGGTAGCACATTCACTTCATCTCCACATCCCAGATTATAAGGCTACTCAAAGACAGCACTGAGGAATTGTGGCTAACGAGGCACATTCATTACCTTGTAAAAAAATAAACAAAATATCTTACACAGCACAAACTTCTATTCCACAGGCCTAATCCCTCCACTGCTTCAGCCCATCTCTCTCGACATTAAAGCAAACCCGCTTCTATAAATCTTTTTGAACCACCTAATATATCCTTTCACATTCCCATAACCATAGTTGTTAAAGAGCACGCCTAGTCGCAAGGCACAGGCAGGCGCAAGGCGCAGGCGGGCGCAAGGCGCAGGCGGGCGCAAGGCTTGGGCTCGCCTAAGCCTAGGTGAGGCGACTTCCCTCAAACGAATGGAAGGCGTGCCGAGGAGAGGGCTTTTGCCGAGGTGCAAGGCGCATCTAAGGCAGGCCTGATGGTTTTATACCCCTTTTTTTAAATCTCTTTGGCTTTTAATTTTAGCCGTTGGATCATTTGATCAGCCCATCAATTATCAATTACTTTATAAAAAAATAAAAATAAAAATAAAAACAGAGAAAGAAGGAAAAAGGGGGAAAAATCGATCAAAGCTCTCTTGCCCTAAGTTCTTGTCTGCGCATCCACTGCTCTCTCTCTCTCTCTCTCTCCGCTGCAGATTAAAGCTCCAGTGCAGATGAGGCAGTCAGACAATTCTCCAGTGCAGGTACTTCTCTTCTTCTTCTTCTTCACGCAGTCACACACTGCTCTGTTGTGTTTTTTTTTTTTTTTATATGTTACGTTCTCTTTCGCGGCCTGGTGTAACACCTCAAACCCAGATAGCCAAATCTGACGGCATGACCTCCAATCCAAATTCCATATAAATAAAAACAATTCAGAGCATAACTAAAATCTTCCATATCCAATTAAATAATATCAAAATCCACATCCAAATAAATAAATAATAAACTTCTAAAACAATTTTTCACTTGTCCCAAAATATAAACCAAATAAATGTCTTCTATCAAATCCTATAATCATCACGAATATCCTTCATCTGAATGCCCACCTTATGATCTTGCTTTCCGCTATAATGATCAAACGCTCCTTATGATCTTGGTTTCCGCTATTAATGATCAAACTTCATTTGCTATTAGCACCGCATCCAAAATCTGCCTACCACCAATAAAAGCACTTTGATTAGCGGAAATCACCATCACCACCGCAACCATCAACTTTCAAAAACATTTTCTCCTTTAGATTTAGATATTGCACAAGTAAGCAGTTAGTTAGTTACTACTTCATTTCCTAGTGAGTTTGCTTTAAATCATTGTTAGAATACAGAGGGCATTTTCTACTATAACAGAAACTTTTATCCCATAAATACAATTTTCTAAATTTCATGAGAACTTGACCTCCTCTCGAGTTTGAGTGTCCAACTTTCTGTCACGAAAGAATCGCAGTCCTGTCTCAAGAGAACCACAAGCCTTACATGGTTCGAGTCAGAAGCTCAACAGCGTGGTTCTAGAGTGTGAGCGTCACCATATATAAAATTACAAAATACAACTAATAGTTAGAAGTTGCTACAGAATTCAGTCCTCAAATCATCTGTTCTTCACTTCCCAACAAAATCTAATCTCCTAGAGCTAGCTTTAGTAATGGCTTAGTCATCATTATTAATCTATTTTCCCAATCAGTTCAAATTTTATTTAAAGAAAAAAAAAAAAAAAACAGAGAGAGAGAATAAAGGTACAACACCACAGGTTAAAAACAATCATGTTCTCACAAACCAAATCACAAGCACCTGATTTGCATTGTTTGTGTGTGTATGTGTGTGTGTGTGTGGATCTATAATTTTATATATATACTAAATAGTGACAAACCAAGCAATTCTTATAGTTCATATACGTGAAGATGAGAGGGGGGTAGGGGGTAAATACTTACAAGTGAAGCGGGCTGATTTGGAGGAGGTGGGAATCAGGGGAAGGAAGTGAGCGGAGGTGGTCAGGGGAGATGAAAACGGGCAGGCCTTTACGAGTGGAAAGGAGGAGAGAAGGAGTCTCAATTGGACTCGGACAGCTGCCCAGCTGGAGAACCCCTGTCCGTGCTCTTCCGTTGCTACATGCCTTCACTGCGAACTTCATTCTCTCTCTCTCTCTCTCTCTCTCTCTCTCGGAGAAGGCGGCTTTATTTGGAGAGCAGGCCGTCCCGCCTTGGCTTGTTTAATTGACATGTATACAGAAATGATACTATCAGCCTATTTTTATATAAGCTTCTGTCAACATGGGATCCCATGGATGATTTTGTGATACATAATTTGAAAAATTCACTGTTGGATTATATATGTTACTTATACATGTTATGCATGCCAAAAATTACAGTAATTCAATAGTCAGTTTCACATAAATGTCACTGAATAAAACACAGTTTTTCATAACTATATTTTGAAATTCTGATAATGGATCATCGTGATTTTTAATAAGAAAATTTGACCAAAAGTTCTATTTTAAAAACAAATCATACTTAAAGTCCTCTTAAAGGTTTTTCATTGCCGTAAGTCCGGGAAATTTTATTGGATTAAGTCCTAAACTTATTAATATATTTTTTTTTAATACTAAACCACTCCAAAATTATCTCGTTTCAAAGCCACCGCAGCACAGAGGGACTCACTCTCTTTGGCTTTGGCTCAAGAGAAAGAAGATGCATCCATCTCGATCTCAATTCTAGACTGGAAAGCCCTATTCTTTTTAAACTCATGACTACGCACTTGAGAAACTCGACGAAATGCGTCATGTTTTTAAGGAGTTCCAAATTTGCTGATATCTCTTGGAAGAATTGCTCTCCCCCAAGAATCCAGGCCCCTCACTACGCCTACCAGTTCCCATTATTAGAGCCACAAAGTTACCAGACTTGACAAAGTAGTTGCCATCCTTCATAAAATGCTAAATTCTCTTATCAGCCCCAGTCCTCCACCAGGAAAGAGGAATTTAATAATATTTTCAGCCACAAAGCCATAGAAGAGTTCATTGATTTTTCCCAAATCTCACAGCCGTAAGTCTGTGATGAATCATTCTTCACCCTTGCTTAGCATGCATTGCGAGGTTGGATTTTTATAAGTCTCTAAAACCCAAGCCCCCAACCGTTACAAAGTTCGTTATCTTCACCCAACTAATCCAGTAAATTTTTTTCTCGGATTCAGCTTGCCTCCAACAGAATTTGGAAAAAAATTTACATTTTTCCAAGTCAATTTTAAAAATATATATATATGATTTTCCCAATTTTGAAGGCTCGTAACTTCATAATAAAAGGATGTAGATTTTTTTTTTTTTTTTTTTGTTCCTAATTGCTAGAAAAATGTAGGAAAAACAAGGTTTTTTTGTTTTTGTGTAAAAGTTAATTTTTTGTTTGGTTAATGGGAAAATGTAAAAAAACAAAAAAAAAAAAAAAAAAACAAAAAAAGAAATTTTTTTTTTTTTTTTTGGGTGTAGTGAAATCGGATTCCGGCTTAGTGAAACTCAAGATTCTGGCGTAGTGACATGCATTTTCCGGCGTAGTGAAATGCCGGAAATGAGTAGTGAAATGTGTTTTCCAGCGTAATGAAATGCATTTCTGGCGTAGTGAAATCCGATGTCCAACGTAGTGAAAGGAGTTTCCGGCGTAGTAAAATCCAATGTCCGACATAATGAAATCCGGGGTTGAGGGTGGAGATGACGTTGAAGGTTATTGGAAAAGGGGGTATTTTTGTCAAATTCATGCCAAAATGACTTTTGGCATAAAAGATCTTTGGGAAGAACTTTAAGCATGAAAAGCTTCTAAAATAGGACCTTTATCAAATTTTCCCTTTTTAATATACATGATATCCATAAATACAGTATCTAATCCAATGATATATTTTTCAAACTATGCATCCTACAATTATCTATGGGTTTCATGCTTACATAACTTATGTAAGTATGTTATGTAAGCACATACTCACTAGATTGAGACTGAACATGTATATGTATACATGGGATCATGATATCTGGGCTTTAAGTCCTAGAATCGAGTACTGACATCCAACACCATCTGACTATGATTAGGTAAATACGTTCTTACCTATCTTATCGTTAATCCATTTTCACTTAGAGTCAGACAATATGTATTTTGAAAAATTAATTATTGGATTAGATAATCTTCTTATGTATTTCATATATGTCAAAATTATAGTTATCCGACAATCGATTTTCAAAATATTATCTGTAAAAAAGATCCAACAACTGGTTTTTAAAATATTGTCGGTGAAAAACTCTGACAGTATCTACCATTGGACGTCGTCATAGTTGTTTAATAATCGGTATTTTAAAAACCGACTATTGGATCACTGTGATTTTTTGTAAACATGACAAGCATGATAAGATTATATAATCCAACGGTCGGTTTTCAAAATACATATACCAATGAAAGTGGGCTAACAATAAGACAGGTAAGGATATCCTTTCAAGATCGAGACTGAGTAAAAGTGAATCCCGGATGACAAAATTTTTACCAAATCCCTTATCCATTTAACTATTTAGATTTTTTTTTATTTAAAAAGAACTATTTAGAATTCACCAAAAAGCATTACTATTTTGTCTATTTATTTCCATCCACCTTTGTTGGCCTATGATGTGTGATTAACATTAATAAAAGTAATATTTTTATTTTTTTTCAAGATGATAAAAATGATTAGTCTACATGAAATGGGTGAAATAAATTGGTAAAATAGCATTTTCCTCACCAAATGCTAACTTTTTATCCCTTGATGTCTTGTTGGCCTTGTGCTACATATCCCCACTTTTATTGAAGAGATTTGTGTCCAAGCACTTAAATACATGTCAATATTCATTTATTGGTACTATGGGAGGCTTGAATAAATTTGGGTTTTTTGGGCCAAAAGTCCTATTTCAAAACTCTTTATTGCATAAAGTCAAACTAAAAGATTTTTATTGCCAAAAGTCCTACTTTGGCTTTTTTTTTTTTATTATTATTATATATTAATGCATGCAATCCTGTAAATCAAAATTAATTTTTTTTTCAAAATACCAGATTTACCCTTTTTCACTACATATTTTTTTTTTTATGAATTTCATTGCACTAGTAATGATTTTCCTGCCATTTTTATGATTTCCACTACATTTTTTTTATAAAATTTACTGCATTTTTACACTGCTAAGAACTTCTTCCACAATGTTATTCTTCTTCGTCCAAATGCTATGGATGGGACTAAACATCTATAATGTTTACAAAACCTTGAGATCCAAATTCAATATGACCAGCTTACACCTCAAATTCACTGATTC
>JAESVK010000197.1:0-15358 GCA_017140935.1 Hamamelis virginiana | reverse complement strand
ATATATATAACAAAAATTGCAAATTTTGGCTTGATCTCGACACACTAAATCATTGGAAAAGCTCGAGATTTTAATGGAGATGAATTAAATTACAGATCGAGGCGATAATTCGTAGAGGCCAATTACGAGGAAGGAGAGAGAGAGAGAGAGAGAGAGAGAGATGCCTAAAAAATTGCTGTGATTTAGAGAGCCAAGTGTTGCGTTGAAATTAATTCGTCGACTTAAGTCAGATCGCAATCATGACATTCTCTCTTTCTATAAATCGGACCGGTGCTTGGATCTCATCGGAGGATTGGCAGTTGCAAGCATCAACGCCAAAAAAATGGCCATAGGAATTTTTTTGAAAATATTGATAAGATAAGTTTGTTTATGTAATTGTTGCAAAACACATGTTCGTTTCGTAAAATGCGCCCCCCCCCAAAAAAAAAAAAATGAAAATGAGATACAATTAAAACCATGTTACCTACTTTAGAGGCCAAATCTTACTAGCTGACTACTAACAAACTAGAGATAGGTAAAATCTTAAAAAAGGAATGCTAAGGGACCAAATTTTATACCAAACACTTTAAAATGCACTGAATGTAAAGGTTTATCGCTTTGTCAAGTAAGATGGTCTAAAAGTTTTGATTTAAAATTTGGCCCCTTTAGTATATTAATTCGTTCTTAAGCTAAAAAATTAAGGGTTGTTTGGATGTACACTTTTGTTTATTGCATTTCGTTTTTTAAAATAATTTATTTTTAAGAAACATGTTTGGTAGAGCCTGGATCCTCAGCTTAAATTTTTCTGTATTTCAATTTGCTTGGGTACTAATATCATGATCATTCAAATATATCATTTGTCTCTCATTTTAAATATTGTGTCATTATTTTAGGTACCCAATCAACTCCAAGTAGAGAATCCATACTTTGCTTGATAATAATATTTCTATTTTTGTTTTTTATAAAATATTATCAAAATTTCTGAAAAAGGGAAACAAAAAGTCATTACTTATTTTTTCGAAAATTAAAGAAAAAAAAACAAGGAATGAAAGTTTTTTTGCTGCCGTCGACAACCATCATGCCCTCATGGTCCGAGTCTCATTAAAACTTCCCTTCTTCTTTTTTTGATACAGGAAGGAAGAACATGAGTTAATATAAAGGCATTTACGTCAATAATCCTAAGTTTTCGTAATATTACATGAACGAACCTGATCCAAAGATAACGTAGACAAAATAATAACTATTTTACCAAGTAAACGATAAAAAATCCAAAAATTTTCCGATTTTTGTTAACAATCCCCAATTTAATATATAATCTCCAATCCCAAAAAATCAACAAAATCCCCAATTTAACAAGGGATCCCCAATCTTCAATTTTACTAAGAATCTCCAATTCCCAACTCTAAACCCATCATTACACACCCATAAGTGGGGGACATGGAATGAAGGGCATTAAATATCGATTTGTTGTGTTGGGGGGTTAGGGATTATCTGTAAATTTGGAAATTCTGTATAAAATTGGGAATTATATGTAAAATTAAAAGTCAAAATCAAATTTTGACCGTTTGAAGGGTATTTTGGTATTAAAAAAAAAAAGCAGTGATAGATTCATGTACGTAATTATATTTGGATCAAGTTTGTTCACGTAATATTCCAAAAACACAAAATTATTGACCTTAAATGCCCTTAATATAATACAAATCAAACTATATACAATATTGCTAGCATAGGTTCTTGAAGTCGATGCAGGTCTATTTGGATTTTTTATATATTTGGATATGCTTAGAAACCTAAGATTGGGATAGATCATCTAAAGGGCAAGATAAAAGATATGGGTGCGGTTATTGCAACCCCAAACTCCTCTTTCTACACCCCAAACATTTGAATGCCTAAAATAGTAATGAGCAATTTGACTAAAAAGGATATAGTAATCTTTAAAAAGTCAAGTAAATCCATGGGAGTTTCTTTCTACACCCCCAAGAAAAAAAAATCCATTTTTAAAACCCTACTTCTCCCTCTTCTCACTTTCTTCTTTCTCTTACCCGTCTTCTATCTTTCCTTTAACCCCTTCTCATACCTTAATTGATCAAATCTCATATATATTAACACCATTGTGGTATTTATCCAAATATTTGGGTGTTTATCATTGTAGAATGGAGCTCCAAGAAGATCTGAGTTGTGGGAAGTACATTTTTTTAAGCTTATTTGCATTTTTTTTCTCAAAATCGCCCCTTGTTCGGTCATTCACAATGCCAAACATTTTCAAAATGTTCGATGAAATCCAACTGAACGTAATGAAAATGTTCGGTGTTTACCTACCAAACATAGGCCCTCTGTTTAGTGGATACTCGCCAAATAAAATGAATTTGTTCATCCACTTTCAACTGAACAATGTTAAAAAAATTAGATATAATTCTTCATGTTTTATATAAATTTTTTTCAACTATTCAGTTGAAAGAAGATGAACAAATTCATATTGTTCGGTGGTTACCCACTAAATATAGGGCCTTTGTTTGGTGGGTAACCACCAAACAAAATGAATTTGTTCATCCACTTTCAACTAGACAATGTTAAAAAAAAAATTATATAAAACGTGAATAATTATACATAATTTTTTTAACACTGTTGGATTGAAGGTGGACAAACAAATTCATTTTGTTCAGCAAGTATCCACCAAACAGATGACCTATGTTTGGTGGGTAACCACCAAACATTTTCATTATGTTCGGTTGGATTTCACCGAACATTTTGAAAATGTTTGGTACTATGAACGACCGAATGAGATGTGATTTTGGGAGAAAAAAAATGCAAAGAAGCTTAAAAAAACGCACTTCCCACAAATGAGATCTTCTTGAAGCTCCATTCTTTGCTTATCTTACCAACCATAATGATAAAACGTAAACGAGAGAGAGAAAATGGGAAACTCACTATTCGCCGGAAAAGAAACCGTTGGAGAATAATATGTCACTGGTGAAGACGCTGCCAGTGTGAAATGTCGATGAGAAATTGATGGGATGCCCTAGTTCTCCATCTTCTCTTTCTCTATTGTGTTTGAGAGATTGGGTATTTGGGTGTGGAAATAAGTTCTATTGCAAATAAATTGGGAATGGGGGTAATTTAGAAAATTAATGGGGTTTAGTTAAAAAATATTGGGGTGTAGAAAACAATTGGGATATAGAAAAAGAAGATTGGGGTTGCAATAACCACGTACAACACCCAAATGATATATTTGGATGATAGTCATAATCCTAAATACCAAACAAACCCAACGTGTGAAAAACCCAAGGAGAGGATCTAGTCTCAAGACCATCAATAATGAATTAAGACTGCCTTTTGGTTTCTTTTGCACTACATACACAAATCTACAAGCCCTAGCTCTGGGTAGAACAAAGAGCAACTGAGCAAGCTGCTGCTGAAGTGGGGAGAGAGACCAGGTGATTAGGGATGGCAATTTTCCCCATCCCCGCGATATAGGGGTGTGTTTTTTTTAAAAAAAATTATGGGGTATGCGGCGGGGATGGGGTAAAAAAAATTGCCCCGCTGGGTACAGGTTTACCATGCCCCGCCCCCGCCCCATTCCCTCATCCCCGATTCATTTTCATAAAAATAATTAATACATAGTGTGCAGAGAGGTTCGAACCTATAACCTCATTAAACATATATCACTAAGCTATGTATAACCTCATTTTTTTTAAGTTATGATATATAATATTTAACCTTATTTCATATTCTTTTATAAATCTATACTTACTTATAAAAGGCCCAATGTTGGAAAAATTTTTAGTCGACTAAAATGCTCTTGCATTAAATGTTAATAACACTTTTACCCTCTTGCAATATTAATTACATGAAGTTTATCTTTAATTCTTTTTTAAGAGTTATAGTTTCAATTAATTTCCTAATTCAACTAGGTATCAACAATTTGTTATTTTTTTTAGTGTTTTGAATATTTTTTTAAAAAAAAATAAATAACAATAAATTTTATCAAATAAAGAGAGAAACAAACAGAGAGATTTACCTTTTATTAGTTACAATAAAGGTACTCTAAAAAAAAATTTGTTAATATGCAATTCAACTAAATAAAGTGAAAAAAATTCTTAATTAAATTAAATTTCTTTCAAATTCTAATTCATTTTTAGATAAAACATGATTTTTCAAATAATGAATTACTATAGAATACGAAATAAATTACTTTATATTTCTTATTTCCAAATTCCAATAAAAATAAATATAATTTTACTAATATTTTTATTTTTTAGTACTATTTGTTTTTTAAATTTATAATATCAAAATTTTATAAATTATTAAGTTTGAATGTTTTCTCGTCCGTAAACATTGATCACATTATATATGATACTTTAAAAATATATTTTTTTCTACAAAAACTTACATTTGCAACGCACGTGTAACATTTCTAGTCATGAAATATATATAAAAAAATATTTAGAAAAACCAATCGTTGAATTAGATAAACTTCATATAAATGCCGTGATCGCAAAAAATCATAAAGATCTAACGGTGGTTTTTTGGAAATATATTGTGAAATTAGCCATACACCTGTAACCTAAGTTATTCAATTACAATGTACACTAGGTACGAAGTTACGTGGTTAATTGAATAGAGCCAATATCCAATTATATTTAGAAAAAACCTATCGTTGAATTGGATAAACTTCTTATGAATGTCATACTCGCAAAAAATCAGAGTGATCCAACGGTCAGATGACCTTATCCATTATAACAAGAACTACTTATGTTAGTTTCATCTAAGCTGTGTATCATATGGTTCATATTCATATTGTACAAATGTTAATATGGGGGTGCTATTTTGTGAAACCGACCGTTAGATAAGAGGTTCTATATAAACACATTATGTATGCAAAAAAATACATAGATCCGACGGTTGATTTTTGAGAAAACATTTAAATTGTTTAAATTTGTGTATCATATGATTCTTATTCATATTGTACAAATGTTAACATAGGGGTACTATTTTGTGAAACCGACGTTCCACATAAACACATTGTGCATGCAAAAAATCACATAGATCTAACGGTTGGTTTTTGAGAAAACATTTAAATTGTTTAAACGGATATTTGGCCAAAAGTCCTATTTCAAAATTATCTATCGGCTAAAGTCCACTTATACCTTTTTTTCTTTCTAAAGTCCTAACTAAAAAAATTTTAATGGCTCTAGTCCTATTTTTTGAAACTCAATTTATTTTGCGGACAAAATTGCCCCCGACCCTTTCCTCTTCACGTTGTCAGCTTTGACATCATTGAGAACCTTCTCGACCTCTTGCAGGTTCAGCAAGTCCCGATTGCTACTATCATTGTTGTTGTTGTTGAAGTCGACAATGGACGAAGACAAGGAATGATTGAACCCAAGAAACCCTAGCTTCCATGGTTGAAGAACAGGAGAAGACGTTGATGATGAGAGGGGAAGATTCAATCGGAGTTTATATCCATTTTTAGGATTTGATTTTTTGAGTGTTTTTCTTTTTTTTGCTCTGTTTGGTTACCGAGAAAATGTGAAAAAGGAAACCCAAATCCACAAAATCCTCTAGTTAACCAGTCACAAACCACCAAACCCACGAGCTTCATCCCGCCAGAAAATCTTTCATTAAACCCATGGCATTCATCCTGTCGGCAAACTTGTGGTCCGTCTCAAGCTTTCAGCAGCCAACCTGCCATTTCATCCTTAACGACAACAACTTTATCATCATTAACTCTGTCGACTAGAGCAAGAACGCCGTTGCAACTCCGCTGACCGACGTGAAAAGATTGTACATGCGCCACTGCAACTCCGGTGAGGAATTGCAACTCCGCTGCAACTCCGTGGAGAAATCATGGATATTTGGGATTTGATTTGTTGATTTTATTTCTAGCTTTGTGTGTTTCAATTGAGGAATTGCGAAATTCAGACTCTGTTTAGTTGCCTAGAAATTTGATGGATTTTAATTAAAAAAGTTTTTTTAATTAATTTTTTGTTTGGTTGATTGGAAAATATAAGAAAAAAAAAGGATTTTTTTTTTTTTTTGGGCGTAGTGACCTGCATTTTCCGGCATAGTGCCCTACGTTCCCGGCATAGTGAGCAGTATTTTCTGGCGTAGTGACCTACGTTGGTGTAGTGATCCGTTTTTCCGGCGTAGGAAACTAACGACATAGGTCACTACGGGGTGTGATGTAGTAAACCCGGAGTTGGAGGTTTAGGTGGCGTTGAAAGTTATTAGAAATGGTAGTTTTGTCCAATTCATGACAAAAGGACTTTTGGGAAGAAAAATCTATTGAAGGAACTTTTGGGATGAAAATCTTCTAAATGAGGACCTTTAGCCAAATTCCCTTTCCTTTTTTTGGTTTTCTTCATGTGTAATAGGTTGGCCAAGTTATGACGTTGCACATAATTTGCTTTTTTTTTTCTTTTTTTTTTTGTGTAACAATATTTTCATCCAAATATTTGATAATTTAAATTGTGCACATAACAATCAATCAAAATATGAATATTAGATAATAAAAAAAAGTGCAAGCATATTTAGATGTTTGGCCGTCCATGCTTGGATAAACTCAGAACATGCAAGACCAACACTGAAACACACCATATTTAGATGGTTTGCAATTAGTAGTTTGATCATCCAATTGCCCAGGAATACTCAAGACAACAAAACCATCCACATTCACAGAACTTCAAGATCCTTGCAGCAGGTTCGATGACTGATTATAAAACAAATGGCTGGAATATGCAGTCTGAATGTTTTATGCATTTAGGACTGCAAGAAAGGTGCCCCACTCTTAATACAATCCAAATCCATTACTATTTATCTGCTAACTTATATGCATGCACATATTCTGCATGATATAAAGTCCTTTCAAGGAAGGGGAAGAAAAGAGGGAACTAAATGAGGAGATGATGATGCAGTGGAAAGTGCCAACCATAATACGTTTTGCATAACGAATCCAGCAACAAATGGCTTCAAGTATTTAGCCACTCCCTCTGTAGAAGCATGAGCTCTATGAGCAGTACCAAATGCATCATTCACATAGACGTCTGCAAAGGACGCTAGCTTCTTGGCAAATTCAGGGTCATTCTTCTCTTCCTCCTTGTAGAACCTGACATTCTCAAGAAGCAGAACACCTCCTGGTAATTCATTCACCATTTTCACAACTTCCTCACCAATACAGTCATTAGCCATCTTAACCTATTAATGGCAGACAAACAAAATGAGCAAAGAAAACACATCCCTTAAGGAATATCCTGGATTGCAATATTAAATCCATATAGTTTGAGCGAAGGCGAGAACAAAAGCTAGAGAGAGAGAGAGAGAGAGAGAGCAAACCTCAACTCCAAGGAGCTCAGACAACCTTGGCACAAGAGGCTTCAAGCTGTACTTAGGTGTGACACCTTTTGGGCGTCCCTAAAAACCACAATTCAAAGTGATAAATAATTTCATAAGTAACAAAATTTTATAAAACAAAACCAAATCCATATAAAAAATAAATAAATAAATAAAGAAGGAAACAGAAACCAAATACAAAGAATAATGTGTTTTATCGCATGACAGTACAAAATAGTTCTGATTCTGATGCTATGCACATAACCACATCCACAAGCGACATTTGAACAAAGTTGACATAACAAAACACTATATTTGTTGCTAACAAGATGGCAAAGAATATAAAGAATGGGGAAGGGGTTAAAAAATTAAAGAATGTTCACTCTGTCCCAGGCTCCCAGCATAATTCAACACATAAACAGTACTCACATGCCAGCCAAACCTAGTTTACAGACTTTGCAGCTAGATAAGAATTAACAATAATAATCTGTATCACTGCCATTAGATTGCAGTCAAGTGTACTTAATAGACTTATAATTAAAATGGTTAAAGGGAATTTTTCGTAATGGATAAATACTAATATGATTTTACACCTTACTTCCCAACTAAGCGTCTGAACATTCTTTTTAACTGAATCAAATTAATAGACTTATAATTAAAATGGTTAAAAGGAATTTTTCTTAATGGATAAATACTATTCAATTAAATAGAATTTCATGAATGAAATAACAACCATAGAGGTAATCATGAAGGCTTTGGTTTGGCACATATTCATAAACAAGAAGGCTTTCGGGTCTTGCAATGCTGCATCCCAACAGCTTTACAAGATTCTTGTGATGGATGTCGCTAATCAAATTGACTTCATTAAAGAAATGATCAGCACATTGTCTTGTATTGAAGAAAAGTCTCTTTATGGCAACAACCTTTCCATCAGGCAAAATCCCCTATTTGAAAATGAAAATATAACCAGTCACCTCTACACTTAAAATCAAATTCTCAATAAGAAGAATAAATGGTGAAATCAGAAATTACCTTGTAAACTGAACTAGAGCCTCCTTGTCCCAATTTATTGGAATTGTGGAAATAGTTTGTGGCCTTCTCAAGAGTTTCATATGAAAAATTTAGTTTGGACTTATTAACCGTGGCCAACAGAGCACCTAGTTGAATCCTCTCTGAAGAAAATTGCAGATCAACATAAGTTAAAAACTCAAGCTTCCATTTGCATCTCAGAAACATCCAGAGGAAAGAAAGAAGAAATTACTAAAATTGCTTAAAAAAGGAGTCTGTGACTAAGCATTTTTTAGCATTTTCCTTTACTTTCCCTCATGCTTTCCGAGATTCAAAAAAGCCTATAGTAAATTGAAATTTCAAATATACCTCTCCTCCTCTTTTCAACTTTCTTCCTTACAAAGAAAACAGCTGTTGCAACAATCAGCAGAAGAACCAAAGCAGAAAAAGTTGTAGCCAGAATAATAGCCAGCCGGTTACCTCCTAATAAACCATGAAAATATGATATTGTTAACAGAACACTCATTCTCAGGTATTTACCGGATAAAATCAAACAACTCCCAAGACTTGCTCTAGGTTCTAATAAGGTGAACAAAATCATAAATGGGTTCTACAGAAAAAGCATAAAAGAATGATTTTTCTCATTTACATAGTCAAATTCAGACCTGAGAACTGCTCTAAGATTGGTGCTCACTTTTTCCCACCAAAAATCCACTTTAAAACAATCCCACAAATGTATCCATTACTATCTGATATTACAACTCAGAGCGAGACCTTCATAATTTTAACAATCTAAATTCCCCTTCCAAAACTTATCACAAAAATGAAAAAGGAGAGGGATCCAAATCATTGCAATATATCTAAGCCTGTGTCTGGTTAAATTAAATTAGAACAGAAGGCCCGGCAGTTCCAATTCCATTGTTTGGTTCTTTATATACCAATGAATTTCAAATTGAATTTAAATTCCATAAAACTTGATTTAAAAAATATATATGTAAACAATTACACAATAAAAGCACAGAGTTTGCAGAATCGGAATTTCAAATCAAATCCAATTCTGTGCAACCAAACACAGCCTTAAGCGAATCCCAGAAAGACCAAGTATTGCAAGAGAGAGAATTAAAAATAAAACAAGAAGAATTCTAAGCAAAACATGCCTGAAATGCATAACGAATTTGTAATGTTAATGAAATAGTACCAAAATGAAAGAAGAGCAAAACTTAAGAAGACTCAACTCACCTCCATCTCTTCCCATATCATCACTCTCTGTATTGTTATAGAACTTATACATCGAATACCTCAAGTAACAACCAGCATTCAACACCCTCCCTTCATCTTTCGAAAGACACGAACCAATCTTCATTGAGGCATTCATCAAACACTTCTCACAAGCACTTCCATTCACAAATTCCCAACACTGAGCCAACCCATAAACCGATAAATTCCCTCGATTCACAAAACCCACAAAGAACCCATCATTCGTAGGTGCTTCAGAACTCAAATTCTTCACTAATTCAATAGCATTAGCATTGAAAACAGTCTGATTCCCATCAAAATCATTAGTCCCACATACTGCTTTGTCATCTACACTCAAAGCCTCTTTGAAGAAATTATAATCATTGTATCTCAAATAACACCCATTATAGAAATTTCTACCACCGCGTATCAATCTTTGGAATGGGAGGCACTTTAGGATTTGGGTTTTGCATTGGGTGAAACAGAGGTTACAATCATTCTGTGAGAGATCTTTCATTCACTCACCAAATGCATATACTGCCATTAACACAATAACAATAATCTGTATCACTGCCATTAGATTGCAGTCAAGTGGTTTACAGACTTTGCATCTAGTTGAGAGGAATCCTAAGGCAGGCGCTAATGGGAAGATCAATTAACGGTTTAATGTTAACAACTTTTAATAACATCATCAATAGAAGCATCTGAGGTAGATTAACTCAAAGAAAACAAGACTATATATCTGGTTTTACTGAGTTCTAGAAAAAAAAAAAAAAAAATTAACAGGTTTCTCTTGTAATTGTAGATTAATTGGTGCCACTTTCTACTTTTATTGAACAGAGTGAATGGAAGAGTTCATCCTAGTGGAACTTGTATGCAATGACAGTAGCTGAAATACGTAGTTAGAGAGTAATAGCACCACAGGTTAATTTAGCCCTTACATACCCCAATGTTCGCCCTAGTAAATAAATCTTCTGAAGCATTTCCTTTTCCTGTCCATTCATATTGAGCAGAAAATTAGACTTTTGCAACTTCAGATAAGTAACTAGAAGGAAGTAAAGTAATCAAAACAGATTTTATGATAAATCTAGCTCCCAATAACAAAGGTGAATCAATTGCTTGAGTAAGACTTGTATCTCTTACCTTCTCCAGTTTCTTTACTTCTTTCAAATAAAGTTCGCTGATAATCAAAAGTAAAATATGTACACATGTATGAAATCTATTAATAGACAATTATGTAGAGATTATTCAACACATAATGAAATCAAGAGATTAAGGAGCAAAACATCATTGAACAAAACTGATAAAGAAGATTAACAAAGAAGATAACCAATATAATATAGATCTGAAATGTATATTCAGATCTACAGTCCCAACACATAGATCAAGGGATATCCACCTAAAACAACTAGAATAAACCTCAAATCTGCCAAATAAACTTCTTCAGTCAAATGAGAGCCAAAAGACCATATTCCATTGCAAAAAATTAACCATATTGCAGTTCCACAACAAATGATTTTTTGAACTCCAAAAAATCTGAATTTCTCCAAAAAAAATTTCATGAGTTTCAAACTGTTTTCAGTCAAATGATTTTTGGATGAAATCTATCCTCGAACATCTAAAATGTATGTGCCATAACCATAACTCTTTGTTAGCATGAAAGGAAAAATTACTAGATAAGGAAAGGGAAATATTGAGATTAACAACAACTAGAATTCCAAATAGAAAAGGGAAAAGGGAGATAATAAAAATAACAAGCATAATCATACAAAATACACATCGAGAAGAAATCAGTTACAACCCATAGATCTACTCAATCGAATGAAAACCACATAGAAAACCCAATACAAAAGAAGAAAACCTGAAATCTACTAGTATTTTACTAAACACAGGAAGATATCAAAAAATTTCTACAAAAAGAACAAAATGGGAGCTTAATCTGACCGAGATCTTGCCGGAAATCAGTGACCACCGCCGGAAATTAGTGACAGTCACCAGGAATCAGGGTCTAACTCTTCCAAACAGTGGCTGGCTCTTAGGTGAGAAGAGCTGCTCTCAGTTGCTCTTCACAAGTCGATCTTTTCGAAATGTCAGGATTTGGTGAGAGCAGCTTCATGTTTTTTTAGAAAACAGAGAACAGTTTTCAAGAATAGCTTTTTTTTGTACTCAAATTTTGGCCCTTTTTGTTTTGTTTTTTTTTTTTTTATATTATTTTTTGTTTTGCTTGTAGAAAACAAAGACAGTCAAACGTGTTTTTGGGACATTTTCTGTTTTTTTTTTTTTAAACTCTGAAAACAGTTTTCTGTTTTTCTGTTTTCAGAGTACATGGCCAAACAAGGCCTTAATTTTTGGCAATTATTGGAGTCACAAATCAAATAATATATATATATATATATATATTTTGGTGCATTTAGGTAGACATGTACAAAAACTTGAGAAACTAGAAGAAATGATTAGAGGAGCAATACATGAACTTCTTCTCATCCACAATGATCATTTTGAACAACTTGTTTAGATGAAATTCTCGATCAGACAGGTAATAATCAATACGTCAAGATTCAATAAAACATAAATAAAGACAAATTTTCTCGCTAGAAAACTAAACATATTGACTCCAGCATCTAATACGCAACAAAAGTTTCCCATTTTAGGGGTCTCAAATGGAACACATAATTTAAGCCTTAGAAGTCCCAATACATCAAGATTCAATAAAACTTATATAAATAAAGACACATTTTCTCGCTAGAAAACTAACCATATTGACTCCAGCATCTAATACAAAACAAAAGTTTCCTATTTTGGCGATCTCAAATTGACAACAATGGAACATATAACTTAAGGTCTTAGAAGTCCCTCCTGCAATTCCTTTTTTTTTTTTTTTTTCACTCTCTACAACCTCCTTGCAATCTTTGAGTTTCCTAATATCTTGGATTGGATTTAGAGTAGCATCCATGGCACTTGCAGTTGTAATCACATCAATGTTGTATGCTAAAAAATTTTAAAGAAAAAAACAAAAAACATGAACAAGTGAAAGCATGAGAGAGATAAATAGACCAAAGAAGATGCTCAATTCAATTCAAAGGCTTGAGGAAAACAAAACTTCAAAGAAGCAGCTGAACAGATAGAATATGTTCGAAATGATTAAATCCGGAATTAGAATAAAATAGATCATTTTGACAAGATACTAATGTTGAAAAGTACAAACCAGTCATGAGCACAAAATTAAATTGCTTTAACTTGAAATTATTAATAAAACTGACCAGCAGTACCAGATCTAAAGCTAAGCAAACAGTGATTCTCATTTGTCCATTCATTTCTATAATTTTAGTACAGTTAGACTGAATTAATTAACCTGGAACTATCTATCCATTCACAACATGAAAATAACTAAAAGTCACAATCCAACACAAGTGTCATGTACTTCTTCTGCCTGTCAAGAGAGGTTTTTATATTGCTCGAGCAAGAGAGGCTTAGTGATAACCATTAGTTATGGTAATAATTAATACATATTTAAATTCTTTCAATCAAACCCAAGCCCACTCCTCCAACCACTAACTCAGAAATGATTGGTAAATCATGCTACTGCAGACCACTACAAAGCGAATGATTAAAAGGGTTCAATAATGCTGTGCATGAGGAAGAGATCAAACACGATATTTTTACGTGGTTCAGCTATCCCCACATATGTCCACACCTCAAAAGGCACCGCTAGAGGATTACTTAGCCCACTAACTCAAGTCTCCTTAAAGGTGGAGATAAAACCTGCACAGAAACAAGGAGCAAACCCACTCCTTGAAGGTTGAATAACTACTTCATATTGTTGTCTCCGACTCTCTGTAAATGCACTATATAAATAGCCCAAGAAGCTCATATGACTGATGGGAACCTTCGAATGATGGAGGAGGTGGCTGGTGAAGGATTAAGTGCTAAAAGTACCAAAAGAGGAAAGAGCCATTGAGCATAAATTTGAACAATCTATCAACTGCAATGGTGTGGCTATGACTACTGCCTGGATCAGTCGACTGGTGAACCACAACCAGTCAACTGATTGTGGCAGAAATTTAAAATTACAAAAACTGTGCAAATAAATCAAATCACCACTATCCACCAGCAAACTGGTGCTATGTTTCTGCACAACGTCAAGTCTAAAAACGTGCAAAAGAGATGGACCAAGAAATGTGCACCTATAACCAACCAACCTAAGCAGGAATCGGGACTAATTAAAAGATCAATCAGCAAACCACAAAGGTCCTATGGTCCAAATCTAAGGTCACAAAGAGATAGGCATCAAAGTTTACCAAGTGAAGCTTTATACAGACACACACACACACACACACACACACACACACACACACACTAACCATACTTAAAATAAAAGTAAAACAAATAGGCTCTTCAATCCAATGTGCTGCATCTGCACTTAACTCCTAACAGGCATTCGTAACATAACTTGTGTCATTATAATCAAAACTGAGTTAGCAATCCTGAGATCAGGGACGAAGCCAAAAATTTGCTTCAGGGGGGCGAGCTTTAGTTGATTGTTAACACTTTATCCTAATTCAAAAAAAAATGATAACGGTTCCATTCAAATTTTTTTATCAAGTTATTTTGAGGTAGAAAAAATTGCATTATATTTCATTAATATTTGATAAACCATATTTCAGTTATTCAATTGTCCTCGATGGTTCCCCATCTTTTCAAAGTTTTGTACGATGGCTACATAACGCTATTAGATACCCCTCTCTTAATAAACAGAACTAAGCTATCATTCATATATGAATTGATCTCCTATTTTGTTATATAATTGATTATTTGTAATCTTCACTCTTGCTGGCTGCCTGTTGCAGTGAAAGAGATAGACCGATGTGCTTCGTTAATTACATGAAGTACTAAAGGACCATTTGCATTAGCTTTTTCTAAAATAACTTTTGGAGTAAATTTTTTATAAATCTCTTTAAAGTTATGTTCAAATCATGTATTTACATATCAAAACTTTTATAATAGAAGTGATTTTGACAAAAGTTGGGATCTCCTAACTTTTGCCACAATCAAAAAAATTTGCCATCCATACTATCACTCTTCAAGTAATTTAAATGTGATTCTCTCTCTTAGAATAGGTGGGAATTTTAATTTCTAAAAGTGATTTTAAGAAAAAGCTAATGCAAACGGGCTCTAAATATAGAAAGGGATCATCAAATGAGAAGGCTTGGAATGGGGTTAGAGCTTTTATAAGAAGGGGGAAAAAAAAGAGTAAGTAAACTGGATGGATTAAAAAAATTGAGTGGGGGGCATATTCAAAATTTTAAAAAATTATAATGTATAAAAATTAAATAAAAAAAGTTCAGGGGGGGAATTTGCCACCCCTGACCTCTAACAGTTGTGCAGGTGTTTGGCATGCCACAGCACTTCATTCTAATTCCTTGCCTCCTTGGTAATTCTATTTGTTCAAATGCATAATCAAAATGCATAATCAAAATGCATCACTAAAAAGATAAACAGCACACAGTCATCCCTCAAGATATGACATACTAAAATGCACAAAAAGGAGTTCTCTCACCTGCTCAAGAAGATGGCAGTTGGACTTCCAGGGGATGGAGGATTTTCTTCTAGCAGTGAGACAAGAGGACCAGCTTTAGCACGATGATCAGGGTCAGTTACAGACAAAATTTCGATCCATTCAAGACCAAGTTGCCTCTTAATCAACTCCAAGTTCTCCTGAAGGACCTCCATCTCTCCAAACGGTAGCTTCAGATCCAAGGCCTGGACCCCAAGTGCAACTGCCTCATCCCTCCTAAACTTCAAGAAC
>JAESVK010000194.1:86392-96392 GCA_017140935.1 Hamamelis virginiana | reverse complement strand
ATGTTTTAAATTTATATTTAAAATATATAAAATGATATTAAAAAATAAAAAAAATATATATTGAAATGATCTAGCTGATTAAATCATATATATATATATATATATATATATGGGTGTTGATATATAAGCCCACAATTATAGTTGAAAAAATAAAAACAATATAAAAAGATAATGATAACACAGCAAACATGTAATTGTCTTTCTTAGTGCGACCAAAACATAAAATATCTATACAACCCATAGTTTTGGGAACTTAACCATGGATTTTAAAGGTTTTAACTTTTTAATCATGATTTTTGGGATTATTTAACACATTAGCATTGGTTTTAAAATTATGTAACATTAAAATAGATAAATTATAAATAATAAATCAAAACTAGCTCCTAAATGAGTTCTACACAGATCACCTTATGCAAAGTTGCATCAGGTGCACCTTATAACATCTTGACTGTAAATTCAATAAAACTAATAACCATTTGTTCACCATTAAAAATAACCATCTGTTAAGAGGAGAACGCGTGTCCTTGCTTAAAAGGAATAATGGTATAATCTCTTACACCAATAAGGTAATGACATGTGTTTCGAACATATTTAATAAAATAGAATGCGGAGTATATGATCAATATGCTAGAAATAACTGCCAATAACCGCCAAATAGATATGGTAGGTTTGGAAAATAAACAGTAGTTAATCAATTTAAAATTCAAATGCAAGTTAGTTTGATATTCAAATTAACGTGAAAGAGTAGCATTTTTATTGACAAATGACACACTGTGATTGGATTGAAGATATAGCACAAGGAAATTAATCATTCATACTCAGATTTGTTGTTTGAAATTGCAGATATAACACTTGACACTTGTCAACATCTTATTTGATTCGGATTGAAGCAGTTATTTTACAATTCTATAAATAGAGGAAGAACTCTTCATGCAAAGGGTTCCTCAACCACACGACACAAGCCTTTATATTTATCGCTCTTCTCATCTTAATGAATCACTTAACTTAGAACTTCTATTCTCATCCCATACTCAGTAGGTCTCTCCCTCAATTCGTCTATAATTCTCTCTCTCTTCTTTCTATCCTTTTATTCTAAGATCTCTCTCCCTCCTCTTATTATCCTTTTCTTTCTGATTCTTTAATAGAGAATCCTTAGCTCGAAGGACTTTAACATAAGTTGTATATTGTTGTATTAGAAATGGAGATAATAATATTATTATGTGGTTTCTTCGAATCATTTTACTTTTTGTCTTTACTCGTTATATTTTAAGTTATTTTAATTATTTTGCCTTGTATTAATTAATTAAAATCCTCTTCATTGAGGCAAAACCGAAGTGTCACAATTACCTGATTTAATCATTTGGTTTGTTTATCTTCGAACCAATTATAAATCTTGATAAGGTGCAAAGTCAACCTTTCTGGCACACCCTCACTAAAATTACACGTGTGAAGTTGCCATCTTGAAGATATCTTGAATAACACCATCAGCTTGCATTGCATCTCTCTTTTTTCCTAAAACATTTTGGTACCATAATTTATGGATAAGAGTTAAAAATGACATACTGTGTTTCAATCGTGATAGAAAATAATGTATTTCAATTGTCATGAATATAAAAGCCTAGTACAGTGAATCCTTTCTAGCTAGTGGTTTTTAAACATACTCTGGCCCTTGAATAAGACCATTGCCATAAAGACCCATCTTTGTAGCAATTCAATCACGATAGTGAACCACGAGAGTTAGCCTAGCGGCAAATCAACTAGACTCTCTTGGTTAGCCACTAATCAAGACCAGTAGTCCGGACACTATACAATCCCATGAAGCGGTGGTTTCGTGTAGAGAGTAGGGATTAGTCGAGCTCTGACAATCCGAACACCTCATTCCTTGGCAAAATAAAAAATAAAAAATAAAAAAAATAAAAAATCATGGTAGGGTAAAATTAATTCCAATCTCTTGTTTGATCACTAGAAATTAAGGGTTTCACTGGGGTCAATGGTATTGCGTTACATTCAAGTATGGTAAGCAGTACGCAAGCAGAAGCATACCATGTTCGTGCAAAATACCAAATTACGAAATGTTGACCAAATCACTTGGTAGGCAATGTGTAATGTGCAATGTGCAAGCAAGACTGAATAATGTGCACCAAAAGTTAGGCTAAGCCCCACTTCCTTTTTTCCGCGCTTGCTTTGTGACTGAATGACAAAGTGCAAAAATACTAGCCGTGGACCTTGCCAATTAAAAAGGCAGTAGTTAATGGACTAAAATATCCTTAACCCCATCGCAGCCCACCTCAAAATTAACTCACCTAGTCGTTGGAAAAATGAGTGAAACTGGTCGTGTCATTAAAATATTTTTTATATTTACTTTTTATTATTGGATCACTGTGATTTTTATATGCACGACATCCATAAGTATAGTAATAAATTCATCGGTCAAATTTTCAAAATATACATCCTACAATTAATTATCTATGGATTTCATGCTTACATATATATATATATTGTGGGATGTATATTTTGAAAAATTAACCTCTGCATTTGTCACAGTGATCCAGTAGTAGAATTTGAAAATATAGTTATGAAAAACTATGACCGTTGAAAACTGTTACAATTTTTTTGGTTGTGTTTCTAAGAAACCGACCATTAGATTATTATGATTTTTGGCAGACATGACATGTATAAGCATAGTATCTAATCCAACGGTCAATTTTTCAAAATATATATCCCACAATTATCTATGGGCCAGTTTCATGTATCTATATTTCACTTTTTACAATGACTCGTGGGTTAACTCACCCACGTTGCTCATAAGCAAAGGGCTTATTGGTACATGTATTCACTTCGTGCTTTTTCTCCTAATACATTCCTTGTATAGAACTAAAAAGTCAAATTGGTAGATTCAAAAGCACGAAATTGCCGACTAAATTTTATATTGTCTTAAGAAATACAGAATTTTGAGTTGTAGAGAGAGAACTAATTCTCTTAAGCAAGGCCATGCATGCTGCCAGTTTAAGCCACTTTGCCTCTTTTACAAATCCAGGATATTAAGTTGTAGAGAGACAAGTTCTGTGAGTTATATATGTGTACATATAGTGAGAGATAGAGTAAGCTATAGAGAGAGAGGGAGTTGCTGCTCACGGCCAGGAGAAGAGACGAGCAGGAGAGATCGAGAAGGTAATCGAACACCATTAAAGAATCATCAAGTGGTTCTGTTTTTTTTTTTGAGGTGAGATATTCTCACCAATACCATCCCTTCTATATTTTCTTTTTGGTGTGAATATGAGGTGCCGGCCAAATTCATGAAAGTACGAATCTGAAAATTTTCTATATTTATAAATGATTAAGTCAGGATATGCTTATACTTATGTCTATATCAAGCCTATAGATTGTGGGATACATATTTTGAAAAATTTATCTTTGAATTAGATACTATAGTTATGTATGTTATGTCCGCCAAAAATCATACTAATCCAATAGTCGATTTCAAAAAAATATCACCAAGAAAAATTGCAGTTACAGTTTTTGGAACTGTGATTTTTGGTATGCTACAGTGTCTAATTCAACTAATAGTTTTTCAAAATATACATCCCACAATTATGTCCGTAATGGGCAAAATCCTATGTAATTTTACTCGATATATGTGTTTTATGCATGAAATGTGAATTTGAATCGGTAATGAGACTTAGCCATGGCATGACCCGAATCTGTGTATGTGTATTATAATGGGTCAATTCAATTGTTGTTCTTGCTTCAATTTATATTCTGTTTTCTTATGGGTATGCTAACTTGGTTATAAAGAGAAATGAGTTTTTGGGTTATTTATAGAAGCTTGTTACAAGCTTTTAAGCTTGTCAATGGCGGATTCACGAGTGGGGTGTTACATCTCATAAAATATTGGTGAGAGTTAGATCATTTAATCATTTTTCCTTGAATCGATGTAGGATGGGGAGAGTATATATCAAATTTCATGATTTTTCATGGAATATGTTAATTACTATGAATTTTCAAAATTAGAATAATAACTTTCTTTAAAAAATTTCAGGAATTTCATATATTCATAATAAACTTTGATCTTTGAGTATGTTGTAGTCCGGGCTTTTATGAATCTATAGGGACAAAAATGAAGTAAAATGGTGTTGAAATGAGAAAGATAAGCTAGAGAGAAGTTTGGCTGTGGAGGTTGGTGCATCAGGGTTGTGTAGAAGGAGATGACCCATTTTAGGGTCTGTTTGGTTAGATTTAATTGGGTAGCATGTGCACAGCACATGCCAGCCCATATAACTTGGTTGCCAGCCCATATAACTTGGTAAAAAACCCATTGTTGACTACTTTTCTTGAAGAAAAATTATACAAGTTCATTAAATAATAATAATAATAATTAAATAAAAGAAATAAAACTTTTTATATGGAAGGTTAAGGACCAAGTGTGTATATATATATAATATGTCAGTCCATTTTCAATATGAGAGGTGTTTGGAAAAAGTGAGTTGGATCAGATAATCTTCACATTTATGTCATGTCATGTCTGTCAAAAATCACAGTATTCAATGGTTAGTTTTTAAAGTACAAATATTTAAACAATTTTGACAGCATCAAATGGTAAATACTGTTAAAGTGTTTCATGAACTGTATTTTGAAAATCGATTGTTGGATTACTGTGATTTTTGGCAGACAATCGATTACAGTGCTCCAATAGTCAGTTTTTGAAAAACAATTAGTTTTTTAAAAATGTCGGAGTAAAAAACTTAGACTTTTTTGTTCTTCAAATGTCACCATTCCTTCACAATTGATTTTTTCAAAAACAGCTCATTAGTTCACTGTGATTTCTTGCCGACATGATATTCATAAGAGGAGGATATAATCTAGTGGTTTGTTTTTCAAAATACTATCTACAATTGCCCCAATGAAAATCACCTTATATAACTTTGGGTTAGGTGCACCTTATTATTAGCATCTCCATATAAATACATGACCTATGTGTTATATACTGTTATAAGAATCTGATTTCTGAAGTTGGCTATAAGAATCTGTTGGTGGAAGTTTTAGAATTTGGGTCCAAGTGCACCAAACTTTTGGGCCTCAAAAACCTACTATTGACTTTTCTAAGTCTTGGGCCTTATTAATCCACACAACTTTTATCAAGCTTAGGCTTACTAGTCCAAATAAAATTTTATCAACTTCTGGGCTCCACCCCAACCCAACTTCTTGTGGATTAAGCTTTTAAAAATTTTAAAAAGCTTAAGGCATGTTTGGATAAGTTTATACTTTCTATTTTTTTATTTTTAAAAGTAAAAAATGAAAATTTATTTATATTTTTTATAGTGCAAAATTTTTGTATTAAAAGTTGAGGAAAAAAGAATTTCTTACTACCTCAACTTTTTAAAGTAACTATCAAATTTTTCACACTCAAAACTTTCATAATTTTACTTTTAAAAGTAATAATAATAAATAAAAAAAAGAAGTAAAAGCTTATCCATACATGCCCTTATTTAATGGACTGTTTTGAGCCTATTTAAACAAAAAATAGTCCCTTTAAATTTCTCTTTCACATGGATTAAGAAACTTTTAATTTAATCAACCCAATACACTAATCTAATTTCAATTGGGGCTTGAAATCTAATTACTTTTGAATTTTCTAATTTGTTATAGAAGCTTTAGATTTTCACTCACACTAGTATTCTAAGCATTTCAACACTTTTTACTGTCTAGCAGGTTCAAGTTCATGATGATGATGAAGAACACAAGGCCAGACCGAAGGCGATTCATTATCTCCTCCTTCTTCTTCATCTTGTTCTTCTGTGTCTTAGCTTCTATCAATGAACTTCGTTTCGAAAATCTATTGAAGTTTGGTCGATGTGCTCTCTCCAACGACACCCACTCCCAATCTTCAAACAATAATATTCTCACCGTCAATAACTCCTCTAACCATAACCAAATCCGAGTACTCATCGGAATTTTGACACTTCCAGACCAATACCAACGCCGACACTTCCTCCGGTTAATCTACGGCACACAACAACTATCAACAGCGGATGCAATAGTTGACGTAAAGTTCGTCTTCTGTAACCTAACAAAGGAAGATCAAAAAGTACTAATTGCACTTGAAATCATGCAATATAACGATATCATAATTCTCAACTGTAAAGAGAATATGAACAAGGGTAAAACTTACACTTACTTTTCAAGTTTGCCAGAAATGCTAATGAATAATACCCCAGATGAGCCTTATCCTCCTTACCATTACGTAATGAAGGCTGATGATGATGCTTATTTTAGGTTACATAATTTAGTGGAGTCCTTGAAGCCATTGCCTAGAGAAGATTTATACTATGGTTATGTAATTCCATGTCCAAGTATGGATCCTTTCATTCACTATATGTCTGGCATGGGCTATCTGATTTCTTGGGATTTAGTAGAGTGGATTAGGGATTCAGATATTCCCAAGAATCATTTGGAAGGGCCTGAAGATAAAACTTTTGGCGAGTGGATTCGAAATGGTCATCGTGCAAAGAATAGGTACAATGCTAAGTGGTCTATGTACAATTATCCGGAGCCGCACACTCAATGTACGCATGAACTTTGGCCAGACACCATTGCTGTTCACCTTCTTAAGAATCAGGAGAAGTGGATTCATACACTTGAGTATTTTAATGCTACTCAAAATCTGAAACCATCTAAATTGTATCATATACCTTAGCTAGCCTAGCTTAGGTAATTAATATATACTTAATTGATTATTTTGTTTATTGTTTTCATTGTTTTAAAATCAATACAATGTAATGATACTTTTGGAGATATATATATCATGTGGAAAGAAAACGTTATGCTAATTTTGCTATATGTTCAAGATGAGTTTGTTTATTTTGTTTTTGATCATTTTAAAATTTCATCCATTAAGTGAATGAGAATCCAAGGGCTTGTGTTCTTTGCTGACTTTAGTTAAAGTCAGCATTTGCTGACTAGAACACTTCTCTCTATATATATATACAGAAATGATCCATAGAGGTCCAGATCCCATTTGGATAAATACAGTCCACTCCTCATTGGGATAGTTGGGACAGGTATTTTGAAAAATCGACTGTTGGATTAGATATTCCTGTTACGTATGTCATGTCTGCCAAAAATCACAGTGATCCAACGATTGGTTTCTGAGAAAACTGTCTGTGAAAAAAACTGACAATTTATCGTTCTTTAAGTGTTTGTTTTTTTTCACAGACAGTTTCTCATGAACCAACCGTTGGATCACTGTGATTTTTGGTACACATGACATACGTAACAGGAGTATCTAATCTAACGGTCGATTTTTCAAAATATCTGTCCCAACTATCCTAATGAAGAGTAGACCGTATTTATCTAAATGAGGTCTGGACCCCAATGGATCATTTTTGTATATATATATATATATATTTCATTTTTATGGGACTTGGAGGAAGCAATCACACAACCATTGAGAATTGAATCATTTAATTGGCTATATTTTGTTAGTATCTGGGTGTCTCTTACGGTGACCAAAATGAGTTGGTAATTAAATTTATGGGACTGCTAAATAAAAAATGTTAAAAATTTGGAACATGTTTGGTAGTGAACTCCAAAACCAAATTTCTATTTTTCAGAGTTCAAAAAATAGAAAATAGAGTGAAAAATATGTTAGTTTTCTGTTTTCAAAGTTAAGAAAAAATAGAAGATAACCTTAAAAATATGTCTCCTTAACTTATTCTTTGAAGACAAAAATAATGAAAAAATTAGGAAAAAAATATTTTCTATTTTCGGTTTTTTCAACTTCAAAAATAAAAAACTGTTTTCAGAGTTCACAAAAAAAAATGTGGTCTTTTTTTTTTTCCCTTCTAAACAATAAAGAGAAGGGAGTTTGGGAGAAGGCAGAGAGAGAAACCCAATTATATGCAGCAAGCTGAGTGGGCTTGTTTGGGAGGGAAAATGTTGATATTTTTTCTCTCACCTTCTCTCAATACTTGAAAAAGATTTGCAAAATATAATTGACTATACTGCTAGCAGGCCTTTTCCTAGATGCTTTGTGGTTCTTTTTGCATTAAATACTTGATGCAAGCTAGAGTAAAGAATGAAAAGGATGGCGACTGTAACAGACCTGAAGCATGGCTATATGTTCAAGAGTCTTCTCCGGCCGACTTTGTTTTCTCTGTCCTTCCGAACCGAAGCCTGCTGATCCACGAGTTGGTTCAGTGGATCGATGACATCGAGCTAATCCACAATTTGATCTAGGGAGGAATGAAGCTGGTCCATTGGTGGTCGATCCGACTGACGGATTGCAGCCTGATTGGAGGTTGTCGGTGGGGACTTGCCGCTACATTCTCTCTCTTTCTCTCTTCCTGTGTTTGTGAAATAAGATAAAGATAGAAGAAAAAGAAGACGAATTTTTTTTTTAGGAACATATAGTTTGCTTTCAGTGTAGCAGACTCTGTGTGTTTGGGTTGCTCTATCCAATAGTTTTTTTTTTTTTTTTTTTTTCCCTAAGATCTCCAATAGTTTTTTGCCTTAGTTGCCGAGAAAACTTTTAGAAAGGAAATGGAAAATGACAGTTTTGGAGGTAGGATTCAAAGGATGATGCCAAAACTATCACAGAGAGATTAATCTTTCTTTCTCTCTCATTCTCAAAATCACATTGATTCCCCCCCTGTCTCTCTCTCTCCTGTTTCTTTTCTCTACTTCTCTACTACCGTGTGTCTCATTCTCTTTTCTATTTGGGATTTTTTTTTTCTGGCGTAGTGAACTCCGTTTAGACATAGTGAAATAGGTTTTTGGTGTAGTAAACTTTGGGCATAGTGAACTGTGATTCCGGCATAGTGAATTGTAATTCTGGTGTAGTGAATTCGGATTCCGACGTAGTGAACTTGGTGTCTGGCGTAGTAAACTCTGGGTTGATGTGTAGATGGCGTTGATGACTATTTGGGGAATAAGGAGTATTTTTGTCCAATTCATGCCAAAAGGACTTTTGACATGAAAAATCTTTTGAAAGGGCTTTTAGCATAAAAATATTTTTAAATAGGACCAATTCTCCCTCTTTTTTTTTTTTTTTTTTTTGTGATGGTTAACTCCGTCACAAATTTTAGTTAAAGAATTAGTATTTGCATGTCCTAATTTCTTTTTATCAAATATAACCTCTAGTGCTAGCTCATTTGATATTCAAATATGGTGAGAATTGTTTTCTTATTTGTTATTTATTTATTTTTGGAAGGCGGTGATTTTTAATTCTATAAACAAAAAGATTATTTGCATGTTTATTGAAGAATTATTAATAACAAAATCAGTTCATCACACAGTCACACTGGTAATGGATTCAATTTTAGTGAAACCTCTTCTTTTAAGTGGCAGATGAAGAAGATGACGTTAGCTCTCAAGTCTCATAGAGATTGTGTTGAAGTTATTCCTAACTTAAAGTCTACAAGCCAACTAATTAATCCCAAAAAAAAAAAAAAAAAAAAAAGGAAAAATATACAAAATATGAAATGAGCAAAATAGAAAATCTACACTTTCCAAATGTCCATGGGCAATTGTCAACTTCTTTTTGTTATAAAAAGGATATGTTGGGAATTTGATCAAAAGAGAAGGAGAAATAGGATCAAGTAAAGATGCAAAACAAGGATATGTTGGGAATACAAACGAAAGATGTTGCATGTAAAAAGGATATGTTTAGGATTAATCAAAAGAGAAGGACAAATGGGGTGAAGAAAAATACAAAACACAACAAAAGAAGCTTTTGCAATATTCCTTAAGCCCATTATGGGTTATATAGATTATTCATACTTAACCAATGAGAGTTAGTCTGGCGGCAAATGAGTGAGTTGTAAATCTAAATATTATGGGTTTGAAACCAACCAAGCTTATTTGGCCAGCCACCAATTATGGCTAATAGCTTGAGTATTAGAAGATTCCATGGGACGGTGGTTTCGTGTGGAAAGTGGGGATTAGTAAGCCCCTAATGGCTCGGACACCTCATCGCTTGGTGCAAAAAAAAAAAAAAAAAAAA
>JAESVK010000194.1:3715-86292 GCA_017140935.1 Hamamelis virginiana | reverse complement strand
GCAAAAAAAAAAAAAAAAAAATTAAATTAAATTAAAAAAAAAAAAAAAAGAAGCTTATTCGTATTTTATTTTCAGTCTTATAAAATATCACCTCCAGATTCCATAGCCTAGGGTGGCATCGCTTGAAAGAGAAAATGAAAAGACTCATGGGTGTAAGTGGGCCAAGGATAGGTCAAATTTTGATACGGTTTGAACCTAAAATGGGATTTCTTTTAGGGTGCAGTTATTGCAATCCCAATCCTATCTTTCCAAACTCCATTTCTAATAAAACCCCAATATGTTATAACTAACCCCCCCCCCCCCCCCACAAAGTTCTTAATATACCCTCAACCCCATTTTAATCGTAACAAAATGTTTTCTACACCCCCAAAACCCTAAAACTCCCAAATACTGTTCACGATCTTGTCTGTCAGGCTAGGGCACGAAACACATGCAGGTACGGTTTGAAGCTCTTTTTGCAATTATTTTATTTTATTTTATAATTTCGCTGCTTGTTCGGTCGATTGTAGAACAGAACATATTTAATATGTTCGATGAAAGCCAACCGAACATAACCGAACATTGTTAATATGTTCGGTATGATTCGACCGAACATATTAAATATGTCGGTATGATTCATACTGAACAGTTTTAATATGTTCATTTGGAGGAGTAATAGAACACTACGATGAATATTTTCTCAACCGAACATATTTATGGACTATTTCTAGTGTAGTTTATTTATTTATTTTATTTTACAAACCACTCATTGCATGGTCTCATTTCAGGTTATATGGATTGAGAAAATATTCGCTGTAGTATTCTGTTACTCCTCCAAATAAACGTATTAAAACTATTCAGTACGAATCCACATAACATTTTAAATATGTTCAGTTAAAGCCAACCGAACATATTTAATATGTTCGGTGGAATCGTACCGAACATTTTCAATATGTATGGTTTTAGACAACCAAACATATTCAATATGTTCAATTAGCTTTCACCCAACCTATTGAATACATTCGGTTCTGCAACCGAGAGATCAAGTGGCAAAATTTAAATATAAAAAAAAAAAAAAAAAACCTCAAAAAAGCTTTGAACCCTCACCTGGCCTTCTCACTACTTAGCTCCTCTTGTTGCTCCATTTTGAAATCCTACAATGTTAAAGCATCCAAGTATGTATCCAAATACCACAATGGTCTTAGGTAATATGAGATTGGATAAAATAGGGAAAGAGAAAGGGTCAGAGAGAATATGGAAGATGGGTAGGAGAAGGAAGAAAATGAAAAGAGGGCGAAGTAAGGCTTTCAAAGTTTTTTTTTTTTCTTTGGAGTATAGAGAGAAATTCTCTATAAACTTAGTTGGGCATTTTAAAATTTCTATGTCCTTAATAGTAAAAATGCTCATCACTATTTTGGGCATAGCAAATTATGGGGTATGAAAAGATAGATTTGGGGTTGTAATAACCGCATCCTTTCTTTTAAGGGATCAAAGATGCTAATATAAGGTGCACTTGATGTAAAGTTGCATTATATAACATCCGTAGTGCCATAACATATTATGAAAAACTTATGTTGGATTAGATTTCTCTCTTATAAATGTCACGTCTGCAAAAATTCATGGTGATTCAATGGTCAGTATTGAAAAATGTCAAAATGAAAAACTACGACATTTTTATTATACAAAATGTCACTATTTTCTTACAGTTGGTTTTTTAAAAATCGACTATTGGATTATTGTGATTTTTTGCATATATAATATTTATAAGAGAAAAATCAAATCCAACGACTAATTTTTTAAAATATGTTTTGCAAGTAGCCCTACTTAGGTCACCTAAGGCAACTTTGCGTCAAGTACACCTTATATTATCATCTCCGATCTTTTAAGAGGGAAATTTAACTTTCACCACTTCAACTTACATTCATTTTGTACTATAGTTTTTTGTTAAACACATTGATCTCTATAATATATTTTAATTTGTGACACCTTTCATCCATGGTAACCAGAATTAGTGAACAATATTTACTTATACTAAACTAGTTGTTCTTGACTGAAATATTTATTATAGGATATGATGCTGGGAATTAAACGTGAAGTAACTTTTGATAAATTTTTGTGATTTTTCTATATGCAATTTTTTTCTGATAGTCATTGAAAATAACATATAAATATAAAAATATATAAGATGGTAGAGGATGATCCCAAGATATCCTAGAAATTTATCACTCAAAAGCAATTCACTCATGCTACTTTTCTGTCAAAAAATCAAATGGTAAATTGACATAAGGTTGAAAATGCTAAAAATCTTAACTATAGAGGGCCAATGTTAGTGAATCCTGCAAATGGGTATGTCAAATTAGTGAAATTAGAATTTGCAATATTTCCAATTAGTCATTAGACAAACCTCAAACTCAAGCCTGGCACATGCTCAACCTTTCCAGACTTGAACACTGGCCCATTTGTGACTTAGATGACCATGAGTTACAGTTACTGTAACTCTTTGTTTGCATGATGTAAAGAAACTTTATCTAGGTCACTAGCTTGTTAACTTCATCTTCACATTTTCAAGCTTCTATTGAAGTTCATCGTTCTCTAGAGAAATTATAATAGGGGCTGCCTTGGTAGAAGTTACTGAACCAATGTCCATATCACAAAAAAAAGATGCCATATTTAGCATAGGAGACAACTCTGATCGACGACACAACTTGAGGGAAAACATCAACATACAGTCATTATCTGATTTTGAGCACTAGTAACCTCAACAGCAGCTCTATTCTCTAGTGAAATTGAAGGAGAAATACCATTACTATCAATACTTTCTTCAACTTGCTTTTCACTAGAGAATGGTTGTATATGGGACGCAATTTCTCAAAATTATCTCCATTTTAAGTATCTTGCTTTTCACTTTCACCCAAATACACATCATAGAATATTGGTTGCATTTCTTCAAAATGATCTTCAAACTCCTCAACAAAATTTTTATCAATTCGCCCACTAAGAAGTTGATCTTCCGTTACTTCTAACTCGTCTATTTCTTCATCAAAATTGCACACTTCATTACCATAAATTGACAAATCATATTGCGTTTCCCTTTCATAACACTTGAAGCACTCAAATGCTCCATCTTAAGGTTGTTTTCCACCACCAAAACAAGATGACTGAAGCTGTTTAGGGGTTGGATCTAAGGCTTTTTTAATTTGCAATAGCTATTCCGCTCCATAACCACTTCTTCTTCTATAAGGAGATGGAATCCCAACACTAGGAGAACTAAAATGAGCCTATCCAGATCTGAAAAAGCTTTGTAGCGGCTGTCCATACCTACTAAAGCTTTTGTGTTGGTGCTTTTCAACAAAAGCATATTCTTGGAGCTGAAGAAACCTCTTCTCATCTTCTCCCAATCTCTAATTTTTCCTTGACCACTCCTTTAGCAAAACACTTGCACTTGTTTCCACCATTCGGAGGCTTTTCCTTTAAGGTTGGATGCTACTTTCACATTCTTTGTGACCGGTACTAGTAATGAAATACTCTTTCAAGAGTATTTCATCCACTCAATCAACTCATTGTAATCAAAACTTCCGTAAAAATAAAGATTTTCTTCTTGAATATGATATTCCAAATTGAGATTATAATCCAATTTGGATTTAGAGGCTTCACACATTTCACTAAGAGAGTGGAAGTGTTGTACTATCTCCATGACTACAACAATTTGCCCACTCAATTCAACAATTTCATCATTTCTTCCCATATTCAGGTGCTGTCCATTATTTCTTCCCACCTGAAAATTGTTTCCGAATTCTTCTCATAGTTCTTTTGGTTTCCCCTATCTCTTCCTCTTCTTCCTCTACCTCTCTAGGCCATTTTAGCAAACACTTAGGCTTCAAACAATTCAACCACAGCATTGGCAAATCAGTTATCACTCAATAGACCACAGAATCAGTTCACAGCAGCAACAATACTTCACAATTAGCTCAAACTATAAACTCAAATAAGTGTTACGGCAACAATCAGCAAAAGAAATATAAACCAACGGATCACAACAATATCCACGAAGCAACAACTGATTAGTTACTGCCAATTAGACACTTCTTTAGCAGTAAACCACCTCAATAGAATCAACGCAGCAAGTTAAAGCATAGCCAACAATGGAATGTCAGTCTTGACAGTAACCAAACTCCAACACAATTAACAAAATAGATCCAAATCACCTGTCTCGTCACACGCAATTCTGACTTGAATTGAGGATAAGAATACTAGTATGGAAGGAGATGCACAACTTGTGACTGACTGTATGAACATGAAAGGAACTTGAATTGAGGAGATTACCACTATCTGTGAAGATTAAAGCAGGGAAGTGATTGTTTTGAGTTCCTAGACTATGAAATCAAGTTGCTGTTGCTTTGGTTAAGCATGCTGTTAGTGTGGAAGACTTTTGTTTGGCTAGAGATTCCACTTGATTGGTAATTATATGTAAAATGTCAGGGTGAGGAATGTTATTTAGAAAACAGAGAAAAGGTCCTTATATTCTCTAAAAATCTAATGCCCTTTATTTCATTGGTACTGTTAAAATACTAGCTAAATGTTAGGAGAAAATACTTAACTCAACCACTCACAACAACAATTACAAAGAAAGAATCAAAGAACAAAAAAGAAAAATCGCAACACAAAACATTTATGTGGTTCCCTCAATTTTAGGTACATCCACGGCTCGCACCTGATTCACTATGCTCTGAGGCATAAAAGAGAGGATACACTAGAAGAGCCTAACAAACTATACATACTCTCATAACAAATTATGGTCAACATAGCATCATAGGAAAATATAAAACAAAAGAACTCTAAGATCGTATGGACATTATACTTTTCCCTCAGAAGCCTTGGATCCAGAAACCCCAAGCCTACCTGTTGAACTAGTGTAATCAGGTTCCATATAACATAACCCAAAGGTACAATTATCCAAAAGGATGTCTGTTCTAAGAAAACTCTATTGATGAGACAATCAAATGGAAAACTCTATTGATGTCTGTTCAATTCTCATCTTCATATCCAAGTATTCCCAATGAGTTCATTCTAGAGCCCAAAGTTCTTCAAGTTTATGTTCGCTCACTTTTTCTCAGCCTCAAGCAGGAGCAGTTTCGTGACTAGATTTTTATATTGTGAAACATTTCAGTACTTCAGCAATGGTAATGCATTTCAGCCCTTAAGCTTCTTTCTTGCATAATCAACTCATGCTAGGAAGTACATTTTTGCCTCTACCTGTATAATTCTCACAATGCTATTTAATTCATCAAATGTAGTTTCCTCTTGAGTCTTGATCACCGCTCTATTATTCTAAGTGCACAATGTTTTTACCATTTTCTATCAAAATTGGAACTAGGAAGTACACCAGCAGGCGCCAGCTGTTTCCAATTGAGGAGACTTTTCTGAATAAATAGATTTTTTCCATATGGCTTCTTGCCTCAGCTGACCAATTCCATTGCTCCTTTCTCCTTGGTTCTTTCAATGTTCCTTCCCAGATATAATATAGGAGTATTGCCAATCTTACTTCCTGCAAATTATAAGAAAGGATGTTTATGTTGCAGAATTTCAAAGAGCTCATTTCCGGGAAACAGGAAATCCCATTCACATTGATAAATTTAAGGTAATATAAAAATCCCTCACTAGCACTTCAACAATCATGAAACATTTCACTACAAGGAATGACACCATTGATTCAAAATGACAAGAGCAACACTGACATATCACATAAGCAAGCAAAATGTGTAAAGATTTAACAGTCAAAATAACAGACAGCAAAGTCAAAACTAGTCTTAAGATTCAGCTGATATTTCAAATGGTCTTTGTTGTCCAAGAAAATAGTGTCCATAGAAAACTTTTTACTCTTATCTAAATCTTCACTTGCTCTCTTTTCCCTTGCAAAAGGAAGTGGGAAAAATCTAGTGGAAAGAGCTCCAAGTTGGTTGGGAAGAACACTTGAAAATGCCTAGAGGCTTGAATCTACACAACAATTACTGCTCTGGCAGTGCTGTCCACATGCCCTTGGCTTAGATAATGAGCCAGAGAGGCACTTTGTTTAGAGTTTAAACACATTGGATGGAGGTAATGCTTTTTTTTTTTTGTTAAAACTTATACCAAAAAATGCATCAAACTCAATAAATAAATGTGTTCTGCATTGTCGTTTAGATGCTATGATTTAAGCTCATTTGTGAAGAAAAACTAAATAAGAAAATCAAGTTCTATATGGATTCTCGATCTTCCTTCGAATATTATGGTTACTAACAATTTAGGAATTTTATGAAACAATGAAGAATACGAGTATAAAGAGATACAGAGCAAGTGAGAGATAATAACATACCTGATCAGAGGTCTTTGACAATACTCGTTGAGCAGCAGTCATTTCCGAAAGTCACGGTTTAGAGGCGATGGATGGTGGTGCACTATTGCAAGAAAGGTGAGGTAGTGAGAGAATTGGTAACATAAAAAATTAGATTCCTCCACCTCCTTAATTCCTTCATATTCATTTTTGCACCCACTTTCCTGCACAACCAAATGAGGAAAGATAAAATACCTCAAAATTTATCCTTATTTTCTTAAGATTCTGAGAACCAAACAAAGCGTAAATGTATTAATCTGTATACCATTCGCAGTTCTTTGCAACAATTTTCTTTTCCTCCGTTCCTTTATTAACTTTCCCTTTGCGAAATGCAATAACTTTACTTGGGGTGTGATTGCTAGATACAATATCTAGCCACCGAAGCCCAATCTCTGCAAAAAAAAAAAAAAAAATCCCTGTTTTGAGTAGCCAGAGAAGAATAACATAAGCAGAAATTAATGCAAACTTAAACTCTCTAACTCCCCTTACCTGAGAGCACTAGGCCTACTTATCCGCCAAACTTACAGCCACGGCATCACAGCTCCGTTTACCTAAGAGCATTAGGCCTACTTTCTCTCAAGAACTGACTAGTATTTATGAAATACAAACCTGCTTTATGTTACATAGGCCTTTACAAACTTCCAAATAATCAACCAACAAGGGTTTGTCTTTCAAAGCAAGATCTGAAAGGATAAATCCACTTTACAACATGGGATTGAGATTTAAGAAATTAAATGCAAGTTGAGATAACAAAAACTCTCACTGTGAGGAATTTAAAAAGGTTTGTTGTGTTACCTGAACTGTATAAAACACAAATGCAGCTACTCAATCCCTTGGCTTGATGATTCCTCCTCAACTGTCATTGTGATCTTTCCTGATCAAACATCATCACTTCTTCAAAACACCTCATCACTATATTGTACTGATCCCACACTAAAGAATGAACTAAAGCTAAAGAATGGCGGCAATGCATTCACAAGGGAAAAAAGAAATCATCCACTCAATGTGAGATGCGAAAAAATATTAAAAAAGAAATAAAGCAGAATTATTGAAACTTTCAAGTAGTGCCTCCAAATCTACCCAAAATGCCATTTGACCTCTATCACCATCATTCCCGTTCATATAAATAACTGGGATGATAAACACTCCAATATAAAGGACCAATATTAAGGCTAGTGTTTTTGTGGGTATTTATCTCTGGAAAGGAAGGAAATGCGATTCCACAGCATCAAGTGTTTATCTCTGGGAAAGAGGAATTGACCCAAAATGTGACATACATATTTAGAAAGAGAATCTTTTTAATAAGATAAGATATCTCACCAGTAAAGAGTTCGAGCAACGGTTTCAGAGAACATCATGCACTGCTGCAAGTTTTGTAACCAATGATACTGTGAAGGTGTGACAGTGTCCTTAATAATATACACATTTAGAAGGAGAGAGATTAAGGATGGATAAGAGATTGGTATATGGTTTCAGAATAAGCTTCAATCAAAGATTCGAAACAGAAAGTTTTCTTCAAATCTAATAATACAAACATGGAGCTAATGATACTTACATTCAGCTAAGGAGAAGCAGCAAAATGAGGCAAATTACAAAAGAGAACGTAATGGCATAATTTTCTTCCAAAAGCCTCCTCTCAATCAAAATTTTGGGTGAAACCTGCATAATCCAAAAGGTAAACAAATTAATAATAACGAAAAACCCGAGGCACAAAAATGTGAAATATATATATGAATGACAATGAAGCATTGGAACCTTCAGAGTAGTAGGAAGTAGAAAACATTTCTAATGGTTATGTATGGTCAACAGGAAGCCATAACCTGGACACAGAAAAATAAGGAATTCAAACAATGCATTAAGTCAAAGTGTACACCAAACCAATCCAACAAAAGTATCTGAAGCAGAATCGACTTAAAATGCATTCACATGCTAGTGAATTGAACCAGATACTTAGTAATCGCAGGAAGAAAAGAAAAAGAACAAAATGGGGGCAAGAAAAAAGAAAATACAAAATGAAGAAAGAACAATAAGTAAGCTCAGCCACTCAGCAGTCAGCAGTATTATCTTTCTTCACACCCATGCACACATACACACACAAATTATTTGTAAATAACGTTTTTGTTGCTTGAGACTCATTTACCTGGGGTGAATGAATAAAAGGATGGAAGGTGTTATTTTAAATAATGATATCATTAAATTAGACAATCTAAAACAAAATGCTTATGTCCTGTTTGGATTAGCTTTACTTGAAATCACTTTTGAAGCTCAAAATGCCTGTTTATAAGTCTCAAAACGATAATAGATTATGGTTGGACCAAGTCTAGTACAAACTTTTTGATATATGAAGAGATGGTTTGCATGTTTATGTGTTCTTCAAAAGTTATTTAGGCAAAGACAATCCAAACGGGGCCTTGGTGAAATAAATACCTAGTAATAAGAAGAAAGAGCAAATAGTAAAAGAAAGAGCAATAAGGAAGCAGCTTATCCCCTCAACAGAAGTATATATACATACAAAATGATGTATTCAATTTACTGAAAAAGGATTGGAAAAAGAAATAGGGCAGTATCCATATATAGCTGGTGCCTCTTACAGGGATTGCATGAGATTTCTCTAAATAGAACTATTACCATTTTGTTATATGACACTCTACACTCCATAGATTGCATCCAGGATCTAGGTCGCATTGTCTATGCGTCTCAACTTTCTTTTTTTGTGCTATCTACAAGTACAACACTAATGAATTGAGTTGTCAATCATTAAAGAGATTCGAAATATTTAGGTAATAAAAAGTACATAATTGTTGTACTTTTTAGGAGTGAAGTACCTAGGGGGTGATGAATAAAATTAGGGAAGAAGGGACCGTCTCAAACAGAATTCATTTCTTGTCCAATCCAGTCCAAATTCAAGAAATTTCCATCCTAAAAGTTGACTGCAAGACTAACTCGGACATGGTCTGCTGAAGAATCAGAATTCCATTCATTAACTGCAACTTTGATCGGTTCCCACAAAGCTACTATACTTTAGGTCACCAAGCTCCAACCCGAAGGCATACATGTGGTTCTTATCACTTTCTCCTTTCAGTTCATCGTATGTCCTGCATTTAATTGTAGAAACCTAAAAAAATTAGGATGATATGATTTGTCCAACGGCTTCATATTGAAATGCGACACATCATTATAAAGCACCAATATTAAGGCTTTGCAAGTATTTCTCTCTAGAAAAAAATGAAGTGACCCAAAATATGACGTTCAAAAGAAGAAGCTTTGTAATTAGATAAATTATCTCACTAATCAAGAGTTCAAAGAGCGATTTTCAAGAAAAAAGACTAAATTTTTGCTGCAAGTTTTGTAACCAATAATCATGCGAAGGGGTGACAGTCTCCTTGATAATGTACACATTTACAAGGAGAGATGTTAAGGATGGGATGGGCAAGAAATTAGAATATGGTCTCAGCATAAGCATACATTAGAAATTTGGAACATTTCCTACAAATCTAATACAAACGTGGATCTGATGATTCCTACATTTAGCTGAGGAGAAGGACAGCAAACAAAATAGAACATCATCGCATAATTGCTGCCAAAGGCCTCTTCTTAGTGATATTTGTGGATGAAAAAGCCCCAGCATAATTCAAAAGGTGAACAAGTTTGTGGTAGCGATGAAATGGAGGCATCACAATGTGTACCAAAAACAAAAATGAAGCATTGGAACCTTTCAGAGCAGTAGAAAGTAGCAAACATTCTAGTGGCACCTATATATGCCTAACGGAAGCAGGATGTTTTTTAAGAACAACTTTGATCGGTTCCCACAAAGATACTATATATATTTTAGGTACCAAAGCTCCAAACCGAAGGCATATTTGTGGTTCTTATCACTTTCTCCTTTCAGTTCATCATATGTCCTGCATCTAACTGTAGAAACCTAAAAAAATGAGGATGATATCCTTTGTCCAACGCCTTCATATTGAAATGCGACACATCATTATAAAACACAAATATTAAGGTGTTGTAAGTATTTCTCACAAGAAAAAAATTAAAAAAACAAAAATAAAAAATAAAAAATTTTAAAAAAATTAAAAAATTAAAAGAAAAAATGAATTAAAAAATAAAGAGAGAAACAAAAAAATGATAAGAAGAATAAGAATAAGAAATGGCAAAAAAATGAAGAAAAAAAAAATGATAAGAAAACGAAGAAGAAGAAGAAGAAGTGGCAAAAAAAAATGATAAGGAAGCTTAGCAATGCATTCGAGGGTAAGAATGAACTTAAAATATAAAAACCAACATGCAAGGGAAAGAATATCGCCACTGGCTTTGTTTCAAAAGCAGAATGAAGAAAATTACTCCAAAAAATGTACTTGAAAAAATCACCTAGTCTAAGCAAAAATCTCACATGACTCATAAAAAAAAAAAGTCAATTGTTGAAAATTGAAGAAAAGAAAGACGAAAATTAGATTGTTGAGAAGGACAGCAAACAAAATAGAACATCATCCCATAATTGCTGCCAGAGGCCTCCTCTTAGTGAAATTTGTGGATGAAAAAGCCCAAGCGCAATTCAAAAGGCGAACAAGTTTGTGGTAGTGATGAAATGTGTACCAAAAACAAAAATGAAGCTTTGGAACCTTTCAGAGCGGTAGGAAGTAGCAAGCATTCTAGTGGTAGTCCTTATGTATCGTATTAACAATCGAAATATGTGTGATCCGTATAAAGTCAAGGAATGCAAACAATGTTATTCACAAGAAAAAACAAAACACAAAAAAATTAAAATTAAAATAAAATTAAAAAATAAAATTAATATGTGTACAGAAGCATGCATTTAATTAAAAAATAAAGAGAGAAACAAAAAATGATAAGAAGAAGAAGGAGAATTGGCAAAAAAATGAAGAAAAAAAATGGCAAAAAAAATGAAGAAAAAAAAAATGAAGGACGCTTAGCCACTCGGCAGAATTATACATGCATACAAATATATATAGAATGATATTTAATTTAATTAAAAAATAAAGAGAGAAACAAATTGGAATTGGGGTCTGGTATCCATTTATCATTTAATTACCATTTTGTTGGATGACATTCTTCTACTCTCCAAACATTGCATCTCCGCTCTGCCTCTCCACTTTCTTTTCTTCTGCTGTCTTCTTCTACATCATCAAACCACATTCATCAATTCACTTATCAATCATTCATTACAAAAATTTCCAAAAAGGTAATGACAAACTAAATAATGAATGAATGCTTGTGTTTTTTAAGATTCACGTACCTGCGACTGAAGAAGGGGACAATATATCTCTGCTATTCTATTTTTGTGACATCAAACTCATGAATTCATTCCTGTTGCTCCTCCTCTGGGTCATAGATGAACCTGTCATCTATCCAAACGGAAGGGATGTGGGAAATCTTGGGCCAATCTCGTCCGCGATCCTTTTTACACCGCTGTTTTAGCAGAGGACACTCCCTGATATATAGTCGCAAGAGTGAGGGAGGCAGCCCCTCCTCTGGAAAGGATTGGAGCTTAGGGCAATTCGTGATTGACAAACTTTCAAGAGAGGTAAGGTTTTGAAACCCTTTGTAGGATAGGTGTTCTAGATTCTGGAAATTTCCAAGCCTCAATTGGGTTAGAGAGGTGGGCAGAATCATCCCCTTCTGCTCCTCTGGAAACGACACCATATCTGGACATCCTTCTAGAATTTCAAGCTTTTGAAGAGAGGTGAGTCTGTGCAAACCCCACTCAATCAAGGACTTCCACATCTTGACATTATTTATCAAAAGTGATGTTAGGTTCGTGAGGAAACCCGAATCTTTTGGAAAGCATACCATGGCTGGACATTTAGATATCCACAAATCTTGAACGGAAGCGAAATCGGGCAGGGCATTGAGTTTGATACAGTCCAAAATCCGAAGATATCTCAAGTTGGCAGCAGAACACCCTCCATTCGGAAAGGAAACTAAATTTGGGCACCTTCCTATCGAAAATTGAGAGAGATGGTTGAGGTTTTGCAAGCCCTCGGGTAAGGATTTAAGGCTTTCACAATTGGAGATCGAAATATCTTCAAGAGACGTGTTGTTGTGCAACCTATCTGCTACAGACCCCAGCTTTGGACAATTCCAAATATGAAGGAGTTTAAGTGAGGCGGGTAGCTCACCTCTTGATGATAAGGTCGTGAGGGAATCACAGCCTAGAATCCTCAACTCTTCAAGAAACGCATAGTCAGGAGAGTGCATCAATCCTGTCTCCAAAACTGACACGAGTCTCGGACACTTGTCAATTCTCAGCTTTCTAAGGGATGTGAGGCTGTGCAAACCTTGTAGCTTCTCAAGATTCTCACAATCATATACTTCTAGAGATTCAAGTCTACGACAAGGCAACCCCTGTTCCTGTTGCTGTTGCTGAAGCTCTTCTTCTTCTTTTGCCACTAACGAAACAAATTTGGGACAGCTCCTAATTTCCAAATGACGAAGAGAAATGAGGTTTTGTAATAATCCCACCTCTTTCTGCCACAAAAACATCAGCTCACCACAACCTTCAATTTCCAAGTCTTCTAAATTTGCTAAACCTTGCATGAACCCTTGTGTAGTTAGACACGCGAACTTTGAAATATTAGAAAGAACCATGGACTTTAATGCGCTGAGGCCTTCGGTGTTCCTGTACAGCACCTCTTCGCATATCTGGATGTCTAATTTGCAAAGCTTTGGGAAACTTGAAATTGAAACCGTTAGTTGATCACATCTTCCCCCAGTGAGTTCTTCCAAGGAAGGAAGATGGCTGGGTAGGCTTCCCAGCAATTTGGGACAGCTTCCAATAGAAAGCTCTTTTAGGCTAGAGAATACAGCTTCAATATGCCCATCAACTCCGGAAGGAAACCAGTCCTTCCATTCTGGCATCTCCTCGAAACTTAAAGTCTCTAATGATGGAAATGGCTTTGACAAACTCTTCCCATAGAACTCAATACCCACGGTAGTCACTCCATTCATTCCCCGAATGAAAAGATCTTTGAGAGAGTGTAGCTGCCCGAGTGGTGGCAGAGATGTGCATTTTAAACAGTTTTCTAACCTCACGAGTACCATATTAGAGAAAGAAGAATCTCCTACCCAAGTTGGAAATATTATACCACGGTACCACTCGATGGTGAGCTCTTTCAACTTCTTATGAGGTTGTAACATGTCGAGCACTTCTTTTTCAGCCTCTTCATTTCTTGAATCTTTAAATTCAGAACTCCATCCCAGTGTTAACCCATTGAGGTCTTGCTTATCCTTTAAACCAGCCTCCCTCGCATCTCGAGCATTAATCACATTCTCAAGCCTTGAAATGCAGAGTGTCCCCCGAAGATGCTTTAATTTCATCAACTCACTTATCCTAGAACCATTATCATCACCCACAATAAAATTCGACAACTTTCGAAGACTTGTCAATTTACCTACTCGCGGTGGCATCTCTTTTATTGAATTTGCATTTGTGAAATCGAGAAGACGAAGGTTGATTAGATTCTCCATTTTTGTCGGCAGTTTCTTGAGACAGGAACAATCTTTTAATATCAATGTCTGTAAATTGTAGAGAGTACTTGTTGATTCGGGTAAACATACAATTCCACTCCGAGAGAAATCGAGGTACCTTAAATGTTTCAAATCACCAAGGGAATCTGGTAACTTGGTAATTTGGTAATTTCTTAGAGACAGTACCCTTAAGTATCTTAACTCCGGCAACAAACTGAGAGGAACATAATTAGTTAAGTAAGCACCATAATCTAATCTCTTTAGTGGTAGGAAAGTTCGTAGCTTCTTAACTTGATTAAAGGCCTCAAATCTTTTGATTCCGTCATACTCGCTACTAACGAAAGATGAATAACGAGCTTTTTTGGAAATTTCACCATGCTTTTGGCCCTCCACTCTAAAACATGTTTCTCCGGCTACCCATTGGGCTAGGTCTTTGATGAGGTCATGCATTACGAACCGCGATTCATTAATACTTGATAGTTGAAAGAATGACCTCGATAATAGATCACGAAAATACACGCTTCCTATATCTTCCATTTGCTTACCTTGGCTCTGTTGTTGCACCAAACCTGTTGCCATCCACAATCGGATTAATTCTTCCTCCTCGAATTCATAGTCCTCTGGGAGTATTGAGCAGTAAACAAAACACTGCTTCAAGTGTGGAGGTAGATGGTAGTAGCTCAGCCTCAAAGCTGGAATAATGCTGCAGTTCTCTTCCGGTAAGTCCCATATCTTACTCTTTAACACATCTTCCCATTCGTCGAGGTTTTCTTTAGTGCGCAAGAGGCCTCCAAGGGCCTTCGCAGCCAAAGGCAAGCCCTTGCACCTTTTCACAATTTCCTCACCAGTTCGTCTGAAGTTTGGATACGAATTGAAATCTTTTGCTCCCAATGCATGTTGGGCAAACATAGACAAACAGTCGTCATTTGATAATAGCCCCAAATAGTGAGGTCGAGAAACAGTACCCATTATTTTTGAAATAGCTTGACTGCGAGTTGTGAAAAGAATTTTACTTCCTGGAGCTCCTACTTCAAGAGGCCTGCGTAGCTTTGTCCAGTCCTCGTAGTTCTCATGCCAAATGTCATCCAAGACGAGCAGAAATTTCTTTTCGAACAGTACTTTTTTCAAATTCACTTGAAGCGAATCTAAATCATTGACATTAGGAGGCTGGGAACTGAATTTTTGTAGCATTTCTTTTGTTAACTGAATGAGATCGAATTGTTCAGAAACACAAACCCATGCTTTGGTATCAAAATGACTATTCACTTTGGCATCATTGTAGACGAGCTGAGCGAGAGTTGTTTTACCGAGACCCCCCATACCGATTATAGGGATCACACATAATCCACCATCACTTGCTTCACCTCCCAACAACAGTTGAAGTATTGCCTCCTTATCTTTTTCCCTGCCATAAACATGAGTTTCCGGTAGTGAAGAAGTCAGTTGGCTGGCCCGGCTTTCTTTTGTTCTGTTAGAACCAGAAATCTCTCTCAACCCCAGGGTATCTTTTTGTTTCTCGATTTCTTGTAATCTAGAAGTGATCTCCTCTATCTTGGACTCCATGTTAAAATTAAACATAACAGTACTTGGTTTGAAACTAGTACAACAACTTGGGATGAGGCTTCGTAACTTACTTGTGCTTGCTTGAGGTTCCTCCATCAACTTGCGTCGCAGAACTTCGGTGGAAAACTCATCCAATACGTCCTCCACATCATAAGCCAAATCTCGGAGCTCGTCCAGCCAAATTTTGATGGCCGATTTTGTTATCTGCTGCTCCTCTGCATCGCTGAGCACTGCTTGAATCTTGATGAGCATCTGCTTCCACTTCTTCACGGCAGTTTCAACTCCCTCGCGCTGCACAAAGTAGTTGATAAAATCAGGGGAGAGCAACTTGTCAAACAACACGTCAATAGCTGCAGATAGAAAGATCTCCGCCATGATGATCTTAGTTGTGAGAAAGGAACTTTCAAAATCAAGAACAGATTGTTTTTGGTGTGAAAGCCTGAGCAATCGCCTAAGTGATTCTTTTTTAGCAATGACTTACAGAATGATTCTCGAGGTTGTCTGATTACAAATTTACAATGGCTTAGTGGAGGCAGGTAGCCGACAGTTTTGCATTCAATATATGTATTTAAAATTTGAAATTGAAGGCATTATTATGAACATGCTGGCCCAATTGGGTGCGCATTTTCAAGCGTTCTAACGGCTAACTCAATATGATAAGTAAATAAAAAAAATAAAAATAAAAAATTCATCTGGAGATGCAGAAGCCACATATGCCCCATGTGAACCAACTTGGCATACAAATTAATTAATGATACATGCCTAGAAATTAATATTAAAAAAAATCATCTGGAAATGTGCAAGACACATGGGCATGTGAACCAACTTATTATATATATAAATTAATTTATGATACATGCCTAGAAACAATATTAAAAAAAAAAATTACGTGGAGATGCACAAGGCACATGCGCATGTGAGCCAACTTATTAAAAATTATTCATCATTTACAGTACCAAAGTGATGGTGGGCCTCACACAGATCAAAAAGGAAAAGTTCTGATAAGTGCTAAGATGGTCTGGTGAGAGTTTAGGACAAAATTGTCAGTCAAGAAGAAAATATTGGATTTTGTGTGTAAGCTTTAAGTAAAAGCAACTTCCAATATAGCTTTGGATGCACATGTCTGTTGATGGAACAATTACATTGGGATAGTGGTAGTGAAAAGGTTTAGCATACACTATTGAGAGTCTTTGGACACAATTATTATACATAAAAGTGCATGAAAATATATGCTTGATTATGGGAAGAGAAAGATAGAAAAAGACAACGGTTGATGCACTTGAATCCAAATGCATTTCGCTATAGCAGAGATTCAAAAGATGGATTTGGATCCAACCATTAGAGTTGCTCTTAGAAATCTAAATGGGACTCTTAAGAGTATCTCGTATGGAAATATTTGCGGTTGGCCACTTATATTCAGTTTTTGGCTTACTATGTTGAAAATGAATATATATTTGACTAGGTGCATTTTCCAAAGGGCACCCAAAACGACAGCAGCTAATGCATTCTCACAAGCTGTCGCTTACTTTAGCTTATTTACCGTTCCGGAGCACAAGAGAGAAGATGTAAAAATGCCCTTCATTCTGCCATCTCAGCTGCAAGCTGCAGCAGCAGCCACCCCTCTCTTTCTTTCTCTGAGACCAGTGGCGGAACCAAAGGGAAGGGAAAGGGGGCCATGGCCCCCCTTGAATTTTTGAAAATTAACTATACATAGGTATGCTATTATACATCATACCTTACATAAAGTTGTATAATGTGTCTTCAATAGGGTCAAATGTAATGCGTATTTTGAAAAACTGACCGTTAGATTAGATGATTTGCTTGTCAATTTCATTTTTGCCAAAAATCACAATGATCCAATGGTTGGGTTTCTGACAAATGTCACTGTGAAAAATTATTACATTTAATTTGTTCATCAAAATATCGTCATTTTTCATCGGTCAGCTTTTCATAAATCGACCGTTGGATCACTGTGATTTTTTTGTGAACATGAAATTGATAAGCAATTCATCTAACCTAACGGCCAGTTTTTCAAAATATGTTTTGCATTTTGCCCTATTGAGGTCACCACTTTGCGTAATGTACACCAAACTTTGACAAACTCTTATGGACTATACTGAATTTGGATAGAAAGACTATTTAACCTTCCAAATCCATGGGTGAATAGTGTTATCACCAAATAAATTTGTATGAATTTTTATGGTATTGCGATTTTGGCACTAATATTTTGTAAACTTACAACTTTATATATATTATAAAAATGGCTATTTTACATCATTTTCATTTTATAAAATAATACTCTTACATTAAAATTTTGGCCCCCCTTGAGAAAAAATCCTGGTTCCGCCACTGTCTGAGACCAAGAAACAAACTAGAGACCAAGCGCCAAACGCACTGCCAAGAATTCAACAAAAATAGTTTTCTTCTCTCTCCTAATCTGCTGCACCTCTCATTCTCTCTCTAAAACCAAGAAGTATACGTGTGTGTGTGTGTGTGTGTACCAGAATTGATTCTATAAGAAAGTTTTTATGCTTCTTTTCGTCAGTCCACTTTCACTAAAAGAGGCATTTTGAAAAACAGACCATTGGATTAAATAATTTTAATATGTACTCCCCCCGTCCCATTAAAATAGGCCTCTTCCAAAAAAACATGCGTATTAAGAAAACTCATTAATGCATTGATTTGTAATCTTTTTTACCTTTTATTTCCAAAACTACCCTTTTTCTACGATTGTATTTAGTGTCATGTCAAGGCATTCTTGGAATAATAAATTAAGGATAATATGGGAAAGTTAAAAGAAATATAATTTGACTTTTCAAAATGGACTATCATTTTAGGATAGCCAAAAAAGGAAAGAAGGCCTATCTTTGTAAAACGGATGGAGTATGTCGTATCTATAAAAAATCATAGTAATCCAATGGTTGGTTTTTAAAATATAGATATTTAAACAACTATGACAGCATCCAATGGTAAATAGTACTGTCAAAATATTTCAGATTGTATTTTGAAAATCGATTGTCGAATCACTGTGATTTTTTGTAGACCCAGTAGTGACAAAATCAAGAATTTGATTGCGTTGCACAAAGTTGATTAAATCAGGGGAGAGCAACTTCTCAAACAATATATTAACCCCTGAATGGATGCAGATTGGTAGAAAGATATTATCCGCCATGCTTTCTATGTGAAAAAGGAAACTCAAGAGAATAACACTAAAAATCAAGAACAAAAATATTTTTTGTGTGGAAGTAAAGCGATCACATGAATGGTTTTTGGCTTTGACTTACTGAATCATTTACATTAATTGGTTGCTATTGCCTATTGATTGACCAATTAAAATAGCTTAGATAGTGGTGGCGGGTGGCGGGTCTCACACTGAAATAAAAATGTTAAGTAAAGCTCCAATTAGGGCTGCAAATGAGCCGAGCTAAGCCGAGCTTTGGGTTGCTAAAGCTTGACTTGGTCAAAAACTTGATTATTTAAGTTCGAGCCGAGCTCAAGCCTAAGTTAAAACGAGTCGAGTTTTGGTTTGTTTGAGCTTGGCTTGTTTATTATCGAGTTCTTGTTCGCGAGTTATTCACGAACGGCTTAATTAATTTGCAACCTTAAATTACAATAAGAGAAAGTTAAAAATTAATGTAGAAAGCTTAAAAAATGACTTCTATATACTAGATCCTCCCATTCACATCATGTCTGTGAAAAATCCAGTCTTCGGAACTGTGAAAAATTATATGATGTTTTCTATTATTGTGATTTTTGGTTGACATGATATTTATGAGAGCATTTAATTCAACAGTGGATTTGAGACTCAAAATAGAGCAACAATGTTGGATTTTGTGAATCATCCGTAAAAATATGGATAAAAAAATATGGGTAAAGGAACCTATCCCCTAATAAAATATAAAGATTTCTTTCCTTTCATAGCCATAATTTTCTGTGTCTTCAAAAAACTCACTGGTACAAATGAATTTCAACTGTCAAAACTGAAGAATGGAAAGCCATTAATGGATTAATCAATGAATTTGTTTTTCAGCATTCCAAATCCATATATTAATCCGCCATTACTCTGTTGCTTTGTGCTTTTGGTCGATTTCCACCAATACTTTACATTTCAATATTGGAATGATGGTTCCAACTCTTTTTTATTTGGCGTCAACATTTCAAACATATTAAATGCAAACAAAATACTTGATTACAGTATTTAGTAAGAATATAATTAAGACATGGAAATCCAAAAATTTAATCATTGGGATATGACTATTTGTGTCCATCTTAAGAGCCTCAAATATGTATTTTGTATGTGCATGTGGAGTAATGATGGAAAATGATGTTGCTTTACAGTGGCGGAACCAAAGGGAAGGGAAGTGGGGCCTGACTTTTTAAAAATTTTCTCTACATAGGGATGCTATTATAAGTTATACCATACATAAAGCTGCATAAGGTGTCCTCAATAGGGCCAAATGTAGTGCATATTTTGAAAAACTGACCGTTAGATTAGATGAACTGCTTGTCAATTTCATGTTTGCCAAAAATCACAATGATCTAACGGTTGGTTTCTGACATATGTCACTGTAAAAAATTATTACATTTAATTTGTTCTTCAAAATATCGTCATTTTTTCCTAGTCGGCTTTTCATAAATCGACTGTTGGATTACTGTGATTTTTTGTGAACATGAAATTGATAAGCAGTTCATCTAACCTAACGGTCAGTTTTTTAAAATATGCTCTGCATTTTGCCCTATTGAGGTCACCACTTTGCGTAACGTACACCTTATAATATCATTCTTGTTATTTTATACATTGTATATCTTACACAACCATTCTAAAGACCGGCATTCCTAATTTAACAATAAAATTGAAGGAACAAATTAACATTAAAATTTTGGAAAGAGATTGAGGTAGCTGTCGAAAAGAGAAAAAGGAGAGAGAAGAAAAAGAGAGAGTACATTAGAGGGATTGTGAAGGAAATAGAGGGAATTTTGACTAGAGGCTCAAATAAACATTATGCATTTATATTTTTATCTTCCTCTGTTAAGGTGAGAACAATTCATTTTTCATAAAATTGTTTTGAGTAGACTTGAATCATATATATATAGCACATATATAATAACCCAAAAAGGGGTTAAATTTTTATGGTATTGCGATTTTGGCACTAATATATATTTTGTAAACTTACAATTTTATATATATTATAAAAAAGGCTATTTTACGCCATTTTCATATTAAAAATAAGGGCCTGTTTAATTCATGAAATTTTTCACAATTTTCATTTTCTATGAAATTTTTTTTAAAAATGGTTTTCATTTTCAATTTTCAAAATTTAGAAAATGCGTTTACTTTGCAAAAATGAAAAATGTTTTTAAAAACTAAAAATAGTGAAAATGAGTTTACTAAATCATTTTCATTTTTATTTTTTTAATACATCCAAACAATAATGACAATTGCTTAGAGGGATATTGCCAAGGAAAAAATTTAACTCCTTGCTTTTCTATTTTGTTTTTTTGTTTTTTGTTTTTTCGTTTTTTTTTTTTTTTTTTTTTTTTTTTTTGTGTTATATTGATAAAATTTAACTAGCATAAGTAAATTTATAATAGCATGTAGTCGAATTTTGAAAAAGAAAAAAAAAAAATGATCTTCGAAATTGATGGAACATGCTACTACATAACATGATAAAGTTCACATAATGTCCTCACACAATAACAAACATATCATAGTAAAACAGATCAACATCAAATACAACTAAAAGTGTTTTCAAATTCTCTCCCAAACCGCATTTCTATCTACGATCTCGACGATAATCCTCCCATAGTGAAGTGGCAATGTGATATCTAACTTGAGCCATAATGATAGTTTGAGTTGAGACAATTGAGATGCCCTGTTGTTTGGTCCCAACACCTTCTTCATTTAGGACTTCCATACCTTCATGCATATATTCCTCAAATAGCATATCTCAAGCAGATTCCAAACAGATGAAATTATGTATCGTGCAACATGCAGTGAGCCGGGGAGCATTCGTTGCCGCCTAAAAGGGTAGTTTGGAATCGTTTTTAGGATTAGAAATCTTGCCTTTAATACTCCAAAGCAATGCTCAATCACATTGCGCAATGAAGAGTGCCTATAATTGAATAACTCAACTTTTCCCCGTACCCATCCTTGTTCTCTATAATCTCTCAAATGATAACGCTCATTATGGTATGGAGCAAGAAAACCGGGAGTATTTGAATATCCAGCATCGACAAGATAATATTTGCGTACAAAATAATTTAAATATAAATGTAGTATTGTTAATAACTTTATTTAATTATCATTACTCTACATATTAAATTTATAAAAAGAAAATTTACTACTGCATACCTTCGTTTGGTATGGGAAATTGATTTTCCGGCCTCATTATGGCATCTTAAATTTAAATATAAATGTAGTATTGTCTGCTCCTTCATACCTTGATAGGCTCATACTTCTCACCCATTACCCAAAATGAAAGGCTTTTTTGGTAGCTTGTTAGGTAACTTTTTTTTAAAAAAAGTTATGATATCTTATGGATTTTCTAGTTACAATTTAATTTGTATCAATAACAGTGGGGTGTGTATAGAGATGCCGAGAAAGAGAAATGTACCTACGTTTGATTAGAGAGAGAAAGAGTGTGTGAGGAGAAATAGCAACACAGGTCGGCGAGAACCCTCGTCGACAGTGAGTGTCACGGAGGTCAGATTGGAAGGTGAGAGAGAGAGGAGTAGCAGCTAGCGCGCGCGCGCACACACACACAGAGGAGCAAAAACAAGCCCTAGGTTGTCTCGGTGAAGATGAGAGCTGTCTCTTTTAAAAAGTCACGCTTTTTTTTTTTTAATTCCCAAATCTCGTGTTTTCTATTTTTATTTTTATTTTTTAAATTCAAAAACGTCTTTTTTTAATTTTCAAATTTTCTGAAAATTTAGATTCATTTTTATAAAAATGATTTTCATTTCACAAGTAAACATATTTTTTGGTTTATTTTTTATTTTCACTGAAAATGAAAATGAAAATGAAAATTTTCAAAATTTTCATGAAGTAAGCAGGCCTTAATACTCTTACATTAAAATTTGGCCCCCTTGAGAAAAAATCCTGATTCTGCCCCTATTGCTTTATATCTTTCAACATCTAATAGCAAAATATTTTCTTTTAAAAAAATTATATTAGTTTTTTTAATATATATATATATATACTCTCTTTCTTTCTTCGTATGAATACGTTTCATTCATAAATGCAAGGTGATGAGTGAGGCTTCTTTGTCGTGCCTTGATAAAAACATCTCCTATTTATAAGTGAATCATTATACTCTATCTCATCGATGGACGACTGAAATCGACCCATCTAACCCTACTTTTAATGGTTAGGATCTATATTCTAGAACTCATCCAACGAATGTTTTGTTTTTACTCTACTTATGGTACTATTCTAGAATTAACCACATTAGTTTCATATATTCTAGAACATGCATTTTGTGTTGGGATAGGTTTCCTTAACACATAGTTTTTATTTCCGATTTAAAATGTGGTTTGAAAAACCTAACATGTGATGAGTATTTTGAAAAATCGATCATTGGATTAGATATTCTACTCCTATATATATGCCAAAAATCACATTGATCCAACGGTTAGTTTTTCAGAAAACCAATAATGATAGTTTCACACTGTTTTTTACCATTTATTTTAAAATTGTGATATATTTGAAAAAGTAACCATTGGATCAATATGATTTTTGTTATATATGATGAATATAAGCAGGATATCTAATCCAATTGTCGATTTTTTAAAATACATATTCCACACTGGATTTTACAAACTGCCTTTCAAATTAAAAATAAAAACTATGTGTCAAGACAACCTAATCCTTTTATATTATTCTTGAGAACTTTAAAAGAAAATTGTAGTGAAACTAGAATTTGGCCTCTTTTAATTTGACAAACCTCAAACTCAAGCCTGGCCGGTGCTCAACCTACCCAGACTTGAACACAGGCCCAATTGTGACTTAGTGCCTGTTTGGATCGACAAGCAGAAGTTCAAAAAGCTACTTTTGGGACCAAAAAGCACGAGTGGAGAGTGTTTGGCAAAAATAGATAAACAAAAAAAGCAGGTTAAGTGCTTTTTTGTGCTTCTCGCATGAAGCATCGAGCCACTAGATTCTTGAAAGCACAAGCAGTTTTTCCCTAAAAAATTTGTAAATACCAACCTTGCCCCTTAAGAATGAACTACAACAAAAATCACTCCCTCCATATTCCAACCTAAAAAAAGTCTCTTTAAATTTACTAACTTATTTATGATTTTATTAGAAGTAATTTTATCATTTATATTATTTTTTTTATTATTTATATTTTTATTATAAATAAGCTTATTTATAATTTTGTTGCTAAGTAGGAAAATAAAGAAGTGTTTTACAAGGGTAATAATATCAATTCAGGATTAGAAGCAGCTTTTTAAGATTGTATCTAAATAGACAGTAAAAGCATTTTTTGTGTCAAAAGCACTAAAATACAGTTTCTAAACACAACTGACTTTTGCTTCTGCTTAAACAGATTTCTGCTTCTACTTCAAAAATATAAGTACGAGTTCTGGATTAAAGCTTGTTGTTACTTACAACAGACCACAATGTTGTCACCATACCACAAAAGTTCATTCTTTTGAGGCTTGTTTTTTCTTGCCTATATTTTCACAAACCCATCACAGGCCCATTGGAATTGCTACAATCTTGTACATGCTTGAAATTGAACTATTATATTTTAAAACCTTGAAATTATATATGGACACAAATTAATTTTTTTAAAAAAAAATAACAATTCAAAGTAATTTTTTAAAAATACATAACAATTCAAAGCATCATCAAAAAAAAAAAAAAGAAAAAAAAAATCTTAAGCATTTGACAAGACATAATTGTCCCATCATGTGATTATAATAGAATATTATGTCTTGTCAAGGATATCCATCAAGTGCATATATGGAATATGTTTTCCATGAAGAAAACATTCTTTTCAATAGTTTTCTAATATTCTAAATCTTGAATTCTAAGAGGACATTGCTCAAGCATGGTTAAATATAGATTTTATTTTATTACCAACGTGAATTCAATAATGGTTTGTATTTAACTGCGTCTATCTTATTTTCTAATAATTTTTCATCTTAATAGGAGCATGTCATGTTAATTGTATCTGTATCCTGCATCCCATGTTCATGTTAATTGTCTAATAATTTTTTATCTTGATATGAGCATGTCATGTTAATGGTATATGTATCCTGCATCCCATGTTCATGTTAATGCATATATCATGCAACATAGCTTGTAAATTGTATAGCTATGAGAAGCCCTTAAACCATCAAAGTTTCATAACCAAAATCTTATTTCAATTGCCGGCCCTCAAAAAACTGTTTACCATGATGGATGGTAATTACATACATACATACATACATGAAGCAAAACCCCTTTTGAATCCTAAAACCATGCACTTGGATCATTTTTGCAAGCTCGTACCATGACACACTGATTGAGAACAACAACAGAAGAAACAAGAACCAGGTGAGAACTGAAGTGTAATAATTGAAAAATGCTATGGGTCCATCAAATAAATTCCAATTTTTGTTATAATCCATGTAGCATGTTGATGTGGCAATTTATATCAGCCTAATGTTTGATGTGATGGGCTGGCGTGATTTTTTGTTTTTTTAATACTCCGTAATTGATACGGTAATAATGGACTGATGTAAATTACCATGTTAACATACCATATGAGTTGAGATATAAGTTGAAACTCGGTCTAGTGGAATGTATAGTAGAACTTACAATACTGACCTGGAGATCACCCGAGTTTCTCTGGGTTCGTATCATCAGATGGCCATGCGACGGTTTCAATGAGCCTCTCTCGCATCAACTCCAAGTTCTCATCAGATATTTCTTTGTATATTTCAGCATGGTCGCATTTCTAATATATCATCCATGCCAAACATATTAAAAAATAAATAAATAAAAAAAGATGGATCAAATTATCTTATTGATTTGGTGTTGCAAAGCATTGTGTGAATGAAAGAAATTATTATGTGAGTCCGGTGTATGCGCTAGCTCAGACACATAGGTGAAAAACATTTGAAGGAAATAGACTATGGTGAGCATTATATGATGTCATTAAATCGGTTTAATGCCTAAAGCACACTTTTATAATTGGTTTAGGCATTAAACTTGATAGAAATAGGCCGTTTATAATTCTATCTTGGTGATGCTCACATGATTTATTCCATCAAATTTAATGATTAAACCAATTATAGAAGGATAATTTAGACATCAAATAGGTTTAATTACATTAATTAAGTGATACTCACAAGATCTATTTTCTTCAAATTTTCTAATAATGAATAAATGGAGGGGATTAGTATCATAATTTAATAATGCAAAATATTATTTATTCGATTTTAAAGTTCAAAAGATTTTATGAGATTGATCTATAATATGGGAATGCTTGTTGGTTAATTTACTCTTTACCCCTCCTTTTTTTAAAGATTTTTTAAGATAGCTAAGGGCTATTTTAGTCATTTTGGCTCATTTTTTTATTTTATAAAAAACCCAGCCGGATTTAATGACCCACTGCCAGACCTAGAAACCCAGCGGTTCAACCGGTGGGTTGACTAGTTTTTACAAAATAAGCTGGTTTTTTACTCGACTAAGTTTTAGGGGATTAATCCACTCGGACAGGGACCCGGGTCCCAGTTCAATCGGCCAATCCGGTCCGGGTTTTAAAACATTGCAATATTACAGGCTAGAGGAAAGATTTTTTGTCAAGTCAAACAGCAAGTCATAGAAGGCATACCTTAACCCATTTTCCATATAGGTGAAGGCGTGTTACCATCACTCTTTCTGCAAGCTCCTGCTTTTCCTGGAATTAGTGAGAGAAAAATAGGTAGCTGATAAGAATATTTAATTCTAAAACATCATTTGATTATCATTTTGGAAGTACTTTTCTCGCTTTCGGAAGCAAAAAAACACTACCTTCCCAAGAGTCTGAATGAAACGTTTCCCATCTCCAGGCTTGTTTGTTACTATAAAACTGCAAATATGGAAAATGAAGTGAGTTCAATATGCACAACAGAAAAATCATAGCAGTTCATATATCTAGAAGCCCATGCATGCACAAAAAGAAATCTTTGGAAAGTATATCACTCTGAATTAAATTGCTTTCTGGTAACGAAACACCTCGATCACTTGGGTTATTTGCTTGAAAATTGGACCAAATAGGAACAAATTTGAAACAGTTACAATGCTTTCAAACAACATCAAAGGAAGAATAATTTCCAACCAGTTGTAAGCTTCTACATCACATTTCGATGTAAATTTCAAGCAGCTTAAGAGGTTGGATTGCAAAAGCAAGTGCTTAAAATCAAGACAGGTGCAAAACTTTTCTGGAGGAAGTTAAAATTTTTGAGGTTCTAAAAAAGGCTGTAAATAAGTCGAGTCGAGCAGAGTAGTAGACTGCTTAGGTTGATATAACTAGTAAATTAACGAGCTCAATAATAAGATTTGAGTTTGACTCGTTTATCTTACGAGCAAACTCAAACAAACCTTTTATGGAGCTGATCTAAAGCCAAGCTTGAGTAATCTAGTTACTTCAAGTATTGATGACCTTATCGAGTCGAGTAGAGCTTGGGTTGATAATTAGCAAGCTCAAAAATAAGATTTAAGCTTGACTCATTTACCTTGATGCATGCTCGAGTTTGAATGAGCCTTTCATAGAGTTGAAATTATTCCAAGCCCAAGTTGCTAGCTTGACAGTCTTAAAACACTAGTTCTTAGAGAAGTATTCCATCCAAGTAGACTTGCCAAAGCAATATAGAATCACATTCAAATTTTACTCCCCCTTCAAACTTTGTTATTTTGATAATTAAGGAGAAGGAAGAGAAAAGATATGCATAATTGATGTTACAATAATCATTGGGATCCTAAAACTTTCCGCAGTTTCTTGGCAACCAAACAGAAAATGAAAGGGAACAAAGAATTACTGTAGAACCATGTGAACAAAGAATTTTACTCCCCTTCTTTTATAGAAATAGAAAAGGCAAAGACAACGATTGCACTTACTTGTAAAACCATGTGTACTGTGTAGGGTTCATCTCATAGAGCTGGTAAAGAACAGTTCTTACAGCTTTGTAAGTAAAACAGTTGAGAATTTGCTGCAAGCAGATAATTATCGTGTCAAAGTTAAGCACCTTAGTATGAGATAATATCATTTTCACAAAGATATTGACAGCAAACATAGCAGAAACAACTGTAAAATTGTTGCAAATTAACACCCACCCAAATAAAAGTTATATTTTTATGGGGTTTATTCTATTTCCAATGTTGTCCGTCCTACTAAAATTATTCATGCTGGCGTGTCCTCGACCATATAAGATAATATCATTACCCAGTGTTGGTCAAGCCGAGCCGGACAAAGCAAGGTCTTAGGAGGGGTTTACTGGGATACAATCATCCTAACTTTTGATATTACATGAAGTGGCCACTCTCAAGTCTCAAACTTGCATATTTGTGCTTGACAGTTTAAGACTTCTATCATTACACCAGACAATTTCCCCATATTTGATTGAAACAGCAAAAATAACAGTGGAAATATCTCGTGTCAAAAATAAGGTGAGACATATGGTTGGATGCATTCCGTAATATAATTGTCAATGTCATTGAGCTTCTGATCTGTTGGCATTGGCAGTTAAAATTTATACTACAACTTGTGCTCACAATAATAGTATTTATGGATGGAATTGTAGCTCAATTTTACAATGTCTCAAAGTCTTCTACAAGAGTTCAATACATATATCCTAAAAAGTTCTTCAGAGATCAAAAAAGGGACATGATTGGTGCGTTTTAACAGTGCTAAATTTTCAAGGATTCTACCTCAGCAAGGGATCGCAGAGGGGGTGCTCCATTATGGGCATGGCACCTTCACTGGACCACTGCACACAGCATCATTGTGCAGCGGAAGATGCTGCCATTTGATCCAAAAACCAAATCACATCAGATACTAAAATGCTTCATCTTTCCAGTAATAAGGCAGTAGTGTGCAATCTTGATGAGTGTAAGGCATTGCAGAAATTGCAGAGGAGCTCAAACAATCGATTACTGCCTATGCCAATTTTGAGGGTTTATCAAATTTAATAGCCTACAATTGGAACTTAGGATGAAGAAGATCATTCAACTTCTTTATAACTTTGACAAATGAGCAAACCTTTGCCTCTGTTTGGAACTTGGGAAAGTTGAAGGAAAGGCTAGAAAAAAAAAAAAAAAAAGAGAGAGCATAAAAGCACTTAAAGTTCACTTCTGACTAACCAAATAAGTTTACTGAAGGAACTGGCCTAAACATAGCTCTCTCTCAAATACAAATGCCTAGAAAGAGATTCCTTGGAAAGGAATAGCAAACCTTTGCCTCTGCTTGGGAAAGTTGGGGGAAAGGAGAGTGAAAGAGGGAGAAAAAAGAGCATAAAAAGCATAACAAAAGAATATATTTCTGAAAAAAATTTACCATTTACCATTTTCCTTTTTCTTTTCCTTGTTCTTTTTGAAATCCAAATAAAGCCTTAAGGATGAGGTTTACATATTCGACAAAGGAAAGTTGCATGCACAAGAATGATAGAAAGCTTCAAATCTACAACCAATCTGCAATGGTGAAAAAAAAAATTGTAAGAATGCCTAGTATAGAGCTGTTGCCTCACCCTTTTAACGTCGTTAAAGGTGTCCTCATACTGTCCACCCAGCTCATCGACAATGATCCCAACCCTCCGGAACTTCCTCTGCTTCCTTGAAAACCGATTGGCAAAATGCGAAAGCATCCTTGCAGCGAGCCGCCACTCATACCACGCGTCTCTGAATGAACTGCTCAGTTCCAGCGACAATGCAGGCAGCTTCCACAATTGCTTTCTCCTGCACATTATGTTTTTGTACAAACCAAGCTCCCCATTGCTCTTGACATTCAGGTTGGATGTAAAAAAAGAGTCCAAGATTAGGCATGGACAGGAATGTGAGTCAGTGAATGATGAACTGCTTATTGATAGAGCTCCAATCATCCTTAATTTCCCCTGCAATCCACTGAAGAGTGAAGAAAACTCCAAAAGTATGACAATTTTTATCTATTTAGACTGATTTTCAGATCAAAAAGAGAGATACCCACTGAAGAGAATCACCAATCATTAAGTGGGTATTGAAGAAAATGGAAGATTGACAACAAAATATCAAAGGTTTATGAAACTGAGTTGTGGGAAGAATTGCAGTAAAAAAAAAAAAAAAAAAAAACCTTGAAACTGTGATGAAACTTTCTGTTTTCTGGAAAATATCTAAGTAGATGTTGTGAAATCCCTCAAATTCTCACCAGACAATTTTCTGAGGTCTAAATTCCTCCTTAAAAAGCCTACACTCAAAACTCAAAGTAAGCTGCTGCTTCTCTCTACCCACTTTTACTTGATAGATCTTTTGATTCGGTAACTCGTGTGCCACGTGTTGGAATCCTATTGGATTAAAAGATTCTCCATTACCTTTCAAAAATCAAAGACTAGGTGAGATTCCAAGATGGCCATACTTGAATAGGAAAGAGTGAGATTCCAAAAGCTGATAAGGTGCAAGTTGGGAATTTACTGACCAAGAGACCAATATGCAGACAGGGATTGACTGTAGCTGTCTTGACCTAGCGGTAAAGGAATGATTATAGATAGCATCCATTCTTTAATTCCAATTTTCATGCATCATGTGGCAACAATCATCCAATTAAGACAAAAAACGATAATTCTCCAAAAATTCTACTGTTCTTCATGCTTTTCCGTTTTTTTCTCATCATTTGACGTATCAATTGATATAGAAATGTCTCACTAGCACACCATCTTAAAATATATATAAAAAAAATATATTTTTTTTATGACATGATATTATAACATGACAACTCCATGTCATCTACTATGTCAAGTGGCCTACTAATGCTGTAATTTTACTATCAACAGCCATATCTGATGAGAAAAAAAATCAATGAGAAGAATGACATTGCTCCAATCTAATCGACAATAGTTCACTCATTGCAGTGTGCATAGGAAGAAGCTAATTAGAGTCATTTCCCTTCACAAAACCCATTTATCTATTCAAATTTCCAAAATTGTCAGATTGAGTTTCTATCCCAATGAAAAGTCCAATGCTGCTGTAAAACCCAGGAAACAATCTTTCAACCAAACAACAATCATGAAATGGAATTTCAATTCATACAAGAATAATGGTACATTTTTCAACCCACACACTTGCTAATAAGTAATACAATCCATTTCATTATGAATGCAGTCAGACATCCTGCAAGATTGCCGCAATTCCCCTTGTCAATCCCAAAGCTCACGGTCCTAACAGACTTTCCGAAACTATTATCATACCATGAGTACATCAATTATGTCTCATCATTTGACAATGTGGAAAACAAGGAAAAAAAGAGCAACAATGTAGAGTTGGTGTAAATTGAATGGTAAAAGAGCACAATTTAAATTACATAGCTGTTGCTTCCAATCTTTGAAAATAACATTAAACTTGAAATAAGTAATTGCTTCAGCAGCAGTCTCTTCGGATGTTTTAGACAATAACTTTATAACCTATGTTCAAAAGATATAATCGCTCATGGAACAACAAAATAATTTTAAGCAAACCTATTTTCTGCACAGAACGGTACACTTCACATCGACAAAAAGGTCCCATGGCCAGACGGGTACAGCATGAACACGATAGAATTGTGTAACTCCCACCACCGCTCAAAGTTTAGTTTGGTGAGAACATCACTTTAAATTTCACTTTTCGGTTGTCTTTCCACTAGCAGTTAATTCCACAGAGTTCAACATCGGGGCCAGTAACCCTAGTCGTAAACGGATCAATCCTCACCCATAACAAAGAGAAAATGGAAGCAAGGAGAATTGACCAAACAACGACTATGGTAGGTGTCCGGTTCTGTCGCCCCATCAACCCTTTGAGGAAGGGATAGAGATGAACAATCACCCAAAAGGCAAAGAATAGTTTGCCAAAGAGTGGACCCCATGATTGGTAACCACTGTTGATGGCATAGGAGATCCCTGCAACTACTCCTACCAAGTTTATTATGAGGAGAGTCGTGGGTGGGATGAGAAGTGTTGTCCATTTGAACATGTAGAGTTCGGTAAAATCCCCATCTTCATCTGATGCCTTGGAGGTGACAGTGAAGTTGGTGTCAATTCCAGCGAGTACCTTGAGCAGACCCTGGAAAACAGCAAAAAGATGGGCCGAAACACCACCAATAACCCAAAACTGTTCGTTTCTCCACCATTCATCAATTCCGACACCGCTCCACCTCATCTCCAATATACCAGTGGCAAAGATGGAAAGGAAGAGGGATATAAACCAGATACTCGCAAGGTTACTAATCTGCAACCAGAATGAGCATAGAAAAAGAGATTCAGTACATTCAAGGGATGCAGCATTTTGACAAGTTTTTTCATTTTAGACACAAAAAGGGGTATCAATAAATGCTGTTTGGATGATTTTTTTTTTTTTTTTTTTTCATATTAGATGCCAAAATGGGGTATTAATAAATGCTGTTTAGATGTTTTGTTTTTATAAAACACATTTTTCACCAAATAAAAAACATCAAAATGCTTCTTTCAAATTACATTTTTTCATCAGTAAAAGGTTACAAGAAAATGTGTTCCTTTTCTAATAGATCATACGACATATTTACAGGATTCCAAATATGCTTGTGACTCATATTAAAACAAATAAAGCACAAGAACTAAATATATTTAATATTTATACGTTGTAAAGGAAACCATGATCTTTTTTCTTAGTGCATAAAAAGTGCATCCAAACAGCTTTTTAACAATGGGCATGGATCCTCAACAATTGGCCTCTATTATTCCTGCAGTCAACAATCAAAGCATGTCATGCCATGGTACATGGACAAATGGCAAGTCGGTGCGATGAAAATTGCCATTACATATCCACAACCAAAATGACTACCCCCTCCTCCCCTCAAATAACATGACGTGGTACTCAATGATTGGGAACAGCAGGGACTGCAGGATGCTGATGATTGAGGACAAATGCCCCTTTAAAAATAAGGTGGAAAGAAGACAACAAATATTTGGCCAGGGATAATGGAAAAACAAACCTGTGGAATAATGAACTTATTAGTAAGCAGACAAACAGCTGGCAAAGTACAATAAGCGAGAAGAGGAATGGCAGTGATAGGGTAAATGGTGGTGTTTATGTATGCGAATCTCTCCAGCCACTTTAGCCTTCCATTATAACCATACCAGATAGGGCAATGACGACTAAGAAGAATTTCAACGGAACCCAGAGCCCATCGAAGCACTTGGTTCAGACGATCTGAAAGATTAATAGGAGCAGACCCTTTGAAGGCTGGGGGCTGGGGCATGCAGTAAATTGATCGCCAACCCCGGGCATGCATCTTGAATCCCGTAAGAATATCTTCTGTAACAGAACCATAGATCCATCCTATCTGCAAAGCCAGAGACAAACATTAACGTTTTTTATAAAGAACAAAACCAATAAAATTTGAGAAGACAGAAGCAGCATAAGGGGAAAGTAAAAAGACAGGACTGTCTTCTGTAAAGGAAGTCATGCCTTTCTAAAAATAATATGTCACTACAAATACCCAATTTTAGCACGTGAATGCAGCTAAACTTGAAATTCCAATGCCACTGCAGAAATGAGTACTAAAAGTCTGCAGCATTAAGTTTCTGTAGAATGGGTACCAGCGAAGACTACTTTGCTCATTTCCTAGAGACACTGACCAGAAGAAACTGGTGGTAAGAATGTTGGACCCGTAAGTATGTTGCTCCCCCTCTCAAAAAAATTCCCCATACAGTAATCGCAAAAAATAATAAGGAAAATTGAAACGAGGGTCACTCCTAAAATCCTAAAAATGATCCCACACAGGAATCAAATAAATGAGAAAGCACAGATTCATTTCAGATGCTTATTCAATACAAAATAGAACTACTCCAGATCCATGTGATGTGCAGTACACGCATGTTCAGAAATAAAATGATCCTTGAGAACTGAATCAAGTTTTCCGTAGAAATAGAGAAGGCATCCAAATTGTATATGGTACTTAGAATGTCAAAACTAAGAAAACTCAACAGTAAACACCTAGAAGGGTAGAGGTAACTCTTTCTCCAAACTTCTATGAGTAGAAGTATGAACTATTATGCCAATTACTTTCCTCCATGATACGTTTGATTATCAAGAAGACAATAAAGCAACCTTGTTATTCACTTCACATTGGAGAAAATCCATGGTTTCATAAACAGGGACAGGAAGGAGGTGTAGAATGCAAAGTCTCATTCAACTATCCATTTTTGTGCACTTCCGTATCCCATATGAATTAGAAACAAGCTAGTTTTAGCCCCTAATCCAGACTATTTCTTTTGTGGTCTTGCTTGTTCCTCATCCTTTAAGACAGTAATACAGAATAATATTAAGAGAAAAAGAAAGGTGCTAACAACTAGAAACATTAGAATTCCAAACCTTCAAAGCTAAAGGCATAAGTTTACAGTGCAATCTTGACGTGTTAATCTTATTTAGCAAACTTTTCATTCATTCAATTGTGAGCCCTTCTCGTAGATTCATCTCTAATTCCCTACACTATTGAATTCCATTTTTTAAATCCATGAAATACCATGTCACTCCATTAGAAGTTGTTTCATCCAAGCAGTGGTAATACAAACAGAAAGCCAACAAGGAACCGAAACCATTAAATGAAACAATACACTAGCATACCTCAGTTCCCCAGTCCGTTTTGTCCTCGTATCCACAGCTGATAACATGAATAGCCTCTTTAAGGAGAGACTCTGGTGTTGCAGACTGAGGAACACCACCATTCTCCATAAGTGTAGAGGCAACAAAAACTGCAGACTGGCCAAATCTTTTCTCCAGGCTCATTTGTGACATGAGCAGAGACTTCTCATCATCGAATCCAGCACCTGATTTTGAGAACAAACAGGGAAGATATGTGTCACACCAAATCAAAATAGATAATTCTAAAACAAAGAGGATTTCCCTGAATCAAGTGATGCAATTGGTGTGGGCTTCTTCTATAGGTAAGTTATTTGCATTGTCTATCTTGGACACCCAATACAGGAAGGCTACATATGGCCTTGGACATTTGGGTATTGATAAATTAAGATGAATGCTAAACAAAACAAAACAAAAAAAAAAACATAACAAGTAATAAGTATGAAAAATCTCAAAAAATGAACAGTACACAATTATGGTGCAAATCAAAAGGGAGGGAGGAACACAATATGCAAGGGCCAAAATTCTTTTGAGGAAACATAATAACAAAAAGGCCTTTCAGCTGCCCTGAAAGTTACCAGAAATATTGCAAGACATGGGAGGAATGAGCAACTTGGGTCATTGGACATATTACAGTTCAATGCCTGACAATTAATTTTGGATTCAAACATTGCAAAGTGTTAGGACTAGAAGCTCTATAAAACTAAAATAAAATGAAGTCTCCTTTTTGACATGTACAGTATAGAAACAAAGTATTATTCTCAATATATTCAGCTCTACATAGAACTTTGCATTTAACTGGTAAATCTGGCAAGGAAATAATTTAACAGAAAAACAACAATCATACCTTCAACCCCCTCCTCTATATCCTCTAGACTGAAAATTGGCACAGTGGGGTCTACATTCTTGCCAGATTTCTTCTTGTCTGAGCCTTTCTTACTCGATTTCGAACCCTTCTTTCGTGAGCCACCACAGCATGAAGAGAAAAATCCTGGTTTTCTATGCTTAGGTTTCAGAGGAGGCTCATAACCATATAAAGCCGTTCTATTGAAGACACATCCAGTACCCACATAAACAGGGCCTTGAATTCCATCCAAGCCTCTCAAGTTGATCTGGAATCCACGATGAAAAAATAGAAATAAAAAATTAAGTCACAAGAATGCCCACCAAAAGATAACAAATAGCTTTCTGGGACACTTTTACTGTTGATCCAATCACTAAGACATACACCTTAACACATATAGTATGCAAATACACTGATAGTACCGTTTAATAACACTATACAGCAGCACTACAGCTAGAATGAAAGGATGGTTGGATGACAGAGCTTACATCGAAGAAAACAGTATTACGGTTCGCATATCGATCATTTCTATCAATACCATCAAATCTCTGTGGAAACTGAACGTAACAAACTGATTTCCCGAGGTTTGGATCCATCAGAAAACACATAGCTTCCCTTATTGCCTTGCTATTATTTATGTAGTGATCACAATCAAGATTCAACAAGAAGGGGCCATTAGTAAGAACAGCTGATACTCGAACCTGCAAGGGAGTTACATAAATCATTAGAAGTGAGATGTGCCTAGACAGGATAATATAATCTCCGATTTGTGATTGTTCACCACTCACCAGAGCGTTCATAGCACCAGCCTTTTTGTGATGTTGGAAGCCCGGACGCTTTTCACGGGAAACATACACCAACCGTGGCAGTTCATTACCCTCAGTGTCGAGCCCTCCACTTTGGCCTAAGAAAACCTGCAAATAATGAAATATGATTAATTCTCCCTTAGTACAAATAGGGTACAATTTATTGCGGGGAAGCAACATAAGCGAGACCCTGCTTTGACACCCCGCTTTGACACCCCGATATTTTACAATCCACATAAACAGAAATCAAAAACAGAATATAAATACAGAGTAAGACCAACATGACAAGAGAAGAACATCAAATAAGAAAGGCATATGTTAAATAGAATAACAAAACCTAAGATGTGCATAATGACATGCACATATCACCTCTGTAAGCACTTGTTCTTGTTCTATGGGACTGTATGGGAAAAGTTGTCCATGGCAAGAAACATTTTTAAATCTACAAATACTGATGCTGCGATCGAGTAACTAGTCATAGTTTCCATAAGCAGATTTATCAATGTGATAATGGAGTTACCTGGATCATTCCTGGATGATCTCTGGTGTTATTTCCAGGCCATGGTGTGCCATCTTGCATTATCCATCCTTCTTCAGGAACTTTCTGTGCCTTTGCGACAAGCCCATTGACACGAACTTTAAATTCTTCATATTCTCTCTGCAAAACGAGTCAAAGAAGTAACCTAAGAGAATGCATTTAAAGAATATCAGAGTGACGGAGTGACCAAATGCGTCTGTACTAACCCCTTACCTTCATAGCTCTACGATCTTTGACAAACGATGGTTGTACTTTATCCTTCAAGTAGTCAATCTTCTGTGCGAAGTACCATTCTGGTGCACGTGGCTCAATGCTATATTTCTTACAGAAAGGAACCCATTTTCTTGCAAATTCTGATGTTTCTGCCAGAGCTTCAAATGTCAACATAGCAGCTCCATCATCAGACACATAGCAAGAAACCTTGTCGACTGGGTAGTCAACAGCAAGTATGGATAAAACAGTGTTGGCTGTCACAAGAGGCGGCTCCTTCAATGGGTCAACAGTACTGACAAAAATGTCAACAGCAGCTAACTGAGATGGCTCTCCTTCTCGGTCATATCTGTGACCCATATGAAGTTAGAATCAATACTCTTAAATATTAATAAATGAGTGAAAAAGAAGTGAACAAGGACTAAAAAATCAACCCATAAGATAAAATAATAGGGGAAAAAGTGTGCAATGGGCCAGTGGGGAAGGGATTTGGATTACCTTAGAGCAAGCCTGTCAAGATATGTTTCACGGTTTACTGGAAGCCATTTAGGGAACTGATCCAATATCCAGGATATTGCAAACCAAATCTCACATATCACAGATATCAACCATAGAGCATAGGCATTGGGCACAGGATTTGTAATCCGATAGTGCAAGAAAATGCAGAGAATGACGAGTCGCAGAACAATAACCATCCTGTAAGGGTTTATCCTAGATGATGGAACTGAAACCTTCCTTGAGAGAGGTTGCCGAGCTTCATCGTTCCTGCACAATAACAACAATAACAGTTTAATAACTTTATCGAGAGAGAGAGAGAGAGAGAGAGAGAAGAAAAAATAGCTTAAAAATGAAATTTAATTGGGTCTGGCAACAAGAACAACAGAGAAAATCAAGCTAAACTACAATTTAAAAGAGCAACACAAACTCATTGGAACCTACAGTAAAGAGTCGTCCACCATTATATCAGTGCTGGCATCAATATCTCCACCCCCCCTGCCCTCAGAAGCAGCATGGCCGGTGCTCATTGGAACAACATTCTTCTCCTGCTTCATCTTCCAGCCATCAACTCTCTCTTTCCAGGCTACATTGCCAAATCCTGGTGAACCAAATTCCCGCACTGGGTCCACAACTCTAATATTAGCTGCAAAAAGAGTATTACCAAGAAACTGAAATCAATATCAAGAATGAACACATATATACATGGACGGGATATATGTCATATAGGAGAGAATGAGAGATACGTGATTGATTAACATCTGATGAATAAGGGAGTGGATGCACACGCTTCCCTCCACCGCCAACTCCAGGAGATGCCATAGAAAAATGCTCAGGTGAGGCTGCGGACAACTCTCCTGAAACCTAAAATCAAAGCACCAGCCAAAGATTAATTACAGTTCAGATTCGATGAGAGAGAGAGAGAGAGAGAGAGAGAGAGAGAGAGAGAGAGAGAATAGCATGATAGAAGCTTATTGACCTACCTCCTGTCCATTGGTGAGCAAAGGAATATTGTTGTGAGAAACCTCCTTATCATAGTGAGGAGCATTAATATCCTCTCCTCGTCCATAAGTCATATGCCAGCTTAGCATGCGCTCTGCAATCTTCTGCTTCTGGTTTTGATTTTCTGATGTGTAATTGAAATCACTGGCACCATCATCAACGTCACCATCCTCCTCTTTGTCACCATCAATAGCAGGGCTTCCTGGAATCAGCAGACATATAATAAATTATATATCCATAATGACAAGTGCAGGAAGCCAGGAATCATATATCAGTTTTCCATGAATAATTAAAAACTTGGGACCTGTTTGGGGAGATGCTATGAATTGGAGTTGGTAAACCAGTGGTAATAACTATTCTTGGCAAGAATTTTGGATTCAGGAATTAGTTATAGAGAGAACAAAGGAAAAGATGTGGAGGATTAGTGTTAGGGAGTGGGGGCATATGTTCTGATTCTAGTGTATCCAAAATCAATCAAGAATTTAGGGCCTGTTTGTGTTAGCTTTTTCTAAAATCACTTTCGGAGAACTATCTTTTCACACATCTCTTTAGAGTTGTGTTCAAACTATGTCTGTACATATCAAAATTTCCATACTAGAACTGATTGTGGCAAAAGTTGAGGCCCCTAGCTTTTGCCATAATAACTTCTAGTATGAAATTTTTTCCAAACATCCTATCATTCCTCAAGTTCTAGAAGTGGTTATCACTCCATCTCTTGGATCAAGTAAAATTTTGATCTCCAAAAGTAATTTAAGAAAAGCTAATGCAATTGGGCCTTTAGTCATTCATATTTGCAGCATTCACACAAACAATTCACAATGAATAATATGCAACATAAGCAGTTCATGCACACTTGCTGAAATATTTGGCATAGTTCTCCACTTTCCAGCCTACTTAAAATGACATATATATGCACACACACATGATGAATAGCCATTGATATCATGTTCAGCATACCTTTATGCCTCTTGTATCTGGTCTTGCATTGAGGGCAAGACTGATTCCCATCTTTCCTCTCGTACTCATAGCAAGGCCTACAAACTGGAAATGCACAGAAATCGCAAGCAGTGAAGGGCTCACCATCCACAGTCTTGCCCACATTATCACCACAGATCTGGCAGACCTGACCGCCCAGGGTCTTCAATGACTTCGCCTGAGTCAACAAGTATCAAAATTCAGAAAATTCAGAAACCCACTAATGCAGATTTTAGAACTCAATAAAAATAAACTGAAAATCAACTAACTGAACAACCCAAAACACATTTTTGAAAGAAGGTGAGAGAAAATTGCAGAAATCAGTCAAAGTTTGATCTCAAGATGAATCTAATTCCCCAATTGGTTGCTGAGAAAATAAAGGAAAAAGAAGAAATTAAACTCTCGAATCTTAGATTTCTCATTATTTGGGACCTGAGAAAACAAAACCTCTACTCAACTCAACCTAATACAACTATTTGGCTTAATTAAGGTGAAATTTTCCATTTTATGAGAAAGAAAAAAAACATATTAACATAAGATTCAAGTATTTCATTTTTAATTTCAATACTTACCCCGCTTTCTCCTTCTGATTCCATTGGCACCTGCTCTTCTCTTTGCTCAGATGTGAACAATGGGTCAAAATGATGCTTCAGTCTCAGCAAGATCCAAGGCTGATCAACATGCCTGGAAGCTTGAAACCCTTCCAAATGAGAAAAAAGCTATAGAATATGCTTTTTGTATTCTTCCACTTCAACACCTCAAAAAGCAAGTCTTTTTCTTTAAACTGCTCAGACGACAGCCCAGATCTGCGTGGGAACACCTGAAAAAGAGTCTGAGTATTAGCTTCTCCTCTTCAACAAGCATTCTTTATAGTCGTAATAGCTTCAGAATAGGGGAACATATTCAATCCTAACATTATGTCTGGTTGCTGAGAAAATGTAGGAACAGAAAAGAAAATAAAGTTCCTAATCTTAGATTTTCCATCAATGTCTACTCAACTGAGCGTGATATGATAATTTTGGCTTAGTTAATGTGAATATTTCAATTTTTTTCAAGAACTATAAGGGCATAAACACATAAGATTTAAACTCAAAACTCTTAAGCTCTTCTTTTGCTCATTTTCTAGGCAACCAAACAGAGGATTAGTAAAATCCAGCACAAAACAACACACTACGGACCTCAAAATTTTGATCTTTGAAAAGATTTCAGAACAACAAAAAATTCAAAGCTAAAATTATAAATCCTTCTCTTTTCATTTCTTTAATTTTTCCTAAATTTTCTAGCAAACCAAGCATAAGGGTTAGTAAAATCCACTGCGAAACAAACGTAATAAGTACCTCAAAAAAACAGATCTTTAACGCGATTTCTGATGCAATCTCTTCGATTCCCAAGGAAACCCAAATTAAAAATGAGAATAAAATTAATCAAATCCCTATCAGATCTCGCGCCAACTTCAATAGAAAGAGAGAGATCAAGAGCCGAAATGAAGATCCGTGCAGTGCATGAGAAGAATGCCAAACCCACCAGCTCTTCCTCCCTCTCTACACACACACACTCTCTCTCTCCCCTCTGTCTCTCTCTATGTATGTATATATGTAAATATATATGAGTGGGTGTGTATAGCTGTAAGAATAGAAAAATGTCTTAGAAGGGACGAAAGCGACACAGCAGCTGTGAGCTAAAGACTAAGAACTCCACCGACAGTTCTGAAGAGAGAGAAAGAGAGGAGAGAGAAACGAATTGGGAAAGGGAAAGCAGATCTACTCCAATCATTTCTCCTTTCTCTTATCTATCCATCCATTCATCCTGTTAAAATCAAAATTACAAAAGGAAATATGTGTGTGTGTGTATATATATATATATATACACGCAGCTGGAGAGTGATGAACAGAAACAGTAGAAGACAGAGAGTGGCGTATACGCCGAAATGAAAGTATATATCTGGTTTGACCGAGATAAAGATAACCAATAATATTGTGCCACGTAAGTGTACGTATCAATTGTAATTACCAACCGTCGAATCCAGAAGAATACAGCGTAATTTACGGTTAATATCACTTTTCTTTTCTTGTACATAAAGGGTATATAGTATCATTCTTAGAATGTTAAGAATTTTTTGTAAAAAAAAAAAAAAATTATAAGAATAACATGAAAAAATGTCATGACAGTATATTTAGTAATGCTATTATAAGGTACGCTTAACGCACAGTTGTTTAAGGTGATATCTATAGGGCCAAATGCAGGAGAGATTTTGAAAACTGGCTGTTAGATTAGATAAACTATTTATAAATTTCATGTTCACTGAAAATTATAGTGATCCAACGGTCGACTTTTTAAAAATGTCATAGTGAAAAATTATGATTTTTTCGTTGTTTAAAATGTTACTAGTTTTTTTCCAATTGGTTTTTTTAGAAACCGACTGTTGGATTAACTCGAAATTCATAAGTAGTGATTGATTTAATTAAACGGTCAGTTTTTCAAAATCTGTTCTACGTTTGACCTTATAGACGTCACCTTACGCAAATTTATGCAACTTTTACATAAGGTGCACCTTATAATAGCATCCGTGATATATACATGGTACTTTTTTTTCAGAGAAAGTTTCATAAAAAGGGCTCCTTAATTTTTGGGGGTTGGTCAAATACCTTAAATTAATTGAGCCTTTGAATTTTTCACCAACTGAAGAATAAGTTCTCTCAATCTTTTTTTCTTTTATTTTATTTTGTCTTTTAATTTTTCTTTTTTAAGATGGTGTTGAGATTTTAACTCCAACCTCTCTCATGGGTGAAATTTGTATATTTGATTTCAGTCTTACTAGATGAGGGGCTAAATCGATGATATGGTAGGTGTTATTTGTCATTTGGTTATACATTTTCCAGCATGGAACAATGAAAGCAATGTATACACTAACTAACATTATTGATGTGATCATTATTAACAATTATTTTTGGATCCTAATGTTTCTCAATCAAGGTATGGTCCCATACCCACCAATATTATCAACTTTAGATCTACCATTTATTAATTTTTATTATTCACATTATGCATGCTGAGCCTATCAAATTAAACAAACACCCCCAATTGATTAATCTATATGGATTATTGACAGGTGAAAATTAGAGGAGAAGTCACTGCAAGAGCTGGGCTTGGGCTTGGAATTGAGTCCTTAGTTCTTTACTTATTAATGCAGTGATCGATACTCATCTTTTTTTCTATTGGTTACCCAGGCATGCTAGCATCAAGTGCACCTGATGCAAGTTGTATCAGGTGATTTACTCTAGAGTTATTTCTATAACATATTTTGAAAAACTGACTGTTGGATTAGATACTCCTCTCATGAATGTCATGTCTACCAAAAATCAGAGTGATCCAACAGTTGGTTTCTAAAATAACTGAATGTGAAAAAATGGTGAAATTTTTTAGAACAAAAAAGTTGAAGTCACAGCTTTTTTGTAGTGAAATTTCTAAAAACTGAGTGTTGGATCACTGTGATTTTTAGCAGACATGACATTCATGAGAGAGGTATCCAATCTGACGGTCACTTTTTTAAAATATGTGATGGACGTGACTATAAAATAAGATTAAATAAAAAAAGGCAAATGGTCATTGAAGCACTTGTATGTATTAAATTTATAGGGACAAATCCATTTACCAATACTTTTAGCAGTATTTTTATTAATGGTTTGCAAAATTCAACGTGGGAGTTGTATTTTGAGAAATACACCGTTGGATTATATGCTTTTTTTATACACACCATGCCTACCAAATATCAAATCGATCGGACATCAACAACTACTTCATCCATAACTTGTGAAAAATTATGATATTTTTTATTGATTGGAAATATGACTTTATGGTTTGAATGGCTATTATTGTCCGATTAGCTTAATTTTTAGCAAACTTGATATTTATAAGAAGGGTATTTCATTTAACGATGAGTTTCTCAAAATACAATTCCTAAAATGAGATTTTGCAAACTATTGATAAAAATACTCGTAAAAGTATTGGTAAAGGGATTCTGACCCATATTTATGACATGAATTTATTCATTTGAATGAATTCGCTAATTGTTTTCTACTTTTAATTTAAAGGTGAAAAATATATATATATATATTTATATATATATATATATATATATATATATATATATATATATATATATTATTGCTAGTAAAAGTTAAAAATAAAAAGTGCGAGCTTATTCGAATCAACCCTAACAATTTGATTGATAGTGAGATGAAAGTAATTAGAAGTGTATGAATCCTTCTTATTCAAGGTGAAAGTGACTGCCTACGATCATTGTATTCCACAGCATACAAGTGGAGTATTAGTTAGTGCTGCACTGGACGTTTACACCTAATCACTTGACATGATATTTGTTTTGAACGAATGTATATACCCAACGCATTGGGATAAATTTTCTGCTGCTTGGGGGGATTGTCTTGTACTTTACGTTTAAAATTTGTTTATATTCATATTGGAGTAATGTTAGATAGACTAAATCATACACCAAATTAAATTTTCAAACCAAATGATGTGATAGTATAACACAATTTTTATTTTTGTGCATTTCAAAAATACACGAAAGTAGAAGAAATATCTTGCCGCCACATTACTTGGTTTAAAATTTGGTCCACTTTGCCTTTTTCTATTTCTATTCATTATCATTCAATGAGGGAATGTGAAGCAATTAATTCATTATGGAATTGTGGGAATGGAGTCAACTTATGGATTTAATTTTTATTTTTACTAATCCATTAGGGTAGCTCAAGTGGTTGGGCTTTGGTGTACCAAATTCGAGGTCCCTATTTCGAGTCTCCAGGACCACCTATCTAGGGTATTTGCCTTATGTCTTACCTAGAGTCCCTAGTTATTAGGGTATTGCAGTCACCCGAGAGATTAGTCGAGGTGCGCGTAAACTGGTCCGGTTTGCATTAGTTTTTTCTCAAATCATTTTTGGAAAACTATCTCTTCACACACACACACATATATATATATTAAGTTATGCTCAAATCTTGTCTTTATAAGTTCAAATTTTCATATTAGAAGTAATTGTGCTAAAAGATAGGGACCCAGCTTTGTCGTAATTACTTATAGTATATAAATTTTGTCAATCATCTTATCATCCCTCAAGTCGTATACAAGTGATTATTATCATGCATCGTATCTCTCAAGTCTCAATGCCCTATTTACGCTAACTTTTTCTAGAATCATTTTTGGAAAATTATCTTTTCACACATATCTTTGAAGTTATATTCAAACCATGCCTTCACACATCAAAATTGTTATATTAAAAATTAATGATTGAAGTAAAAGTTTAGACCTCCTAACTTTTGCTACAATTACATCCAATACAAAAATTTTGTCAACCATCTTATCACTCTACAAGTCATCTAAAAGTGATTGTCACCTCATTGCTTAAATCAAGTGAAATTTTGAATTCCTAAAGTGATTTTAAAAAAAGATTAGTACAAACAAGCTCTAAATCAAGTAAAATTTTGAGTTCTAAAAATAATTTTTCTAAAACTAATACAAATGGATCCTAAATATACATATGCTTAAAAGTAATTTGATCAAACTATTTTTTAATAAATTTAATCGAATTAAATGAGACCCTTGACATGGTAGATTCGGATACTTGTTTTAGCTCTTTTTCTTACTTTAGTGGATCCTATATGAGCTCAGGACGAAATATGGTGAGGAAGGAAACTTTCCAGTGTGTGTACTAACAACTTTCTAATTCTAACCATGAAATAGGAATTGGAGGGTTTTCTCCTCTTCTTTTTTTGGTATAAAAAAGTTTAGGTGAAGGGAGGCTACCCCAATCCAGGGCCAGGACAAGCCGCAAGCCTCAACGAGGACTTATAGATCGTCCATCAAGAGGTACTGCTGGCAGCGGGAGTCGGACCTAAGCCTTACAAGTGAAGTATTCGATCAGGGTTTTCTACAAGCTAGGATCAACTGCCATTTTGCTTTCTTTTTTTTAGCTTATTAAATACAAATCCATTAATCAAAAGCAACATTAATTTGAATCTTAATTAATTAAAAAATAATAATAAAAAAGAAAAAGGAAAAATGCTAGTATCACATATTATTATACTAGGCCAACATTAATTTGTTGGCCTAGTATCACATATTATTATTTTTATAATGGAATTTTTGAATTTGAGTACATAAAAATACATTGATCGTACTCATTTGCATGTAAAAGTACATAAAAATTTCAATTACATCCTTAACAACGAAAAGAAGGGAGAGAATGTTTCAAATCTATATTTATTGTCGATGACTTGTACCATTAATTGGTACAGTAGTATGTATCTCTACCTTTCATGAAGTGTGGTCGTTGAACGCTTAAGCTAGAGAGTAATGGATTATTATGAAAGTTTGGGACAGAAAAATGCTATATGTTTAAAAAAAAATGTCCCAAAAGTGTGTCCCAAAGTTACCTTTCATGAAGTGTTGTCCTTAAATGCTTAAGCTAGAAAGTAATGGATTATTATAAAAGTTTGGGATTGAAGAATGCTGTATGTCTAAAAATAAACTGTCCAAGAAATGTATCCCAAATTATGTGACTTTTGACATAACCCACCTCTTTTTTAGCAATTTTTTTCTTTGATAATAAATTAAGACTATGATTCATTGGGGATACTTTTTTGGGACAAAAAATTTAGGATAAATAGCATTACTGGTTTGGGATAAGGATAGTTTTTATTGTTTATAAAAAAAAAAAAAATTCTTTAACCTCCATATTTAATGGTTTTGATGTGTGAGGATATAAACATCTTCATTACCCTCTCTCCTACTATGCAAAATAAACTCCCATCTAGGGGCAGAGCTAGAACTTTGTAGGGAGGGGGGGAAATTTTTATTTTTGTTTTTTAGTAATAGTACGTAACCAACTCGTATTCCAAACATCCCCTAGCATTAACAAATAAACATTGACACATGAATGTCACAAACATTTTGAAAAAAGGGGTTTATACCAATAGGACCCTGGTATAAGATGGCTTTATCCAAAAGTCCTGAATTAAATATAGGGAGGGGCTATTTGCAGCACTGGTTTTACTAAATGCAGCCCATTTAAAATTTTAATTAGATCTATTTTACCCTTTTCTAAATACAGTCCTCAAATGATTTAGGCAACCCATTATTAAAAAAAAACAAAAATTTTAAAATACCATTACTGCCTACAAGTCTAAATACTAGCCAAATCTCTTTATGCAACCCAATTAACCCAACCCATTTATTGAATAAATTTAAAAAAACAAAACAAACAAAGTTTTGAAAAGATCACTGTTGTTCGTATTCGACAAGCCAAACCCTGTCACTCTTCATCTTCATCTTCTTCCATATTCGAACGGACTGGTTTCCATCCTCATCATCTTCCATATCACTGTTCAACGGACTGGTTTTCATCTTCATCCATGAGCCAAGACACGGTCTTCATCCACGAGCATTGACGAGCCACGCTCACCAGCCACGAAGCAGCACGAGCCAAGAAGCTAAGTTCCTCTGTGTCATTTGACATTCCACAAGCCACAGCAGCCACCATCTTCGTCGTCTTCTCCCTACCTTTGGTATGATTTATTTTTGGAATGTGATTGATTGTTAATGGTTTGTGAATGATATAGGTTAGTTTTGTGATTGTGATTAGGGTTCGGACCGAAAATGCCGAATATAAATGGTTGATGTTCGTATTTGATTGTTGAAATGTTAAATATGTTGTTTGTAAAATGCATTTTATGTTTTAATGGATCGAATTCGGCCTGTAAATGCCAAATTTAGAAGTTTTTCATTCAGCCCTATTTTGCCGAATATAAAACTCTTATATTCGGTTTTTATTGTCGAATATTATACATTTCATTCGATCAAAAGTATTCGAATATCTCATTATCATATTCGGTCATCAATGGCCGAATGTTATATGATATATTCGGGTATTAGGGGCCGAATACTTTTCATTTCCTCAAGTATCCAAAAATTTATGACACTCTCAAATGTTGGAATTCCATAATTGTTTGTTAAAGTTTCTTAGTTGTTATGCATCTGATTTTTATAACACCATAGACCATCAATACGTTTACTTATTTAAAAATATGGCTTGTAATATTATTCATTTTGTCAGTTGTCATTCAATTTGTTACTCATTTTACTTTATATTATTTTCTGATATTTCATTATGTATATGCATATTCTAGTTATTTAATTTCAATATTTTCATTTATGCATTTGTTTTTAAATATTTCGTCACACTAGTTATTATTTTACTTTTAATTAGTAATCTTCAATAAGATTGTTCACTTTGCCTTGATATATGGTCTTGTAGGACTTTAAATTATCCTGTTACATGGTCTTGTGGGACCTCAAACGATATTAATACCTCATTGTACGCTACCATAATGCGAAGGAGACTGATTCGAATGCAGTCATTGACAGGCACGTGAGGGCCTATCTTCTTTACCTCCTTGGGTGTACACTCTTCTCCGACAAGACGGGAACGAAGGTGCCAGTGACATATTTAAACCTCTTATCGGATGCTGGAGATGTAGGCAACTATGCATGGGGCACAGCTGGGTTAGCATATTGGTATAGGCAGTTGGGGATTGCAACACGGTTTGAGGTTAAGTAGATAGCTGGCTATCTCACTCTGATGGAGGTACATTCTTTTCGTTAAAACTCTGTCTCTTTTTCATAATAATATAAGTGATTTTCATATACTAACATCATTTATTTATTATTTTTTTTATATATATACAAGCCTGGATATACGGGCACTTCACTGTGGAGCGGCCTACACCGGACCTAGAATACGTCAATGGCAACCCAGGAGCAATGAAGTGGAAGCCTCGATCCTCAGTGAGCGCTGCAGATGCACCCAATAGACTGAAATTCCTGAGGCAGCTAATAGATAATATCATAAAGGAAAATGTAAGCCTAAATATCAAGTCTCGCATTGCATATGTTTTAATATATTTGTTATAGTTCACTAAATTTACATGTTCTAATTTCTGTATGTATAGGTCATTTGGGATCCCTATCGTGACTCTAGAGATGCTCATCCATTTGAGGATATTGCGTGGTACTGTGGATGTATCGCTTTCTGCGATCAGGTTGAGCCGTACCATCCTGTCCGCATTCTGAGGCAGTTTGGGTACATGCAAACCAGTCCATGGAATCACGCGTCAATCCCTCCTACGAAAGCAAATAGAGGAGTCAAAGCAAACTTGTATTCTGTAGAGCACATATACGTGGAGTACTTATGGACGACCTGGCGTCACCACTGTCTTTCCCCGAGTAGCCGTGGAGAGAAGTACGATGCAGATAGCCCATGGATGTGTCAGGACGGGTATGAGGAGTAGTATTCAGAGACAAGTCATGTGAGGATCCATCCCACCGACTCTACCTATACCTCCGATCATCCTCTTCCGCGATCGTTTGGGGATGCGTACATTGATTTGGTGAGTACGAACGTTTCTTTAGGTTATTTTGAACTCAATTACAAACAAAATTTCTCACTAACTTTTTTTTTTTTACAGAATAACCGCAGAAAGAAATCCCTTACTCTTTTACAAGAGTCTTTACAACTGGGCGAAAGACAAACAATTTCTCATATTCAAGAGCGGGAGAGGCTTATCCCATCCATCCTCGGTGATGACACGATCAAGGACACGGCACATGCATCTGCGCCAGAAGTCCGAAAAAATGAAACAGATACAGGTTTGGTAAGGCAAAGGACAAGTAGGATGGTTAAAGACGTCAGAAGGCGAGGATGAGGACGAGCATCGACATCTACTGAGGGGAGAGGATGAGCATCGAGTGCTGCTCAGGGGCGAGGACAAACATGAAAGCAACGTGCCAGTCGAGGCTGAGAGACACTATAGATCATTTATATGATGGAACTTTTTAAACTTGAATTATTTTTTGTATATTTCACAATATGTATGTAATGTATGTTGTAAATTGTTATATTTTGGTTAATTGATTGACTTTTTTTGGGTATCAACTCCAATTATAGACTTTGGTATTTAGAATTTTGATAGATTTCATATGTCAAGGCTTTCTGTTGTGTATGAAGGAATGAGTGTTAAAATGAAGAAGCAACTTAGCAAAATTAAACAGTATATTCGGTGATGAGATAACGAAGATATCACAATACATTCGGCAATCACTTACCGAATGAAAACAGTGATGTTCGGTACTAGGTAATCGAAGATAAGATCAGGTCGGCCCCGGGCTCATATTCGACAAATACAGACTGAACATATTCATCCACATTCGGCCAGTAACTACCGAATATAAACACAAAACATTCGGCAAAAACTAGTCGAATATAACATTTGGTTAAAATGGCTCCGGCCTAATATTCGACAAATACAGACCGAATATATTACTATACATTCGGCGACACTTTACCGAATATAACTATGACATTTGGCAACAACTAGTCGAAATAACTTTTGGTTAAAATGGCCCCGACCTCATATAATATACCTTCAGATCGAAGATACATCATTACATTCGGTTATTAGTTACCGAATATGTTTATTCATATTCGGTGGTATGTTACCGAATGATGATTTAAAAAATCACAATTTTAGTTTTTAAAAATGTATAAACCACTTTATTGAACACTAAAACAAAAGAATATGGTAATATACTCCACAATATGCACAGAATTCAAAAAAATTACCGAATGATTACTAAATTAATGAAGTTGTACGAAATTTAGATGTATCCATTTGATAACAAAAAAGGACCATTTACATATTTTCAAATGGAAATAAGTATGGAGTTACATTGTATGTCTAATCATCACTTAAATCAATAAACTTATCCCTGACAGCTAAGTTTTGAGGTAGGTCATGATCGACTCAGACGACGAGGGAGATTATTCCCCGTCAGTGATCAGAATTAATAATTTATAAACCGCGTGACAATTAATCTCAATTCGATTGTGATCAGTGAGCACGGGTGTCGAACCACTGGGAAGTGCAGGTTTATATTAAAAAGAATCTTTTAGAATCAATTCAAGCGGAAAGAATATTATCAATTAAAATGGTTGGTGGTAACTGCTCCGATTGGGTCGAAGCGAAAACAAAGTAATTTTAATAAAGCTTAGTAAAAATGCAGTTAAGTTGGTGGATTGAGCGGAACTTGGGTGAGAAGCCCATTGAATATCAATTAAACAATTTATGTTTATAAAATCCACACTATAGTAATTATGTATGGTGGTTCTTCCAACTACAAGAAGGAAGTCCCAAAAAGATTATGAATACAGGACCGGCAAGTTTATTCCCGAAAAGAATGGAGTATCGCTACCCACCTTAAATGAGGAATAAAGCATACTGGTTTGTATTCATACCAATAAAAACCATTGCATAATTATATAATTGCAATCACAGATATACAATTATATGATATTATATTCGGCAATAGTGTGCGGTAAAACCTTCACAACTATGCAATCACATAATACAAATAGAGGGATGTTTATAAAAATAGGATTGTAAAATGAATCCAACTTCATCCTCACCCAAGCTTGGAGTATTAGCTACACATCACTGGAGGATAATATCCTTTATCCAGGCAAGCTTTTGGGGGTCACGGGATGGAAAGAACAGTAAAAGCGGTAATTAATTGACTGAATAAATAAGGAAAATGACAGAAATAAATAAAGAAAATGGCGTAAGTAAATAAAGAAAAGTGACTGAAATAAATAAAGAAAAGAAAGGACTAAAGTAAATACAGAAAAGAAAAGACTTAAATAAATAAAGAAAAAGGCAGAAAAAGTAAAGAACAGTTCTCAAATGAGAACTGAGCCATGCATAAAAAGGAAAATAACAGAATCGGAAATACTGAAATTAAAGACTTAATCGGATAGAACAGTTCTCAAGTGAGAACTGAGCCAGGCATTGTAAAGAAAAATGACAGAATTGGAATTGACTGAAAATTGAAACTACCGATTGAAATGCGAAAATAAACTGTAACTTGCATTAAAATAAAGCAGAGTAATGATTCAGAGCTTAAGTCATGAACCCTCGAAACGTCGTCGTTACATTCCTATTTATAGAAGGAAAAGGTAAAAGACGCTATTGCCCTCAAAATATCTAAAAATATCTCTTTAGCCCGCAGCCGCCATTGTCTATCGATAGCGAAGGGTCGCTATCGATAGAAGTGCTATCGATAGCGAATCTTGGCTATCGATAGTCAAGGTCAAACTTTGACTTTCTTTGCAGATTTCAACGTCTGCTCTTTTGGTACTTCCCTCGGCTGCTTTGGATCGTCTTCGGACGTTCCTTTGATTCGAGATGCTCTTCAGGGCTTCATCGGTGACGACTTTATTTAATGGTAATCTGCACATATTTCTTAAAACAGAGATTAAACCCAATTGCACAGATATTCATGTAAAACACTATTTATTAAACAATTATATATATAAGAGAACATCGAAATACCATAGTGGAATGGTATGATTGGGGTACAATCAGGTCAAGCTCAAGAAACCGCGCAATATGTGATGAATGACTGTCGGCCCATCCTTTTGCATTGTCGAGCGCACATCTCTTCCAAGAGATTGAAATAGGGGGAAGTGGAGCATTCTGGTTCAATACTACTTGTACAAAGTGGTTTCCGTTAATCAAAGCCAATGCGACATATTTTCTATTTGCAACCGGTATTGGGTCCGATCTCAAAGGCAAAAATGTCAAACACTGTCCTTTCGAAATAAGGATACAAACCACATTGTAACTACAAGCCATGAGGTGTCCCATGTCAGGAAAGCTCATCCATTTATCTCTCGGAGCATTATCTGCACTGTCCCATATCAAACGATTTCTCACAGAATCAAATTTTTCTATACTTCTAGAAAAGATCTCCTTGTAAAGAGTCTGATTATTTCCTAACTCGTGTAGCAAATCTTTCCGTACAATGGCCCAATCGTCTTCAAACATACCCATCTGTCCCGTAACGGCTCGAAATCTACAGTTTCCATCGGCTTTGACCCCTACCATGAAAGCAACGTGATCAAAAATTGCTTTAGGAATAAGTTTTCCATATTTCTTTGTATCATCACTCTGTCGACAAATTGAGGACATTGGCTTCCTCACAATTGGTAGTTTATTCCTCTTGTTGGAGAATGCGGCATCCATAAGCTTTTGTTTAGATTCGATCGATTTGTACTCAAACCCGGATGGATCCCGGCTGGTCGTTACGTCTTCACGGACCCTCTTCTGACTACTATCTTTTGGTCTACCTCTATTGGATTTCTTCAATTTTGGCTCGAGTAGAATAGTAGCGGATGGCTTCACTATTTCCTTCAATTTTAGGTACAAATCTTGTTGGCTTTCGGGAGTCGAATCATTAAACTTTTGTATGTAGAGATCAATTAGTGGCCGATAATCGATATGTCATTTGGGATATTCTCAACCATTGGAGTATAGAAAAGAGACCTCCAATATATATGAATAGAATCAATTGGAATGGGCCTTCCCTCAATCTTCCTCGTTGCCAACTGGTGGGCACAAGGAAGCCTGTGTGTGCGAGTCAGTACACAATGGCAAACATTTTCATCGACTCCCACAATATCAGTACGCTCCAATTCATCGAGAATCAACTCCAACGCCCTATGAGATACAATGCCAACAAGTAATTTGCACTGTGGAATCCCCTGAACCTTATGATGAACCTTAAACATGCTCACTTCAAAAGATGCTTTGATTTGATTATGTTGTATAAGCATCTTGCCATGTACAAGTTTAAAAACTTCTACGATGTTATTCATCGATGTCCCCAAGCACCTCTTCAATGCCGCATGGGCGCTCTCCACTCCATTGGTTGTCGTACAACCAAAGTGCATGTAGCGATCGGTCCATGCAGCCACAAAATTATTTTTGAAGTCATTCAACCACGAAGACTTCAAGTACTCCAACGTCGTTGAAAATTCATAGAACGTCTCCTCCATTCTATTTAACTGATAAACATACATCTCTTCATCTTCTGCATTCACTGCATCCCACCATGAACATATAAATGATGACCAATCTTCCCCCCTTTCAAATAACTTCTTGCAGTTTTGTGATATGTTTCTTGAAATATGCCACCTACGTATGAAATTCTTTGTAGTTGAGAAAATTTTTTTGACGTCATTAATCAATGCAAGCTCACGATTTGTAACAACAACCAAAGGTGTATAACTTCACCAATTGCGGATGACAATTGCTCCAAAGCCCAACTATAATAGTCCTCTCGCTCAAATTCCATCAATGCAAAAGCCGAAGAGAAAGTGATATCCGTTGACATTAATCCAACAGTCTGTAGTAGCGGCATCTTGTACTTGTTGGTCTTGTAGGTGCAATTCATCAAAAGAACATGAGGAAAACACTTAACAAGTTTGATGGATTCGGGATGTGCCCAAAATATGCTTGTCACTTCACTTCCATCATCCGAAGATTTATATGCCTCTTGAAATATCCATTTTCGGTGATCTCTTTAAAGAGTTCTTGCATTACCGTTCTTCCCCCCATATCCATTTTATTCATCTTTGACAATGCATTGTAAATGGTCTTCTGTGTAGATGCATTATTGGGATCTTTTCTCTTCAACAACCGAAGAATTTCAACCGCCTCCACCCCCGAACTTCAATTCATGAACATAATCCCACTCCGACGGGGTCAATCTACCAATATATGAGTGGCCATCAAAATTTTCTCCGATCTTGTGGTTATGCTTGCCATTCAAAACACTCAAACCCCAAGAATCTGTGCTTAAAATGACGCCCTTTAACTTGAAAGGACAGTTGCACTTTTTCGTTGCCCCTTCACGCACATCTTTCTTTTTCTTCTTGACAACATTGATTTTCGATACATCTTTCTTCAACTCTGCTCTCTACGATCGAAACTTGCCGCTCCACTCGCACCCATAATACACAACCGGTGTTCTAATACTCGTATTCACTTCCGACTTCAGAGTAATAACCGCCATTTGATGTTCTTTACCGATGCTTCTTACATATATATCAAGCTCTTCACGAGTAGAAAATTACAAATGTATACAACATGATTTGGCATACTTTTAAAATATAATATATAAATTCACAATATTAGGAGTCTCGATTTACCCGTTTTGTAATAAAAAACTTGGCAGGATCGATGATAGTAGGCTCTTCACAGGGGACTATCTGTAACTGTGACTGCATGATATGAAATTAAGTTAGAAAAATTAATTATAGGATTTAACAAAAGAAATCTAAAGAAATTTATCCCATTCGGTGACCTACTGTCGAATCGTTAGTATTATTATTCAGTTGCATAAGACCGAATATGTGATATTACATTCGGTAGTAGCAAAAATTTAAAAATAGTCATATTCGGTACACTATAGTCGAATACAACACTATATATTTGGCAACACATTACCGATACTAAGGCTTTATATTCAGCTAAACTAGGCCGAATGCGAACACGTACGCATAATTTTTTTTTATATTTTCCGATCGAAATATTGGTTTTTTCATAACACCATCATACCATAATGGTTATAGAATGCTACTTTTCATTTTTTGAAGCAGGTTTAATCCAAATATAATGTTTACCGATAATATATAAACAAACCTAAAAATAAAGTGTGTAGGGTGAGTGCAAACATAAAACTAACCTTTTTAATATGCTCTTTCATGCTAGACGAGAAGACGATTATCAAGAGATTGTGCAGTAGAAGAACCAAGATCGAAGCCGTATGCGTCTTCTTCGGCGAGAAGTTGTCGAATGCAAACAAACACACACGTAGGCGGGAAAGAAACGATTCTTTGTTTTGTTTTGGTGTTGGGGGTAATATGGTCATTTAATAAATGTTGAAATATTATGGGTTGCTTAAAGTAATTCTGTTAATAATGGGTTGTATCTAGTAAAGGGGTAATATGGTCATGCTTATTAAATTTTTAATGTGCTGCCTTTAGTAAAAAATAAAATAGGTGAGTTGCATTTAGAATCTGGGCTGCATTTAGTAAAACCAGTGCTGCAAATAGCCCCTCCCTTAAATATAGTAATAAAAATGATTCAAATATTTATTTTAAAAGACAATTTTGCCCCTGATTAAGAATCCAAAATTTGAAAAATTATCAAATATGAATTTATTCTATATTTAGTGGTTATCTAAATTCCTAAAATCTCACCGCCAATTCATCAATTTTGAAAATTCAAATTTTGATTTTACTATCCATACAAGATTTTCAGATAATAAAATTTTTTTAAAAAAGGAAAGTAAATAAATGTTTATAGTTTCAATTATATAAAAAAATAAACATGAATATAAATATATAAAAACTTAAAAACAAATTTCATTTATACATTTAACAGATTTTGGAGATACATGCATATATGTTAACTACTATAATATAAAATTAAGTTTCTAGGTATACATTTCAAACTTAAGTTTATGATATTGAGTTTCTATGTATACATTTCAAAATTAAGTATCTATGTATACATTCCAAATGCATACATGGTGATACACACACGCGCACGCGTGCACACACACACAAAGTCAAACTTAAAATTCTACTTGTATCTTTGATATTGAAAGCATTGAAGGTATACATGTCAAATTTATGCTACATGCATACATGTATGTTTGAAAAAAGAATTATAAAGTGAATATATACATAAAATGTATACATAGAAATTGCTCGAAGAAATTTTTAAAAGAAAAAAAAAAGTGAAGTTTCAGCTTATTGAAACGAATTTGAAAATAGAAAAGTCTATGTATGTGACTATACAATTAACGCACGCATATATATATATATCTACATAGAATGTATACAAGGCTTCCCTGTATATATATATATTCTATTATTAATAGAATGTATACAAGGCTTCCCTGTATTCCCCTGTTTCTGCGAATTAGCCAAGCTTTGGCAAATTGCTTGAAGCTTCGCATCGACTGAGGATTGGAGGGGCTTGTAATCACCGTAATTGCCTGCAACATGAGCTCCTTGGTGGCGGAGGTGCGGGAAATTGAGCCTAGCAAATTCTCCCCTGAGAGCCAGAGACGGTTTCTGTTCGTGGGGAGTCTAATTTCTGCAACCCATTTTTCCCAATGCCGTTGACTCACTCCTCTATAAAGCTTTGTGGGCTTTGATGTTGTTCCCTCTTGCTTCATGAGAATGGATTTGGGGCTCAGAAAATTGAGGTTTTGGGTTTGTTGTTGGAGTGAAGCCACAGCCATAGCAGCCATGCGCTGTTGGTGCTGCTGTTGGTGCATCAAGGCTTGTCAATCGCCTGATTTCAAATTTGAAAAAACAACTTTCCATATCAAATTCATTCAACAACTAATTCAAATCCAAAAGATTTCAAAAAAGATAATGTTAAATTTGAAAATATGCCGAAAATAAAAATTTTGCTCAAATTAAGGAAAGGGGTATATTAGACAATATATTATTGTAGTTGACTTTATATTTGATCTGGAGAAGCCTATCGGTATAGCATCTTATGCTTTGGACTTCTTAATAAATAAAATCGTATTTAGGATCCTATTGATCATTTTCCCTAAAAAGAGAATGGTTACATCAACCGTCACGTCATTTGGAATACACTTTTGAGACAATATTTTTGGGAGATATAACATTTTCATTTTTTGAAAATAGTAATGCTAATATTCCATTTTTTTTTTTCCAAAATTCATCACAAATCAATCACAGTATTCGATTATTATCAATTAAATAATTTACTAAAAAAGATAATGATTAGATTAGCCGCTGCATCATTTGGAATTCAAAAGATAATTTTTTTTTTTTTTTTGAGATATGGCAGTTTCCTTTTGAAAATTCAAGGGAATTGAGCATAAACATAAAACTTTCTCTTCTGATATCTCCAAACTCTCTCTCAGTCCAAACACACTGTAATTGCTACTCTCAACTACACGGTGTATGTTCAGTTCTCCGCGGTGAACAACAGTATAGGAAAATCGACAATTAGGGTTTTGTTCCAAGAAGCGAGAGAGAGATGACGTCGTTTGGTTCTCTCAAATCAGCAATCTTCGATAAGGAGCAGAGAAAACAGTACGCTTCTCTTCTCCCTCCCTCTCTCTATCTCTCTCTATATATATATGCATATTTGAAACCACCTGTTCTTCAATGGAGCTCACGAAATTAACGGTTGCAGGCAGTATCAAGATCACATCAGAGGGCTCAACGCATACGATCGTCACAAGAAATTTCTGAAAGATTACGGTGAGATAGCATTATTCATGTATAAATCGAACAGTATGTTTTGCGTCTCGGGATTTTTCGGTTTCAATAGTTGTTAATTAATTCATTTGGTTGATTTCTTAGGTGATTTCCTCGTTAGGGTTTATTGATTGTTTGATTCAGACAACAATAGTAGTTGCAGGGTTGATTTGATACGTTTTGTAGAATATTGCAGCATTGGTTTCATTACTAGCTATTACAAACCCAAATGACTGATACACCTAAGATCCACATTGCTTAAAGAATGGATAAGATCATAGGATTAGGCCCTTCAAAGCATTTGGGGTTGTTATATACCACTGTGCTAGGTTGCTGAGTCATGCATGTTGTCCCTTCTGTGACTCTAACTTAGAATGCAGCGCAGGCTGCCTGGCTCTAATTGTAGATGTTACAAGTCCTAAGCAATAAATCCCCATAACATGGGGCATGTGTCACTTTTTTGTTTTTTAAATTTATTTTATTTCCTTTAAGCATTTGGGTTTGGTTGTTATTTGATGTAGAAGACCTTACTGTCCCAGTTAGTCATTCTTTAAAGCATCATATGGTAGTTTGCAAGTGTGAATGGCTTGTGAGCTATGTAATTGTGGTTCTCTCAATTTATGGCATTTTAACCAAACTGTTCTGTTGTAACTTGTAAGCAATGTGTTTCATTTTTATTTTTATTTTATTTATTTATTTATTTATTTTTTAAATTTTATTTTTATCAGGAGAGCAATGTGTTTCATAGGCATTGTTTGGTTAGCATTGCAAGTTGCAACATATATTTTTTTGTTTTTCCATTTTGGAAGGAAATTGCTATTGATTTGTTCTCCTAAGCAAGAAATTCTAAAATAGTGATTGGGCAGTACTCTAGTGGCTTCCTTACCCCTTTCTTCTAAAATAGTAATTAGGCCAGCAAGGAAGCTTAGACGAAATTCTTCCTGTTATTCTTATCTTCTTTCTGATAGCATTGTGGAGTATTATGTTGGATTGTGGCACCTAAGAAGGTCATTACATGCAATTTGCCTCAGAAGAGATATAGGGCTATTTCATCTTATATGTGCCTCATGTGTAGAGTAGACCCAGTTTATTACTACTTCAATGGACTTATCTTCTTTCTGATAGCATTGTAGACTGGAGATTGCCTCTCCTGCCTATTGCATCTAAATCATGATCTAGTCTTTGCTTTCATTCTGTAGTGGCACCTTCATACTTAATTTTGAAGGGTATAATTTACGAAATGCATGTCAATCGGCAATGAAGGGTTGGCTAGTGATTGAACTCACTGCTATCTATGATTCCTGCTTCAAATTTTTTTTGCCTCTTAATGTGATCTTAAGGAAGTTGGACTTAGAAACACATATCCAAGGTTGGTGATTTTATTTTGTTTTGGGTTGTTTGGGATGGAATCTTCCTGTTCTGTTCCACCAGGAAAATGGAACAATAGGTGCTGCATTTCACATTGTACTCAATCCCAACAAGTTTTGGTTCTTCTTCAGTTACTCTGGTGTAATTTTGTTGATGGAGAGAGAAGGGGAGGTGTTAAGAGAACAAGACTCTTCCTACAAGTTTTCTTGTATGGACATCCTTCTTTGAGGATAATGAAGTAAAAAATATTTCTAGAGGTCTCTTTTGGGTGGTGTGCTTAAAGGTCTTGAATTTTGAAAGATTATATGGAGGAAGGACATATTAGTCCTTGATTTCTAAGCTAAAAAATGGACACTGAGGAAGCATGCAAATAATGAGCTCTTTATTTGTTGAATCTTGGTGTCCTAAAGTAAATGGATGATGAACAATCTCCTTCGCAAAAGAAGGAAGGGGGCTACAATCATCCTTACAATCTTCTTTATTTTTTTGGTTCTAGCTTGCAAGTTTTTTTTTTTTTTTTTTCTTGTTGAGTAACTAATCTTTTGGTGTTCGCATATGCTAATCTAAATAGAGTGCAGAACACGAGATGTGGTGAGTGTGAGTTTTAGAATACATCAGAATCTAGCCTACAAAGGCCTACAAGTATATGCACCATATTTATATATAAATAGATGCAAGAGTGTATATCTATACCATTACACTTGGTTTTATGCACACATTGAGTTTTATTGTTATAATAACGTTCTTGGCTTGTGTTTTAGACATCAGTATTCAGACCTGGACACTGATTCGCTTTGAAGAATTGAAGACATGCCTTCACCGTTGCTTGCTCATAATCTTAATTCTTAAGTATGCTGCGCTACCTTGGTTTCTACTTCTAAGTTTCGAGGCTGAATGAACAAGGATCATTTAGTGGGCTCATCCACTCAAGAGTATACAATTTTCTTGGAGTATTTTGTGAACTTGGTGGTGTTGGGTGCTATGTGTACATCTGGTGGGGTTATTAGTTTGTGGAACAGGCTGTTTTACCAAGGTAGATGAAATGGTGGGAAGATTTTTTGTGTTCTGTTGGTTTATGGAGTTAGAATCTTATTGGGAATGGACTCTTTTCGGGGTGTATGGTCCAAATCTTGGTAGAGATTGAAGTTTTCATTGGAATGAGTTTGAGGCTTGTCAGAGGGCTTGGCAGGTGCTGTGGTGTGTGGCATGGATTTTAATGTAGCGAGATTTCCTTATAAGAAGCTTGGTGGTGCAGTGCACTTGGCGGTTATGGAAGACTTTTCAATTTCATTCACATAAATGGGCTGGTGGACCTCCTGTTGGCTGGAGGCGGTATCACTTTGTCTAATTCACATTTCCTGATTGGATAGATTCCTTTTCTATTATGATCGGTAGAGTTACTACCACGAGGTTGTTCAATCTATCCTCCCCAAGCCGTGTTCAGATCATTCTATGGTGATGGTTGATATGGGGGTATTTTCCATGTCAGGGGCCCTATTAGAATTGAGAATAAGATGGATGGCTTTGTGGAGTGGTGGAATTCATTCCTATTTCACAGCACTCTGAGCTTTGTGCTCTCTAAGAAGATCAAAGAATTGAAGATGAAGATTAAGAGATGCAATATGGAGGTGTTTAGGAGGGTGGGGGTGGCTAAGGCCTAGGTGTTAGAGGAGATTTTGAACCTTGGCAGGAAAGAGGGGGAGGAGGGTCTTACTTAGGAGGAGAGGGGGGTAGAGTAGAATCTCAAAGAGATTTCTTGAAGCCTGCAGAATTAAAAAAATTCAGTTGGCAGCAGAAGTCTAGCGAATTTTGGCTTAAAGAAGGGGATAGGAATACCGAGTATTTTCATCCCAATGCAATGCTCATTGGTGGCAAAATCACGTTGGGATGTTGCAGGTGGATGGGATAGTTGAGGAGGATGAAACTCACCTTGATAGGAGTGCTATCAAGTAACTTGAGGATTTGTAAAGAGAAGAGTACTATTGCTGCCATTGTTGGATGGTTTGCTTTTTGATTCCATTGATGAGGGAGAGGCTTATTGGTTTGATAGACCTTGGAGTGAGGAGGAGGTACTAGAGGTGATTGGCAGTTTGAAAGGGGATAAAGTATTAGGTCCGGATTGGATGACCATGGCATTCTTTCAGAAGTGTTGGCATAGCATTAAGGAGGATTTTATGCTTGTGGTGGGGGGAATTTTTTGAGAGAGTTACCTTTGAGGAGAGTTTGAATGTGACTTTCGTCACATTAATCCTTAAGAGAAGCGAGGCTCTTAACATCAAGGACTTTCAACCAATTAATATTTTGGAAAGTGTGCACAAAATTTTCTCTAAAGTGTTTGCATGTAGGTTGAAAAGGGTGGTGTCGGTCAAAAAGGTTGGAGAAGCTTCAAAGATATTTTCTATGTGCGGTTATGGTAGATAGTTTTAAGTTTCACCTTGTGGATTGTTCGTTTGTCTGCACTCTAAAAAATGTTGGAGGTTTGGGTATTAGATCCCTCATTGTGTTTAACCAGGCACTCATGGGAAAATGGTTGTGGAGGTTTGCTGCGGATAAGGACTCGACATGGAGAAGGTTAATTGGTTGTGAATATGGTTGTGACTTGCAAGGAGGGAGAGTGGTTTGCCAACAGGGTTTGTGTTGCGCACGGGGTTGGCCTTTGGAAAGTAATCATGTTTGGCTTGGATTCTTTACAGAAGTTGTGAAGTTATTGCTGGGGATGGGGTGAAAATAAGGTTTTAGGATATGTATGGTGTGGTGAGGTGGCTCTTAGGGATGAGTTTCCTGATCTTTATTAGATTGCAAGGGAAAGAGATGGTTGGATCGAGGATTGTATCTCCTGGAACAATGACTGTCGTGTGAAATGTCAATTTTATTAGGAATTTTTTTGATTGGGAGCTTGATAGGGTAGGAGTTTTGCTTGATGAAATTCATTCGATCAATATGGATAGACATTGCGTGGATGGGAAAAGGGAATGGCAAGTTCTTGGCGAAGTCATTTTATAAGGCACTGAATGATGGAGTAAGAGAGGAGTTCCCGACCATTAAAGTGTGGATTTCCTCAGTCCCAATGGAGGTGACCTTTTATGCTTGGATGGTGGTGAGAAATAGATATTTGATGATGGGTAACCTGAATTTGGAGCTATTTATATTTTACCAAATTGGTGATGGTTGTTCACCTATTCATTCATTGTTGGGTGGCATGGGCATTGTGAGTTTTCTGTTTTGCAATTTTTGGGGTGAAGTGGGCTGTGTCCAATTCGGTGTTCTAAATGATTGAGGGCTAGTGGTTTAAATCCGAGAATAGAGAGGCTATTTTGGTTTGGGAGCTGGTTCTCCCATGGCATCATTTGGATTTTGGACCATTTGGAAAGAGAGAAATAGAAGGATTTTTTTATGGTGTGGAGCTTGAAATGGATAGATTGAAGACTAGAGTAGCTAGATATCTATTTGTATGGAAAGTGTTGGAAAATTTTGGCAACTCTACCCCTTTTCATGAACAATTTTTTTTTTTTTTTTTCAAGCTTTAGATGAAATTTGTTTTTGTGTACCTTGCATGTACAGGGCTTTTCTATTCCTCTTTTTTACATTGATAATATTTACTTCTACTTGATAAAAAAATGTATCTTTCCTAGTTCGACATATAAGTTTTGTACTCTTCTAAAAAAAATTGTTCATCCTGTGGTCTTCTAAGTGTCAAAGATAGTTCTCTTTAAGAATGATATATGCAATTCAATAATAGCTTAGTAGTACAGCTGTTGAACATCTGGGGGTTTTTCTAAAATTTTAGCTTAATACCAACATTATAATGGTGGTTATAGAAATTGTCACATATTTGCAATTAAAGTTATTTTGACAATTTTTTGTTTCTTCTACAGTCGGCTTCTATGGGAAAGAAAGTTCTATACATGAAAAGTTACCTGTCAAAACTGATCAAGACACTCTCAGAGAAGGATACCGGTATATTCTTGTTGTCGTTCATGAATAGTTTTCGTAATTATCATTTTTTAGGTTTATTTTTTGTCATTTATGAATTGTATTTGATATTTCTAGATTCTCTACATCATATCAATTTTATTTATTTATGTATTCAATTTTTTCTATAGAACTTGATTGGTTGTCTTAATCATTTTATTAATTTAGGGAAATTACTGCTTTGTTGGGTGAGGCATAGGGGCTTAGAAAAATGAAAACAAAGTTGGGTGAGTGGCTAGTGGATGTTTGGGTTCGAGTCAAAGATGGTTTGTAGAAAGGGGTGATCATGCTTGAGTTCAAAAGTAGAAGCAAGATTGAAACAATGATAATATCTATGCCATAAGTGGATGCTTCTTTGGTAGGATAGTATTGAGTGTTGAAGAGGTCCTAGAAGCTGGTCATTTGATGGTTTGGGTAGGTGACGTACTGAATTTTTGGAGCATTTCTACCATTTTGCTTCCCTATGTATAATGTTTATTGGTCAATAGGTCGTTGCTGATGTATATTGCTGTCATAATGGAAGATGGAATAGGTTTCTCTGTTGTAGTAAACTGCAAAACTATGGTTTAAAGTATTGTACTGATGTTGAGATGAATTTCTTCATTTTGAGATGTATCGCTTGTTATGTATCAATTATGACATGGTTTTAATTAATTTAAAAGCAGTGTCACAGACCAAGTTGTCTTAAGTTTTAATTATCAGAAGTTTTCATTTCTTATTTTCATTCATAATGTACACTTATCAGAGTCAACTTTCTTCAATATACTTAGCAACATTTCCTTCGTATCTTCACCATTTTTATGCTTTTGGGATAGCAAACAACCAGCATCTTAGTGCCCATTTGGTTGCATTTCAACTCCTATTTTGTTTCTTTAAAATAGGATGCAAACCTGTTGTTTTCGAGACCCATTTGCAGCTTTTTAAAACAAGAAATATGTTTGGCAGTCATTGTCATAGTCATTGCCTTGTTTAAAAGACAGGAAACCTATGTTACATGGACTCGAGTGCAGGTGTCAGGTGCGGATACGTGTTTAATAGTCGGATTCTTTAGACTTCCAAATTTTAGGATACGGGGACTCAGTAATAAATGATCCAAATTTTTGATACAGATTCGTGGACATGTCGTACAAAAGATAACATTTTTCAAAGAGTTTTAGCATATTTAGGACAATTTTTCAACCTAATACTCTTTTTGGGCATCGAGTAAAGGTATTTTTATCATATCTGCAAGTTTTTTCTTACTATAAGCATATTGTTTTTTCTAAATTATTTTCAATATTCAATTATTTTTTCCGACTTTTTTCATTTTATACAAACTATTTATTAATTATATTTTTTAGCATTTTAGTTTAATTTTATTTGAAATATTTTAAACAATTTTTTTTAAAATTTTTTTGCAATTTTATTATAATTTTTTAAAATATTATAAGAAATTTTATTCATTTCTAACATATTTTTATATTTTAAATAATCTTTATAATTTATTAAAATTATAAAAATAATTACAGAAAAGAAAAGAAAAGAAAAGAACTAAAATCTAAAAATAATTTTATTAATTTATGAAAAACTTTGACTTTTCAAAAATTATAAGCCTTTAAGAGTGCTTTAAGTTCTAAAATTTTAGAACTTAAAGGAAACGAAAAACGAAAAAAATATGTTAAAATATTAAATAGTGGAATGTTGTAAACTTTAAGTTCTTTTTGACTTTTATAGTAAAAACAAAATACATTAAAATATTAAATAGTGTGTTTCTAGCCCAACAAGCAACCACGAGTGTCCTCATATATGAGTCCCGATCTAGTAAGCAAATGTTGACTTTTGCAAAAGTCAGCACGAAGCTCATAGGGAATTGTGGGATGCATATTTTGAAAAACGGACCGTTGGATTAGATACCCTTATTATGGATGTCATTTTTGCCAAAAATTACAGTGATCCGATGTAGGCATCTTAAAATACAGACTATGAAAAATTCTAACCGCTGAAAATTGTCACAGTTTTTCTCAGTGACATATATGAGAAACCGATCGTTGGATCACTGTGATTATTTCCAAACCTGACAGAAACCGACCGTTGGATCATTGGGATTATTTGCATACCTGACATACATATTCATAGTATCTAATCCAACGGTAAGTTTTTCAAATATGCATCCCACAATCACCTATGATCTTCATGTTGACTTTCGCGAAAGTCAGCATGTGCTGATAGAATCATTTATATTTATATATATACAACGAAGAGGGGGCTGATCAGTTACCAGTCACGCAGCAAGTATTCGCCTCACCGGTGACCTGCGACAGTGACGGCAGTATGGTTGGTGGCAACAGCAGATCCACAACTCACTGGTGACTTCACCATTGACTAATCGGCGACTTCACCATGAGTTCTCTCTCTCTTTCTCTCTCTATCCACGGCTCCCTCTCCCTTTGACGGTAGCCGTACGGTGGGTTTAAGGGGCGAGTCTGTGTCTTCTAGCAGGAAACATAGAAAACATGTTTGGTTACGCAAAAAACTGAACACCTTAACTATGTATGAAGTGGTATGAGTCCTTCAGCCCCAAAATGGACAAATTTAGAAGAGCGAACAATCCCAAAGTTTAGGGTGACAGTGGAGGTGATGGCAGCTGTGATGATAATGGTAGGGGTGGTGATAATGGTGCGATGGAGGTGATAGCGGCATTGGTATGTTGGTAGCTGTTGTTGTGGCAGCATGGTGGGGGAAGTGCTGTGTCAGTGATGATGGCGGTAGTAGTGTTACCACAATTTGCTTGATATCCCAGTGATCTTCTATATGATAGGGCAATCTGACATATGGCACACTTTCATTTCAAAATACTAAATTTTGTGAGTCCATTTTTTTCTTCTGTATTTCTTCCCTTATTTTTCCTTTTTGTAAGGCACTGGCAAAAAATAATGAATTGTAACCTAATAGGTTATAACGCTTTGGGCAAAAAAGGGGGACAACCAACACAACAACATACCAATGCAAATATGACAGAAGTAGAGTTGGCCCATTACATTTTGTTATTAACGAATGCTTATCAAATTAGCAACAGTCATGCCTATGGTATAAAATGAAACAAGGGCACTAATGCGCAATGACAAAATAACATTTTTATGAGATGAGCTTTTAGCTGAAATGAGGTTGTTGAGATCGATGGGTGGCAATGCAAGAAATGATAGAATTAAACTTGAGTGCATTTGTGACAACTATAGCTCTAGATGGGGACAAAATGAGAACAATTGGCTGAGATGGTTTTTCCATGTGCAATGAACAACAATGATTGAACTAGCTAAGGAGTGATATGGTTGAAGTTACTGTCAGACTGGGAAAGGGGAAAGGCTGAGAAGAATGTTGGTTGAGGCTGGGAAAAATACTTGATAACCAATCATATGATACAAATTATTGTTCTATGTCCTGTTACCCTTGATCCACTTCGATGTGCTCTTTATTACTAGATCACAAACTGAAATAATTTTGTTTTGTATATCCACTTTGATAGACTCTTAGGTACAACAACTTCATTCTTCTATTTGATTAGTTTGGTTTTTGTTCTTTTAGGTCATGATTTGTATGAAGTTTCTGTTATTCTATTGTGTTGTTGCTTTGGTTTGTAATAAACTTTTCTAATTACTTGATAAAGGTTTATACGTTCTGAGGAAGATGATATGGATCCATCTTGGGAGCAAAGGCTGGTGAAGCGTTACTATGATAAGCTTTTCAAAGAGTATCCTTTTCGAGTTGATGCTATCTCATATTTATGAAATTATATGGATTTTGGAATGTTGGATCATTAAAGTTCTTTGATTGATTAATGCTAAATTATGATGTTGAATAGACGACACTTTTCCAGCATGGTTTTTTGGAAGGCAAAGTTGATAGAAGAGGATGTACATGATTAGAATTACTTGTATATTCTCAATTCCAATTCTAGACATTACTAGTTGGTATGGTAAAAATTAAATCCGTAATCTATCCACCCCTTTAGATGCTTTTGCCATTGTGATAGGATTGCTTAAGCATTGTTACTAGGGGAGATAATGTTTGACCCGATCATGACATGAAAACGACACAATTTAGATTAAAGTATTTTATAAATAAAAAGAGAAGTGACTTACATATATGCCCTTTAACGTAGTTCAGAATTTACAACGTTTGCATTACTATTCACTTAACTCTCTTTCTCTCTCTTCCTTCTGATACTCGATCTCTCTCTCGCTCTGTCTTCTGATGCCTTCTTCTCCATGCTATTCTCCTTTTGTAGGAGGAGATTTGAAACCCTGGAATTTAACTCTTCTTTATCAAAAGATAATGTTAGATGTCAGAAGTAATAACTTTTTCTGAACGCCTTAGATAATGAGGCTGACAAAGCTTTTATTATTACTATTTACTTTATTGAAAGAGAGTAGTAGCATTAACTTAAATAGTAGAGCAGTACTATTTAAAACTATTTCTCTCCTTAATTTCCTTCTTACTTCTGCTTTGTTGGCAAACAAGCTTTTGTAGTTTTGTTTCTTTTCATTATTTTTCTTGGCATACGTGTCTTGGATAAGATTGAAGTCGTGAAAGCAAGAAAAATCTTCAATTTTCAACTTTTTGCTTTTCGGAAAATTGGATTTATTCTTCCATAACATTGTCCATGTTGGCCAGCTCACTTTCATCTAGAGAATTGAGAAAATCAATTTCTTCATCAAAGGAGTCAGGGTCCACCATGTCTTTTGCTTCCATTATCAATTCTATAAAACTATCAATCTCTCCTGGTGTATAGATGTAGGATAATATCTACTTATAGGGCTTGTTCTCTAAAAGCAATATAGGTAGAAAAAAGTTGGTACAAAATAATATTCTTCCATAAGAGATACCCTGAATGAAAAAGAATAATTTCTTCTTATTCTGGCTGCATCTTTTTTGGGAGCAACATAATTTGGTTTGCAATATAAATTTGGATTCATCTCCTTAGCTGCTTTTATTTGATTGGATGCTTCCTTTTCAAGAATATCTTCTCTCTTCGCAAATTCTAAAGACCAAGTTTGATAAGGTTGAAAACACTTTTCCTTTTGACGCCACCCCGCAAGATTGAATATTAATGTAAAAGCTGGAGACTGAAGATTTTTCTAGCCTGCACGACTAACTTTATCTAGGATACATATGCCAAGAAAAATGATGAAAAGAAACAAAACTACAAAAGCTTCTCTACTAACAAAGCAAAAGTAAGAAGGAACATGAGGAGAGAAATAGTTCTAAATGGTACTCGTCTACTATTTAAGTCAATGCTTCTAATCTCTTTCAATAAAGTAAATAGTATTGTAAAGGCTTTGTCAGCCTTAGTACCTGAGGTGTTCAGAAGTTGTTACTTCTGACATCTGACCTTATCCTTTGATAAAGAAGTGTTAAAATTTGGGGATGAGTTTCAGATCTTCTCTTATAAAAGGAGAATAGCATGGAGAGAGAGAGAGAGAGAGAGAGATTTAAATCATTAGTGAATGAATGTTTTTGCTAATGGAATATAGACAAACTTAAATCTTACATCTATCTCCCATATATTGTTATCATAATCTAATGTCAGATCATGAAGACCAAATGACAACTAAAAAATGCAAAAATTTGGATCCTATGTTTACTGGTTGCTTGTCAAGCGACACAACAGTGCCTTGTAAGCATAGTTATTAAAGGCGCAAAGGACTCCTAGGGCCCAGGCACAAGGTGCAAAAAAAAAAGCTTGGCTTGAGGGAAGTGAGCGCACATTTTAATAAAACTAATACTAAAATATTTGATTAAATGCAACTAACAAAAATAAATCAATTTACAGATAGACAATTGAATACTCTCATTTTTTTGGCCTATAAGCACTATTGGTTTTTGTTTCTACTTTCTTGTTCATGTTGGTCAATTTTCTAATTCCAACTCTATCTTAAGTTGATGGACTCATGGATGATCAATTTTGTTTAATATATGTAATATGATACAATCCTACAGAATGCATATTCAACCTTCTCTACTTTGAGCATATAATAGAGCTAAAAGAATAACAAACAAACATGGATACACACGACAAAGAGACTTAAAAACTTAGGGCTTTTGATTTTCTTTGCTTTATTTGTTTCTCACTTTCCTTATTCCTTTTTTTTTTTTTTAAATAGTTGATGACTTAGATTAGATGGGTGATCTAATCTAATGGCTGGAAATTGAAAAGCATAAGAGTTTAGTGGGAAAAAAAAAGGGGTTAGTAATGCATTAATCCTTAAGGCGTGCCTTGATAGCACCTTGCGCCTGGAAAAAAGCCCTGCCTAGGCGCGCTTTTTTTGCTCCTGGAAGACCTCTCCTCGCCCAGCGCTGGGTAAAGCCTTCAACAACTATGGTTGTAAGGTGGTTAGAGTACTTAAATATTTCCGAGTATTTTAGACTATAGGCCATTCCCGGAGAAAACATCACCTTTCGACTTGATTATGCACTTATATTAGGCTTTGATTTTGGGATCATGCTTTGAGTTTCTTCAACCCGCGCTTTTTTTGCTCCTGGAAGATCTCTCCTCACCCAGCGCTGGGTAAAGCCTTCAACAACTATGGTTGTAAGGTGGTTAGAGTACTTAAATATTTCTGAGTATTTTAGACTATAGGCCATTCCCGGAGAAAACATCACCTTTCGACTTGATTATGCACTTATATTAGGCTTTGATTTTGGGATCATGCTTTGAGTTTCTTCAAGCTGTCATTCCCGGCCAACTTAGATTGTTTAAAAATTTCATGGTTTTGTCTAATCATGGCTTGCTAAATAAATACAAGTCCCTTTATATTTGCTCACATATTTTCACACCAATTGCCTATGGCAACAATGGCAGCTCTTAGCAACTAAACGCAATAGGGTCATATTAGCGACCCAGGGATAGTTGCCGTCACTCTCCCCCCTGGTTCCCCATAGGCGAAAGGTCGCCATGACCACATCATTCTCTAAGGCCACCATTATAACATATGCTGAGGGCAATGCATGAACATGCATGACCCCACGTAAGGGCATTCTTGCTTACTCTTTTTCCACTATGCCCGTCATTCCCAAATGTTCCTAACTGGTAGTTGTCAACCCAAGGTATGGTCACGCACTAACACCATGCTTCTTTGGGTCTTGAGACATTTTTAAAGTATTGCACTTCAACCTAGAGGTCAATTATTTTTGGGTCCAACTCATACTTATAAAGAAAAAGAAAATTCTAAATTTTTTACTTTCTACGAACTACAATATGCAACATTCATTTATAGGGAATAGACTGTTGATTTATGGTCTAAACGTTTTGATGCATCTTAGACTCTTAGTTATACTTTTGTTCCTGCCAATTTGAATAGTTTGCTAAGACCAAGTTAAAAATAAAAATTGGCAGTTATTCCTCGTTGATTTCCTTAAACTCATTGAAGATATTGTATAGCTGACATGTCACATAATAAGAGTGGCAAGGTACGTGGTTACTTGTAATATACCAATTTATAACATGTGATGTTTTGGACAAATGAATTAAGAAGCCATTATTCCGATGCTTTTGAAAAATCTGTTTTTATTCTGCTTAATAAAAGCATCTTATATACCGACATACAATGTATATAGATTTTCTATGATTTAAGATAGTTTACGACCAAATATAAAGCTCACTTGTAATAAAGGATTCATGTAGGCGAACCCCCAAGCAGTTGGGATCTGAGGCTGGGGCATTACATAGATATGGTAGAAAAAAATTTAGAGGGTTTTATGGATGATGCGCGGGAATGTAGCTGGGGCATTACATAGACCAAACGACATCCTCCTATAGGAAAACGTCCCTAAAGCACTGGTAAATGTAGTATTTTCTGGGTTTTCGAGGGCAATTTCAAGTTGGTTATACTCAGAATAACCATTAAGGAAGCAATAATAGGCATGCCCTGCCACTCTCTCTAGAATCTGGTCAATGAAGGGCAAGGGAAAATGATCTTTCCTAGTCATTGCATTTAGCTTCCTTACCTTCCTATAGTCAATGCGCATCTGCCAACCCGTGGTAAAACATGCGGATCCGCTCATTTTGCTCATTGGGTACAACCATTATTCCAAACTTCTTTGGAACAACTTAAGTGGGGCTAACCCATTTACTGTCATAGATGGGGTAAACGATTCCCGCATCTAGTAACTTGAGCACCTCATCACAGACTACCTCCTTCATACGAGGATTTAACAAGTGCTGGTTGCCTCGTGAGGACTCGAAAACAGAAAATATCTGTGCAACCTCATCATTACCCAAGAGTTCATCAGTATCAGAAAGTTTTAAACACAAGTCAAGAGGATCGGAATAAGATGATGAGATAAAAGTGTTATGCACACACAAATTTATGAGATTAAGTTCATGAATGTCATCATCATCCCCCAAGTTGTTTGGCTATATTAAAAATATTCAATTCCAGAGCTATATTTCCAAAGAAAGTTTCATAAATCCGTTCCTACAATTAATCTAAGTATTAGAAGTTGCAAGGAACGAGCAACCTAAAATCATTGGGATTTGAGCACTGACATTGGAGATGTGTGTCCAAAACTACAAAGTCCACTGGAAAATAAAATTTGTACACTTGGACAAGGACATTCTCAACAACACCTTTAGGGATTTTGATGGACCTATCGGCAAGCTGAAGGGTGACAGAAGTGGGTTTCAATTCCCCTAATCCTAATTGCTTTTTTTTTTTTGATAATCAACAAAATATTATTAAAAAGAAGAAGAGGACAAGATGTCCTACAATACAGAGAAAAAAGAAGTGAAAAATAAGAACCAAAAACTACAGTTCAACCAAACAAAACAAAACCCCTACTCGCACACCTCCACCCAATTATTCAAAATAATAAACAAAGGAACACCCCTAAACTCCCTAGACACCGACGCCCAAAAAGAAGTCAAAAAACAAACCCGATCCCACAAACCAACAAAACTATCATACTTATCTTCGAATATACGAGCATTCCTTTCAAGCCAAAGCACCCAAAAAATTGCCATAACAACACATCTCCAAAGAACCATGGCTCTCTTGGAAGATCCAAAAAGACGAAACTGAATATCCAACATTGCAGAAAGGAATGCTCAAACACCGAATAGGCCAGCAAGTTCACACTAGCACCCAAATCTAGCAAGGCCTGTTCTATCCTATGGTTCCCTATGAAACATGAGATTGTTGGGCATCTAGGATCCTTGCATTTTGGAGGGGTATTGTTTCTTAGAATTGCACTTCTTGTTTAGGGTTTAGGGTTTAGTCCGGAATGCTTTCTTATGCACATTATGTCTCCTCTTGATAATGCAAAGGTCTTTAAAAATTTTAGCATATCAAGGAACTTGCTTGATAGCATCAAGTAGGGGGGTATTTGTAACTGCAGAACTCGGGGGCTTGAGTCTCGATGGATATAGAACTTGAGTTGGACCATTGCCAACTTCCACAAGCTCAGGGTCAACACTAGGTTCACTCCCTATGCCACCACTCGCATCAATCTGAGTCTTTACCTCATTTTCATTTTCATTTTCATTCACAAGTGGAGGAGATGAGGTGGATGCCTTAGGGTGGATAGTCTTGTTTATGACCTTACCACTTCGAAGAGTAGGGCCTGCTCAATATTAGACTCACTAGGTGAAGAACTTCGTACCACTTGTTGACCTACATGATTGGGTTGGGTATTGGTAGGAAATTTTCCTTTTTCTGTCATTAATGGCTTGGTTAGTATGGTTGTTGAAAATGGTTAGTTTTTGGATAAACTGTTGCAACGTATCCTCCTGGCTTTTCTTATGTGGCGGCACATAAGGTGTCCGACTTGATTGCCCCTTGGGGAGGATTCGAGGGTCCTTGAGAGTGATAAGGCTTAGGTCCCTGGGGTTGCATGGGGGGTTGTGCAACAGAATTGTCATTCCTCCAAGAAAAATTGGGATGATTTCTCTAATCGGGATTGTAGGTCTCAGCGTACGGAGACTGAAAAGGTTTCTTGGCCATACCCATAGCATTTGCTTGCTCATGCATACCTTCCCTGAAGGCAAGGATGGTGCACTCATTGGTTGGAGGACCTAAACTGTCACAGATTGAACAAACTTATGGGGCTTTAGGTGCAACAGACATTTCATTGACTCTTTTCAATTCTAGGGCTTTTAGTTTCCTAGTCAGGTTGGCTACTTTAGCACTTAGGTCATCTTCTTCTCTAAGTCTATACATTCCCCCTCCCATAGGATTGGTCACAGATTTCAATCTCTCTCCGGAGTTCGAAGTTTCCCAATCTTGTGCGTTCTCTGCTAAAGACTCGAAATAATCATAGGCATCCTTCGGTCACTTTTCCATGAGCTCACCTTGGCACTTGGTTTGTACAAAACAATGCATTTTTAGAGAAATACTTTCGTAAAAGAAACTAATCATGAGCCCTAGTTCGCAGCCATGGTGAGGACAAGAGTGAAGCAAATCCTTGAATTTCTCCTAACATTGGCAAAAAGTCTCATTTTCTTTCTAGGAAAAATTCATAATTTTGTGCTTAATTGAGTTGGTCTGGTGAGTAGGGAATTTTTTTTTTTTTTTTTCAAAAACTTTCTTTGCATTTCGTGTCAAGTAGTCAAAAACCTCAAATGAATTAAGCCACGTTTTTGCCTTGTCCTTAAGGGAGAAAGGGAATAGTTTTAGCCTTATGATCTCCTCTGTGCATGATTGATCAAGAAAGGTTCCTCATACTTCCTCAAATTTCTTGATATGCAGATATGAGAATTCAAATTCTAACCTATGGAATTGAGGAAGGAGAGGAATCATGCTGGGTTTGAAATTGCAGGTGTTGGCATTTACAAGAAAGATTATGCATTATGGGGCACTTGTCCTTTGCGGCAGTAAATAATCCCACAAGGATCACGGTTGAGCTTGAGTTTGGGCCTGATTTTGAAACTGATTTTGTACTGTCCTTGGGGATCATTTCAAACTAGGGTTTGTTCAGCCATTTCCAGAGTTGATTCTGAGTAATAGGTATGAAGGCGAATACTCAGAATAACTATCACGCAACCAAACGGACATACCAGTATAATGCCTTCAATTAATTGTGGGATATGTATTTTGAAGAACTGACTGTTGGGTTAGATGCTCTCCTTATGGATGTCACAAATGCCAAAAATCATAGTGATTTGATGTCAGAATCACAAAATACAGACTGTGAAAAATTCTAACCGCCGAAAACTATCAGAGTTTTTCTCAGTGACATATTAGAAATCAACTGTTGGATTTTCGGCATGCTTGACATACGTATTCATAGTATCTAATCCAATGGTCAGTTTTTTAAAATATATATCCGATAATTACCTATTAGCTTTATGCTAACTATTGCAAAAGTCAACATACGTTGACAAGATCATTTCTCTCTCTCTCTCTCTATATATATATATATAAGTGGTTGTTGGATGTCCCATTAAAATTTAGCCTCTTGTGATTCGCTTAGCATTCGGACATACTAGTTGGTTGTATATTATGTAGGGATCTTTAGAATCAGCTCAATAAAACACAAATGCAGCAAAAATGTCCTTACACTTTATTTTTTGAAATATGTTAACTAAAACAGAGTTTTTTTTTTTAATGTTATTTAATAAGTAACACACTTAATTCAACTTATTTTGTAGAACACTAGGGATTAGTTCTGTTTTCACAGGATATTCAAATGCCTTACAAGTCAATATCTTTATCTGTGATACATTCACATCTGTGCTTTAAACATTTATTATCTTATAATTCCTTTGATTATAGTTAGGAAGACTTTTGTCTGACATTTAAGTTTCTTCTCCATAGATTGGCCTGAGGTGGAGGACAGAGAAGGAAGTCATATCTGGAAAAGGTAATGTTATTCTCTTTATTGACTATCTTTATTGCAATATTTTCATTTTCAATAGTGACTTTTGAGTATTATTTACCTTTTTCTTTTTAACAAATCATCATATAAGTTGTAGTTGATCTCCAATTTGTTTATTGTAAAAACCATTTTTATCTTTCCTCTTTCTTGTTCTTTATCTGACATTCTACGATCTTTTATTTCTCTTAGTTTGTGCAAAACTTGTAATTTACTTTCTTAATGAGCGTGCCTTTACTTTTTCTCATCAAATATATTGAATTTTTTTGGAAAACCATTGATGGCATTGAACCATAGTTATCTAAATTGGAGATGGAAGTGAAAATTGTTAGAATTAGTATTATGTTAGAGTTAGTATTATTTGGTAGGGGTATTATTGTAATCATCTCTTTTCTTTTATTAAATAATAATCACTTGGGATGTAGGAAACTACATACTGTATTATACTTTCTCCTTCTTTTCTTCTTCTCCTTTCTTCTATCGACACTGATCACTTCGACCCTAAGTTTATATCTCAACTTGGTATCAGTGCAACATTGATCGAATCCTAGAGGTTTAACAATGCCGCTAGACATCACAGTTCAATGACAACAGTGTGCTGATGTTAGTGGTTGGATGATGACGCCTGCACCTGTCGGAGCACTGACATCCAGAGACTATAGGGGTTGATTCGGCCCACTCTTCCAATGATCAATGTGATTTTTATTCCTATTTTTTCTGTTTGCTAATTATTTATTTATTTATTTTTGAATTTTCCATGATTTTATAGAAAATTAGCCTTGAAATTTTGACTCTCTTCTTGCGGGACTATTAGCTGGTTTTAGTGGCTTAGATCATTCCCTTAAGTGCCGATTAGAGCAGGAGCAAGCTTTATTGCCCTTCATTTGGAGATTTCATGGCTGGGTGTTGATTTCTTTGAGTTTTGGGAGGGTTGACACTCCGTATTGGTCTCCACGGTTGAGTTATTTTGTGCCTAAGTTGGTTTAGCAGCCCACGATTGAGTGATTTTGTGCCTGCAGCTAGTTTGGCAGCCCTTTGGTTACTTCGATATGGTATTTGGGTCTTGTATTCCTGTTATTTTGTACCTACAGTTGGGTTGGCAGCACTTCAGTTGCTTGGGTCTGGTATTTGGGTCGTGTATTTCCTTGCTTGGCCTTCGGCTTAGTTGTTCGGTTGCTGTCCACTGCTGTTCACTGGTTATTGTGTCTTGTTACTGTTGCTGGTTCCTTTTTTAACATGATTGAAGATAAAGTTTCTACCATGATTGAAGGAAAACTTCCAATTCTTAAGGACGATGATATGCCTAAATCCATTACCTCGAAAAAATTAAAAGGTGTCAATTATTTAGCATGGGCACATGCCGTTAAAATTTTCTTGTGTGGAAAACGAAAATTGAAATATTTGACCAATTATCCTCCTCCTACCGGCGACTCTACTCTTGAGGAATGGTTGTGTAGGGACTCTATTGTTATTGGATGGTTCTGGAATAGTATGGAACCCCATATTGTCATTTAAGTATTTTGTTAACGGCACTTTATGTCTGTTACTAAGAGGGGGTGTTTTTAGTTATTTTTAAAACTAGAGGGGGTCTATCTGTAATTGTCGGATACTAGAGGAGTTGTAAGTGTAATTTATCTAAATATTAATATAAAGGTAAGTGAAGTTCATGAGTGGACCATGGAGGGAATTAATTTTTAGTGAAGTTGATGATACAAGGGCAAGGTTGGCATTTGCAAATTTTATTAACCAAAGGCAACTTGTGCTTTTATGAGAAGTATGACCCTAGGTGCTTCATGCTTTTAAGCAAAAAAAAAAAAAAAAAACATTTTCTACATTTTTCTACTTCTCTTTTTTTACCCAAACCCAAAAGCAACTTATGTTGCTTCTACTTTTCTATCCAAACAAGCACATAGACTTAGGGTTGAAGTGATTAGGGTTTGATAGAAGAGAGGAGAAGAAGGAAATAAGAAAGAAGGAAAGTATAATACGGTATGTAGTTTTCTACACCCAAGTGATTATTATTTACTAAAAGAAAAGAGATGATTACAATAATACCCCTACCAAATACATAATATTAATTTTAACACTCCCCCTCAAGTAGGAGCATACAAATAAAAAATACCCAGCTTGAATCACAAAGTTTGAAATAAAACACGAGCCAATGGTTTAGTAAAATATCACCAAGTTGATTTGTGGAGCAAACAAAGGGAGTAACAAGCTCCTTCCGAAGTAAGAGGTCCTAAATAAAGTGACAATCAACTTCAATATGATTTATTCGCTCATGGAAAACTGGATTAATTAGCAATGAAGCTAGTTGCTTGATTATCATAGAACATGGTCATAAAACTAGGAGTGTTAACACCCAAGGCTCGAAGAAGAGACCAAACCCATAACATCTCAGTGGCAGCATATGCCATAGCTTTGTACTCAACCTTGGCACTAGATGATCTCGCAACAACATTCTATTTCTTGCTACGCTAGGTAACTTGATTACCACCAACAAAGGTACAATAAGCGGAGGTGGACCGGTGACAAGAACGAGAGCCAGCTTAATCATCATCACTAAATCCAATCACAGATGAGGAAGTAGGAGGCTTGTACAACCTTTAGCAACCAACCGCGCTTTAAGGCACTCAATTGATTCATTAGGAAGATATTTGACATTATAAACCCATTATAAACCCAACGACAACCCATATAATGTATCCTGGCAAGAGAGAAGTAAGGGTTCAAGTTTGATTCTTGTGAAGAGCAGTCATTTCCTCATATATAGTGTGCTTCCGGCTAGAGGATGATAACACCTCCTACTTATAAGAGGGAATAGAAACAGAAGACAGAATATGCAAAGGAACTAAAACAAGGAGAAAGACGTCTATAGGACCTAAAATGAGCAATAGGATGCTGTGTACATGACCGTTTACTTTGACGATTAGCAATAGGTAAAGTTGCAGTGTCCAAAGTAGAAGAAAGTAACACACGAGGATCCTTAGACTGAGAAGAAGCAACACCAGGACCATAAGACACAATACGGTTATCTTGGGATCACCAATACACCTGCAAAGAGGGAGGAGAAGATGAGGACAATGGAGAAGTAGAAGATGACAGTGGCATATGAAGAGTAGGAGATAGAGAAAACTCCCCCTCACGACTGAATATATGATTAGGGAACAAACATTGACTGGTTGAAGAAAAGAAGGAGGTGACTAAAAAAACGTGACTTCCGTACTCATAAAATACCGACGAGCCTCAGGACTATAACAACGGTACCCCTTTTCGGTACAGGAGTAGCCATGGAAACACACGTACGAGCATGTGGAGACAATTTTTCTTGACCGGATTCAAGAATATGGACAAATGTAACACAACCAAACACACATGGAGTAAAGGAGAAAGGCGGCCGGTTGGGATATACTCATTCCGTCCCAATTTATGTGTATATAACTATATATTTACTAAACATGCAGTTTAAGAAATACATTGATTGCTTTGACTTTATTATATTTTTAAGTTTTTGTTCCAATTTTACCATTCTAAAAGAGAGGGTCATTCTCCAGGTTATTTGATAAAGGGGTATAATGAGAAATTCATTCTAATTTTTAATTTAAAAAGTCAAAGTGATCACATATTTTGGGACATCCCAAAACGGAAATATGATCACATAAATTGGGACGGAGGGAGTATCAATGAGAAAGGAGATTGATAATCCAACACATTAGAAAGCATTCTATTAATGAGATAGAAAGCAGTGAGCTTAGCGTCACCCAAAAAATGTTTAGGAACATGTATATTGAATAACAAGGTGTGAGCCTCATCGAGGATGCGATGATGCTTGCATTCAACGACACCATTTTGTTGAGAGGTATGAGAACTTTGGACATTGCAAATTAATCTATTGCTCTTTGTCGAGCTAAACAATCTTGTACTCAGCATCCTATTGCTCATTTTATGTCCTATAGTCGTATTTCTCCTTGTTTGCGTTCCTTTACTAAATTTAGGGGAAATTAGTAAAATTTAGGAAATAATTAATGACACTTTTAAGAAATATTTATGAATCATAACCCCCCCTATTTGGATGTTGAGAGACTAAGGAAACAAGAAGGAAAATAAACTTTTGAATCTTGTTTTATGTTGTCCCTTGCTTAGTTAAGTGGAGGTTTTTGTTTTTCTCAAGCCTCAAATTACAAATAATATGAGATATCAAAATTTTAATTTCTTCTCTTAAATTTTCTAATCAATTGAACAAAGCATAAGGGAGGCATGCTTAGGAAGTTTAAAAAGGGAGAGATTCATGGGAAACATGTATCACACAAGTTCTTAAGGCATTCTGATCCTCTGCTCAGGTGGGATTGTGCTTGGGTTTACTCAAATTGCAAGACAATCGTGACACATCATAAATAATGAGATCGAAGGGTTGGAAATGCTAGGCCCATCAAAACGATGCATGCGGCCTGCATTTTGATGCATGAAACATAGTTAACACTGGTACTTCTTGCTTTTTTAAACACTCATCCCAAAAACGACGTCGTCCTGCGTCAAAATATTTGTAAGCTCCTACCTAGTATAAACGACATCGTTTTGGAGTGAACCTAAAAATCCAAAACTAGATGTCATTTTTCCTTTGCTCTTCTTCTATCTAATTCTCTGCTATCTTTCCTCTCTCCCCATGTTGGGCCGCCGATGAAGTCACTACTTGGGTTGCTGATGAAGCTTGAGTTTCTGAGATGAGTCATTGACAACGTCAATATCACATTCTATTGTTTTTTAAACTTTGTTTTTGGGTGTTTCATTGTTCAATGTTTTTTTTTTTTTCCATGGATTCAGGTCCTCTAGTATCTCTTTCAGAAATAAAGTGCAAAGTTTCTCCCAATTATGATTAAGTGCAACGGGAGAGATTTTGCATGTTATTTCTAAAGTGCAACAAAAAAGGATATGACTTCATGAAAAATGTGAAAGAACATTGAATAATGAGGCATTGAATGAAATAAAAACGAAGTTTAAAAAACTCATAGAATGCGAGATTGATATCGTTGGCAACCCAAGCAAGGCTTCATCTATGATCAATCTTGGGGGAGAGAGTAAAGATAGTAGAAAGTTAGATCGAAGAAGAGGAAAAGCATAATGACATCTGATTTTGATTTTTGGAATTTGCTCCAAAACGATGTCGTTTGTACTAGGTGGGAACGTAAAAATATTGTGACATTGTTTTGATGGGCCTTGCATTTCCTGCCGCTAGAACTCATTTTTTTGACGTGTCGCAACCTTGTTGCAACCTTAGTAAACCCAAGCATGATCGTACCCAAGTAGAGGATCCGAACATTTTCTCGAGTGTTTCTAGAAAGTTAACTAAAAGTTTCCATGAAATTCTGTAATGTTTCGAAATATTTTCCTTGAAGTTCCCTTAAAACTTTTAAAAAAATTCTCATATATTTTGGAGGTTTGGTCTTAGCTTTAGAAATAGGTCTTTAGAGAACGGGTTTCCCACCTGAAGCTAAAATTCCAGAAAATCCCACTATTTCAAAAGTCACTAGACTGGGTCAGAATGGCAAGGACAATGTGAAATCTTCAAATTTGTCTAGGAAATCAAATATTTGTGCATTATTAGTAAGTCTCTACATTTTAAACTGATTATTTTTCCAATAAGCTTGGCTTTCGAATACTAAACTGATGACATTTGAGTTTTGGCATGGTAATAAATTTGTGAGATCTGATGAATCTGAAAAATTGAGATAAATGGATGATCCTAATTCATCTAGTCATCATACTATCTTTTAATAAAAATGATGGTAATTTTTCTCCAATATTTAAAGCTGAAATTTCGAAATAATTTGTAGTGTTTTGAATTTGACCATTTTTTTTTTCTTTTGTTGAAATTCCTGTAAGTTGATGTTTTATAGTATTGTAGTGACGAATTAGGATTTGCTTGTTACCCTTGTTTGTCAGGGCAGTTCATATGCGGTAACAAACATTGCAATGAAAAAGATGGTCTAGCAAGCTATGAGGCAAGTTTTGTACTAATAGATTTGCGAATGGTATTTTTCTCATTTAGCTGTATACATGAAGCATTAACTATTCTTTGTGTTTTCTGACATTTTATCTTCATGGGATCCATAGCTATATGGTCAAACTAATGTGTACGATGCTAGATATACTATTTGACCACATTTTTTTGGCCCTCGATTCACTTAGGGTATGGTGGTATGTTTGTTTACATTGTTGTTTATCGCTTTCTATTTTTAAAAGTAATAAATGATAAAATTTCTAAAAAGCGCATTTGGTAAGTTTTTTTTTTTTTAGAAATAATTTTCACAATTTGTGGAAACATAAGGTTGCCTTTGAATGTGTTGTCATTTTTCTTGTTTCTAGAAACTAGAAATGACTCACTTGTATTCATTTTATTTTTTTGTTAGCTGTCAGCCATCTGACAGTTTACATCCTAGATGATTCTGCTGTGTTCCTTCACCATTCATCTTAGGGATTGGTTGTTCTCTTGATATATGTCGATGATATGGTTTTCACTGGGCTTGATTTTGTTGATATTGATGAGGTGAAGTGTCACTTGTTTCTTCAGTTTGAGATGTAGGATTTGGGGCCACTTCGCTACTTCTTAGGCATTGAAGTCGCTTCTTCTCTGCATGGTCTTCTATTGTCTCAGGCTAAGTATGCCAATGAGCTTATTCATATAGCCCAACTTACTAACAAGAAGGTGGTGGATTACCCTATTGACCTGAATGCTAAATTCTTTAATTCTGATGGTGTTCCTTGGATGACCCTATTTTATATCGTGAGCTTGTTGGATGCATGGTTATCTTACAATGACTTGCCTTGATATTGCTTATGCTGTTCACATTCTTAGACAGTTTGTCTCTACTCGTCGTACTACTTATTGGGCAGCTTTGTTATGGGTTTTATGCTATCTCCTCGGTACTATCTTCCAAAGCTTGTTTCTATCCTCAAGCTGTAGCCTCTCTTTACATGCCCATGCAGATTTTGATTGTGTTGGGGATATGAATGATCGTAAGTCTTCAATTGGCTTTTTTGTTTTTCTAGGTGACTCATATCTTGGAAAAGCAAGAAGCAGATGGTTGTTGCACGGTTTACCGCTAAGGCTGAATATCGTGCTATGGCTGCAGCCACTGCCTAGATTGTTTGGCTTCGTTGGCTTCTTTCAGATTCGGGCATCTTCATTGACTCCTTGATTCCTCTTTAATGTGACAGTCAGAGTGCTATTTTTATCACTCACAACTCAGTTTTCCATTAGTGTACTAAACACATTGAGATTGACTATTATTTTGTACGTCGGTATTTTCAGACAGGGACTATTCAGCTTCCTTTCATTTCATCCTCCCTTCTAGTTGCTGACTTTTTCACCATGGTTCACACAGTGGCTCAACTTCGATTTCTTCTCTCAATGCACTCTAGGGTTGCATCGTGAGTTTGGGGGTGGGTGGGTGGTGAGTCGTATTATGTATTATGTGTAGTTTATTAGCCGTGTAACTTAAGGGGTAGTTTAATCTTTTTCTTTACATAGGGTTTTACTATTTAAACTATAGTTTTTCTCTTATTTTATTATGTTGAATACAATTGCAGCCTCCTTGGTTTTTATCCCTAAAAATCTAACAATGTTGTCTTGGGCTAGGACGATACCGAAACGTCTCACCTGAGATATATCGGTATCCTCCAATACTTTGAACCATGTTTTTATGCCTTTTGTGTGGACTTAGGATCAAATTGTAGATGTATTAACTAAAGGTGTGCCAAATAAGAACTCTATACTAGTTTATATGGGAATGCTATTATAAGGAGCACCTTACAAAAAGTTGCGTAAGGTGACCTCTATAGAGCTAAGTGCTTTGATAGATTTTGAAAAACCGACCATTGGATTAGATGAACAACTTATGAATTCCAAAAATCATAGTGATGCGAAGGTTGGTTTCTGAAAAATGTCAGAGTGAGAAATTATCTTTTTTGTTCTTTAAAATGTCACCAGTTTGAGGGGGTGTTTTGGATATTACATACATACATGCCTATAAGGCTTTCACAAAGTTTAACATTTTAAAATCTTCTCTCTCTCTCTCTCTCTCTCTCTCCCCCC